>BTPG01000007.1:154582226-154674726 GCA_036245525.1 Semisulcospira habei
CACTAGGAAGAAAACAACAACAACAACAACAAAACCCAAACATATACAGTACATACAAAGATAAAACAAACAGGAAATCTGACATGCATGCGCTGGCGTTTAAAATTAAACAATCTATCAACACTAACACACATACGCAATGCAGGGAACACGCATACACAATGCAGAGTACTGGGAAAACCCCCGCAAACAATCCAGCGTACAGGCTGTGGCAGTTGACCCTTTGGTTAAGGCGCCAAGCTAGTCTGGCACTACCCTTGAATTATCATGGCCAATCTATCTCCTGCTGTGGGGAGTTAGGTTTAAAAGGGTTAAGTGAAGATGACTAACATGCCTCTTGCTGTTTTGTGATCGTCTTTTCAAAGCGTGTTTCTTTTTCATTCTGGGTTCTGTTTCTTGCTGGACCATTTCAGTTCACTGTAAACTTCTATAGATGACAGTAAGTAGTCGCCTCATCAGCGTTTACCCCTTCCCTAAAACTGCACGTACATTTTGTTTCTGAAATCTGTGTGGTTTCAACGACCCAAAGCCACAACCCTCCAAGGAATGGGAATACAAACTGATCTGAGCAAAGAGACATAGATCCTCATGAGCCCCCGCGACTGCGGGGGCTCATGAGGATCTATGTCTCTTCCAGTCGGGTTGTGTTCAGTTTTTCTCGGCAGTCAAGGGGTTAAACCCAAAACAACTAACTCCGGTGGTGCCAGGGACGAGGTGAGCTCCATGTAACCTCCAGAACCCAAACCAGAAAGGTGACTGCCAAGCGAAAGAAATTCTCAACTTAGAAACATCTTACAAAGGACAAGTACAAGACAGCTTTAAACATCCTCTTAACCCCTTCATTGCCTGTGATCCCGCAGAATTGCACGTCTGAAAGGACTGCACACTGATCGCCACTGATTCGCGTGAAAAACACAGATGGGACCACATACAGATGTTAAGAACACACGACTAACAAGAGACATATTAATATAAGTTATTGGTAACAAGGGTTTGCTGCACGGGCCCCTGCTACCAATAACGTATTTGTTTTCATTCCTCAACTATTTTTGTAAAAGAAAACAGCTGAAATCTTCTGACCTGGATCACACCAGACATGACTAAAGTCAAAAGAATACTATAGATAATAGAGTTATGACGTAATATAAGATCTGTAATGACGTTGCCGTCTGCATGACCAGATTGTTTACAAATTGTCAGAGTAATGCAATGTTAAAGGTGAATGACTGTTTGCCTCAAACGACTTCAAAAGTCAATAAAATAGTCGCACAGGACGTTCATGTGCTTTCGATTTCGCCAAAAAGAATTTTTTTTTTTTTTTTTTTTTTAGTGGTCTGATACACACTGTTGCTGCAAATGTGTGCTGCAAACAAATCCAGTAGCGTACCTATTGTTTCGAACAACACTAAGTAACTTTGTACTTTAAAACGTTTTGGTGCTCTTTAGTAGATTAAAACTGGCATCAAGACGCGTCACAAAGACGGCTACAAGAAATCCGCCATTAGTCGCTACACGGGTTTTTGTAGGTCGGGCATGTGGTACAGTTTGCGCTAAAGGGATTGGTCGTGTGACGTAGGGATGAAAACAAATCCTCATGAGCCCCCGCGACTGCTGGGGCTCATGTCTCTTGCAGCTGGGTAGCGTTCGCCATGCCCCGGCACTTAAGGGGTTAAAACTCATTCGAGACGTGCCGCATCCGGATGCGCGGCTTTAACCCCCCAACCCGCCAGATGCAGCATTCCTGGTATGTGTTAACACGCCATCCGAGTTCGACAAGTGTTCAGCTCGCTAATGGCGCATGAAAGAGCCGCCTCACCTCATTAGACAAACATTTTGGTGGAATATTGTCATTAACCCCTTTAGCCCCGAGTCCCTACAGCAGGAGATGGCTTGACCATGATAATTCAAGGGTAGTGCCAGATTAGCTTGGCGCATTCAGGCGCAAAGCTAATCTGGCACTACCCTTGAATTATCATGGTCAAGCCATCTACTGCAACTGCCGGTACATAGTAGTTAGGCGGCAACACCTCCACAATTTGAGAAATGGGACCTTGGGGCTAAAAGGGTTAACAGGCCTCTCCACGCATGCTTTCATGGATAACAGCAAACCACCGGCAGTCCCTCGGCGAACAAACCTTCTCTCTGCACAAGGAACAGATTGTAAATCGCTGAATATGCGGCATTACATTTATCATCCGCTAAATTTGCTTTTCGGTGATGTAATTGCCTGTGACTCGTACACGGAATGTATGTCTCCAGCGTTGGAAAAACTGACGGCTGCGTTTCTTTTTTATATTTCGCAGTCTCAAGACAGTAGTAACGTCATCAGGTTTTGAGGGGACTCGTAGGAATCCATGTCTCCCCTGCTCTTTTAAGGCAAAAGGCAGCAAGTCCATTTTTGTGAAAATCGAGATTTTCATTGTATTATAATGAAAATATCGCTTTTCACAAAACTGGACTTGCATTCTTTTGCCTTCACAGCGCAGTTTGCCGTAAGGCCGTAAAGTAAACAATCAATCAAACAAACAAACAAACAAACAAACAAGCAAGAAAGCAAACAAACAAATCATTGAATAACCCAATTGTGGCTTTAATTTATCCTAAATTGCTTTCGATCATACAATTGCCTGTGGAAACAAACAAACAAACAAACAAACAAACAAACAAAGAAATAAAGAACCAACAAACAAACAGCCGATATTTCAATATCTTGGTACACTAACAAAATATCACATTTTTTTGCTTCACCACATAAACAACATTAGCCACACTTTCTTGAAAACTCTAGCAATCAGCAAACTATCACATAACGTTGTTCTGCGACGCTTACTGAAAACGTTCGTTAAGATATAGATCTTGTGCCTGTGTGCAGTGTGTACGTCCGAGTCAGTCCTGAGAAAATTACGAGGTAGCTGTAGCTTTTGGAACTTCGATGTACTGCATGTGAAGCAAAGTAAAGCGATCTCGACGCAGCGATTTCTTAGTAACAGCGTATTTGTCTGACCAAATTCCTTTTTGTCCAGGGCGGATCACTTAACCCATTCGGCCCTGACGTCCTGCTGCAGGAGATGGAGATGGGTCGATCATGATAATTCAAGAGTAGTGCCAGATTAGCTTGGCGCCTGTCGGCGCCAAGCTAATCTGGCACTGCTCTTGAATTATCATGGTCGATCCATCTTCTGGAACTCCTGGTGCATAGGCATTAGATGACGCCTCCAAAATTTCGAAAATACGACCGTCGGGCTCTATTAGTTAACACTGGACCATGATATCTAATAACTCAGCCATACGCTATTGGACGGCGTCCCTGATGTCTCACGGAATTTGTCCAACCGTTTTACTTTGAAGGCTTTGCGTCCACGATATCTCAGTGAATACGTTTCCTGCAATTATGTCAGTGTAAAGTGGTGGTGCCTATTCTGGCGCTACCCGTGAACTATCATGGTTGATCTGTGCCCTAGCTGCTGTCATGTGTCGGGACGCCCAAAGGCACTAAACTAGTCTCGGCACTACCAGTTCTTTCACTACCCATGAACTATTATGGTCCATCAGTTTCAGTGACTTATGTTTTAGGACGCCCAGTTTCGCCGGACTGGTCAGTCTGGTACTAACCTTGAACTTTCCGCATGATCGCTCAGTACCATCCCAGTAAACAAAGGTCCTGGGGCCCACGACGACCGCAGTCGCCCCACGCACAGCTGTGTGAGGGCCCGAAGACATTTTGCTACTGGGGATTCTGTAAAATGACAGGGCATCTAGAGGCACCAAAATACTCTGGCTATGTCCTTGAACTATCATGATCGATCAGTACCATGCTGTAAAATGTCAGGGCGTCTAGAGGCACCAAGATATTCTGACACTACCCGTGAACTATCATGGTCGATCAGTTCTTTAGCTGCTCTTATATGTCAGGGCGCCTGGAGGCATTAAGACGATATTCTTGGACTGTCCTTGAGCCATCATGGTCTATCGGTTCGCTGTTATTATATCAAGGACGCATAGACTAATTAAAGCACCAAACTCGGCATGGTCGGTCAATACCATGCTTCTATGGCGCCAAGATATTCTGGCACTACCCTTGAATTATCATGGCCGATTAGTCTCCTGCTGAACAGGGTCAGGGCTGATAGGGAAATGATTCTATTTTAACGAGCACATGCGTTCCATGCTTATCATGTCACGACTCACCCGCATCAGATTACACAAGTAGGACACAGAAATATGGGGCACAAGGTACGAGATGTGGTTTGGGAGTTGTTAGAAAAGGTCCAGGGAACAAAATGTCTTCATTTTCAAATAAAACACAAATGAACATGTGCATTTAGCATATACAACCATACGGTTGCGATGTATGCTGACCGATGTAAACGTACCTTTTGAGCTATCGCGAATGCACACACCCACCCCCCCCCCCCACCCCCCTCCCAGATCCGCCCTTGAGACAGAGAGAGAGAGAGAGAGAGAGAGAGACAGACAGACAGACAGACAGACAGACAGAGAATGCATGTAAATGGATAGATCGATAGATGGATGGATGGATGGATGGAAGACTTGCTGGAGAGAGAGAGAGAGAGAGAGAGAGAGAGAGAGAGAGAGAGAGAGAGAGAGAGAGAGAGAGAGAGAGAGAGAGAGAGAGAGAGAGAGAGAGAGAGAGAGAGAGAGAGAGAGAGAGAGAGAGAGAGAGAGAGAGAGAGAGAGAGAGAAAAATGAAATGAAACTTTATTTCTCAAGGATAAATGATTAGGTACACAGACCTTTTTTCAATCATGTCCTTGCACAAGCACTCACACAACAATCTCACGCGCGTGACTAAAACTAATTAAAATTGGAAAGGCAAAACGTGAGCATTAAAAAAAAAAACAAAAAAACAACAACAAACAAACAAAAAAACCTAGTTAGCAGTCTCACACACACACACACACACACACACACACACACACACACACACACACACACACACACACACACACACACACACACACACACACACACACACACACACACACAGAGTAAGAACCTGATTAAACATGAACGTTAAAAACTTAGTTTGAACAGCAACAGCAAACTCGACAATACAACTCAATGCGCTCGAAAAACGCCGACACAACTACACAACTATGGGCTTAAGTTTCTTTCAGCTGCCGAAATAAGCGGGCTCTGAATGTGGACAAAGAAGGAGCCCCAGTAATGTCGATAGGCAACAGATTCCTTAGTTTGGCTCCTGAGTAAGACAAACTAGTTTTGAATATATCGAGGCTCGGCCTTGGTATGGATTCGATTGTTCCTCGTCGTTTTATAAGGCATATGAGCAGGGCTAAATAGATCTGTTAGATAACTAGGCGTTTTAGAGTGGTAGATTTTAAACATAAGTACGCCTTTATTGTACACAAGTAACTTACGCAGAGGCAGCATGTCGAGGGCTTTGAGTCGGTCGTCGGTGCTTTCTTTACTATCCGGGTGGATTAATTTGGCTGGTCTACGATGAAGAGCATTAAGCCTTTTTATGCACGCATCGCTACATCCATCCCACACTGTAGAAGCATAATCTATATGGGATTGAATATGTGCGTTATAAAATATTTTCCTTGTCGGTGTATCTGTAAAATAACGTAGTTTTGAAAGAAGATATAAATTCCTGGACACTATTCGACATACACTGCTGACATGCGCGTGCCATGTGAGTTGGTCGTCGATAATGACGCCTCACAAGCGTTGCTCTCTAACTTGTCTAATCGGCTCAGAGTTGAGAGAAAGGCTAAGCGGGGTTGGATGTAGCTGCTGCTTTTGTCGTGTAGTTATTAGCATGCATTCTGTTTTAGTCTGCGGATGAAGTTTTTTTTTGTCTGCCACCGTAGCACAGTTCGATTGTCACAACAGTGCTACACAGTACACGTTGTTGCAGTATTGTACAAACAGTCACACCGATGGTCGCAATGCTCAGTTCAATGGCAATATCGGAAAACCAGTCAGATGGGAGAAGTCTGTGGTTGCACAAAGTCCAATTAATTTACACCGTTATGATCAGCGTAGATCGGCCAAGACACTGGTGGTAAAATCCAAACGGTTGGAACTTGATTAGCGACGAAATCGCCTAATATATTTTGCTTCGCTAATTGTCTCTGAATTATGTTTGGTGTGCTACTTTCTTGAGCTCGACGAGAGAGAGAGAGAGAGAGAGAGAGAGAGAGAGAGAGAGAGAGAGAGAGAGAGAGAGAGAGAGAGAGAGAGAGAGAGAGAGAGAGAGAGAGAGCATGTTTTATTTACCTGTGGCAAGATCAATTAACATCCACAGATCCGTCAGTGTGACCATTGTGTGCCTTCTCATTCATGATAAGTCACATTTTGGTCTCATATAAAGGTCACATTGATTTCGCAGCACTGTCTCATCGGTCTTTTGGGGATGAGCTCGTGTGAGCCAGTGCTGCGACGACACAGTGACCTCTGCTTTGTGACAATCACATTTTGGACTGATTCAAAGGTCGCATAGACGTCGCAGTACCATCTCTTAGGTCTTCAGAGGAGAGCTCATGTGAATTATTCATAGGCGGTTGGTGCGGCGTCGCGTTGAGCCCGAAATGCGACGGGCGCGAATGTTCCGTTAAAGTTACGTAAATGCAACTCCTCAAAAATACCGTGACCATAATGCGATGCTGTTTCCAAACTGCGACGGTCCCGCAACCATCTATTGCTAGGAGGGATTCTTGCATCTCAGCTTTCTCAGAAGGATGCCATGTTAGGGGTTTTAGCCAATGACTGACCACAGAAGTACAAGGTTGGCCAACAAAAACAATCACGTGCTAATACATCGTACATAAACGACCTTTACGCCAGGTACAAGAAAACGCACTTCACGCCTCAAAGTCACGTGCACTCACAGCGTGTAAAACTATAATGTGGGACAAAACACGGATCGATACATCTCACCCGTATCTGAGTTCAAAGTCAGGCAACCGTGCCGAATATAAAGACTGATTGATTCATTTAACGTCCCTTTACATCCCCCCCCCCCCCAAAAAAAAAAAAAAAAAAAAAAAAAAAAGTGAACACGATCCAACTGCAAGAGAATAGATCGCGGGGGCTCATTAGGATCTATGTCTCTTGCTGAGACCAGTTTGTACCCATGTTTCTTTTACGTTTGTGGCTTTGGGTCAGTAGATAAACAAAGATATCAGAAAGCGTCCACTAGCAAGGAAGGGTTCCCACGTCCAGACTGCGAAAAAACTTAGGACAAGGCAGACGACAAGACCGGCAACAAAACACATTGTTTTCCTCCCTACGTCACACGACCAGTCACTTTAGCGCAAACCGTACCATGTGGCCGTGATACAAAAACCCTTGTAGCGACAAATGGCGGACTTTTTGTAGCCCTCTTTGTGATGCATCTTGGATGCCAGTTTTGTTCTATACAAGATCCCAGACGTTCTAAAGTACAAAGTTACTTAGTGTTGTTCGAAACAACAAGCACACTCAGTGCTGGAGACGGCAACGTCATAAAATTTTTTAAAATTACGTCAGAAGTCTATTATGTATAAATGTATATTCCTTTCACGTCAGTCATGTCTGGCGTGATCCAGGTTGGAAGGTGTCTTCTTGATTTTACGAAAATAGTGGAGGAATGAAAACAAATACATTATTGGTAGCAGGGCCCGCACGGACCCTTGTAGGCCTTCGGGAGGTCAAAGGAACCGATGTAACAATGGTTCCTTTGACCTCCCGAAGGCCTACAAGGGTCCGTGTAGCAAACCCCTACATGGGTCCGTGTAGCAAACCCCTAAATTATATTATTGGATGTTAGTTTTATTTCGATCGAGGCTTAAACCCTGCACTGCCGAGAAAAAAAACGATTGAACACCACCCAACTGCAAGAGGCATAGACTCTCAAGAGCCCCCGCGATAGCGGGGGCTCATGAAGATCTATGCCTCTTGCTAAGACCATTTTATTTGTATCGATGTTTCTTGGACGGTGTCGGCTGATGGTCGTTAAATGACTGAACCAAGATTTCATAAAACAACAATTTCAAGAACCAACAAAACGTACGAACAGTGTACGTGCAGTGTCACGGATGGGGTTAACTTCGTCGATGCGGAGAAAATTTGAACACCACTCAGGTACAAGAGGCATGGATCCTCATGAGCCCCCGCAATGGAGAGGGCTCATGACGATCTATGTCTCTTGCTGAAACCGCTGTGTATCCATGTTCTTTGCAGTGTCGGCTGGGGAGCTTTGAAGTTCACGTTTGAATGATTCTAGTCACGCAGTCTGCGTCCACTGGCAGAGAAGGGGTTATTGTATCTATGTAGACGAATATTGACGAAAGTGCATTAACCCTTTGGCTGTCTGTAGCGGTTATTGTGGCGATGATTCCGGCCGGAATCATCGCGACAATAACCGCTATCGACAGCCAAAGGGTTCAGTATTATTATGGGACTGACTCTGATCTTCAATAGCTGAATCAGTCTTTTCTCTTCGATACGAATCTGCGGCCGGCCGCGTACCCCTAATACTGGAAGACAGTGTCCAGGTCTTCAGTTCTCTGCGACAAAATTGCCTTAAAAAATGCATTTGTTTATTATTGAGTGTGCGTGTAGATGCGCCAGTCTTCAGCTTAAAGAAGTGAAATTATCCCGGCTCCTCACGCATCCTTATCATCAGCACCAGAAGCAGTTCAGTGAGTAGCAACACAAGCACTAGCACCAGGGGCGGATCTGAGGGGGCGGGGTGGGGTGGGTTATCCAGGGTTTTCGCCCCCCCCCCTCCTCTTCCCGCCTAAAATACTTAAAATTCTACATCGAAGTCCCCATTTTGGACCCCCCCCCCCCTCCTTTTCTGCTTTTCGTTATTTGGCGAGTGGGGAAAAGTTGCAACAAATATTCACACTTGCACGGCGCTCCCCCCCCTCCCACCTCCTTTTGCATTTTCTATTTAATTTTTCCGCCACTGGTTTGTTTTTCGAGTAAGGTCCCAAAGAAAAGGTTGGACCCTTCCCCCTCCCCCACCGGGAGATAACCAGTCCGTGCACCTGAGCACCAGCAGCAATCACCACCACCACCACCACTACTGACACCCAGTGATCCTAGTAAACATCTCACTCAGTCCCACATATATTGAACCATGACCAATTTCAAGGTGGGAAAGAGGGCAGCCAGCAGTTTCTGGAACCGAGCGCCGCCGTAAATTCACGGCATGTCTGTGGCCAGAAATAACCAGGAATGTGCCCCTGCTTCTCGCTCAAGCTCATACCCCCGCAGCCTCTTCTGAAGGAGGAGCAGACATGGCAAGAGCCCGGGAAAAATAGTCCTTATTATGATCCTGGGAAATCTAGACCAAAAAGGTGACTGCCAAGTGGGCGATATACAAAGGAAAACACAAAGCCTTCTATATGAGAGCTGTCCTCGCTGTCAATGTCTCTACCTTCTGTCTTTGACCTGATTCTGATGTTGAATTATCTCCTATTGGAAAAGTCTCGCAGATCTGCCAATGCGTCAGTGATTTCTATAAGGGGCGCAGGACATACGCGTCATTTGTCATGACGTAAGTTTTAGTTTTTATGTAATTTTATATTTTACGTGATATGAGTTTCACTTTCGCTTCATAGGCTTGAGAAAATGGTGACAAAACTAGAACTTCACGGTACAAATTCAGTCTTGCTATACTTTTTTTTTAATGACCTAGCTACATGATATACTAAGTACACAGGTCACCTGCATGCTCTTCTGAAAGCGCGTCGATGTGTGTGTGTGCTTGTGCGTGTTAATGCGTGCGCGCGCGCGCCCTCCAAACATCTCCAAGAGGCATAGATCCTCAGGCGCATGAAGATCTATTTATCCTGGAGATGCGCACATGTTTGTGTGTGTATGTGTGTGTGTGTGATGGTGTGTGTGTGTGTGTGTGTGTGTGTGTGTGTGCGTGTGTGTGTGTGTGTGTGTGTGTGTGTGTGTGTGTGTGTGTGAGAGAGAGAGAGAGAGAGAGAGAGAGAGAGAGAGAGAGAGAGAGAGAGAGAGAGAGAGAGAGAGAGAGCCCGGAGAGAGAGAGCCGCGCGCGCGAGAGAAAATGACGTCATATTTAGAGTATTATGTCAGTGTCTGCGTGGTGACGGAGTTGCCTTTTTTTACGTCACGGTGTCTGAATTTCTCTAGAAGTCACGTGTTTTTTTGTGTTTTTTTTAAAAAGTGTTTTAATTCTTTTCTGAAAAGAATTAATTTTTACTAAAGAAGTTGAAAGGACACAAAGCTGGCTAACGAACTCCGCCATCCAATGTCTTTCTCCAAACTAGCTATATGCAAACGTTCAAGTAAATATGACAAAAATTACGGACTCTAATCTGGGTCAACCGACTGCCTATAAACGATTGTTAATGTCTTCAATGAGACATTCAATTACAATATGCTCCGAGGCTCTCTTAGCCACCCACTTAAGAAAGTATTTCGCCTTGTTTCAAGCTTGTGTGTACAGAAATATCGAAAATTCTCTTGTTCACACATATACGCACACAGATACAAACGCACATACATACATACCCACAAAACCTCACTATTGTCCATAAAAAAAGATCTCCGACAATCCGACTAAAGTACATTTTGCACCACATAAGTATATACTGAGAAAAAAAAACATTGTTTCTTAATCATCGGAAACACTTTAATGTTTCCCATGATTAAAAAAAATGTCGCATTTCTTTCGCTCTTCGCTATAAATGACGTAATGTACAAGCATTTCTCTGCATTGTAGTCTGCCATGTAGCCTTGACTGCGGCGGGAATAAAAAAAACGAAACATTCTCTTATATCATTGTTTATATGGCGACAAAACCATATTTTACAATCACGTGTGCAAAAGAGCCACATTTGTAATAAGTTCATTCACATAGGATGATTTTCAGAAGAGGTATATCTATCGCCGACTATCTGAAAATACTTGAAACGGCGATGGGGGAAGGGCAGTCAGTAGAATACCGACTCAAATGAAGGCTTTACCCGCGCCAAGGTTGGCTGGTCCGTTTGTTAGTTCGGGGTTAAACCCATATCATACTGAGGCTAAATCTTCAAATTTGTACACTGTCATCTGCAAGCTACATTATAGTACTTCCAGATAAGGATATAGACCAATGGCTTTAGTTCAAGGGTGGTGCCAGAATAGCTTGGCGCCTAGAGGCGCCAAGCTATTCTGACACTACCCTTAAACTATTTCAGTCAAACTTATTTCACACACTGGTGTATTCCGAATGATAAGGGTTAACTTCCTTCACTGCCATCGATCTTACACTGTACGTCTGAAATCTGTGTCAGTCCAATGCGGAGGAGCTCCAGCCGTCACGTGAACAATGATTACAAAGTAGTTCTAGCAAGAGGCATAGATCCTCATGAGCCCCCGCAGTTGCGGGGGCTCATGAGGATCTATACCTCTTGCAGTAGCGCGGTGTTCATTTTTTTCCTCGGCAGTGAAGGGATTAACGTCCACGGCACCGGAGAGATAAAGGACGACCCTAACGGGCGGGTTACGGGGTACAGGGACAGCTATTGCCTATGGATTACGACCTGAACACTGTTCAAATCGGACGCACTTTTAACCTTATGACGGACATGCTATATGAACAAGCCCGTCTTTCTGCCTGACCCAACAGCGTCAAGGACGTTCCTTTATTTGCGAAATAAAAAAAAAAAGAACAACTGTATCGTCCCTAGATGGAAAATTTGGGTTACTTTCCCCGGGATGACAGGTCACCGAAGTGCAGCGCCATCCGACCTACCTAAGTCTTTCTTCTCTCTCTCTCTCTTCCCCCCCCCCCCCTATCCACCCGCGGGTCCTTGAGACGCAATAAATGAGTTACGGTCTATTTCTACACTTCTACAATACCATATTCAGATGACGTATGGTCATGCCATACCTGCCTTCCTCCCCCCCCCCACCCGTCTCCGCCCCTCACCTCCCCCCCCCCCCAGCCCCTCACATCCTGCGCCCTGGCAGTCTTCGCTGACATTAGCCTTCTGGTGGTGATAGCAAGGGTCCGTTTGAAGCGAACGACTCCCAAACAACGAACGAGAGCGAAATGACGGCGGATAGCAAGCTTGTGCCATAGGAAGTACAGTCAACACTTCAACCAACACTTCAAACATCTTCAAGGTGCATAGCTCTTCATGAGCCAAACGGGCTCATGCGGATCTATGCCTCTTGGAGATGGTATCGATGCATGTAGTATCGACCGTGATTTCACTCTCGTTTGTTGTCGATAGTCGTCTGGCGTCGCAAACGAAACCTCACCAATGTAATATAATGTAGGCCCTATTTGTCTTTATATATTACGCCACCGCAACTCCTGTGCACCGTGTTGCTGTAGCCTTGACCCACCAGAGCCAAAACAACAATCAACCATAGGATTCATTGTTTTTTGGAAGGCGGCAGGACCATATTATTTTCATGAAGTCATGCAGTGAACGTCAGTGTCGCACTTAGCAGAAGGTCATCGGGCCGATGTCGGACGCCGGTGGCCCGAGCACGAAACAAGAGGCATAAACCCTCATGAGCCCCCGCGACTGCGTCCTATAATGAAAACACATAGTTTGCTGCCATCTAAAGTGAACAGGAAAACAGTTTATTGTGTCACACAATGAGTGAAGGATTCACGTTTGTAATGAGACAGGCTTGTGGCATGTTTGTCTTCTGGGATAGCGTAAAAAAAAACAAGAAACCTTCCGTCTCAAGGTTGTCAGAGTTGACTGATTGTGCCCGAGGTAGGAAATACCCACATTGCGGAGTTATCCTCTGAGGACTGCATTAGAATTCAAAGGGACAGATCGGCCATGATAGTTCAAGGGTGGTGGCAGAATAGCTTGGCGCCTTTAGGTGCCAAGCAATTCTGCCACCACCCTTGCACTATCACAGTCAAGCCATATCTTGCTGTGGTGTGTCGCGGGCAGAATGAGCTGAGATTGACTTGGCCGAGCGCGGTGTAACACCACTCAAAGATGAATGGCTTTTCACACGCCAGATCTGAACGGTGGTGGTGCTTTACGCCAGATGGACACGGGTTCGTAATTGGAGTGACTGACATGCCAACGTGGCTAACACGCGACCGCCAGATCCATCCGGGGTCACTTTGGCGTGACGCCGGATCCATGTGGCGTGAGAGTATGTCACAGTGACACCGGGTCAGTCCTGGGGTGAGAGTCATTCTGGCGTAAAACTGACACCGGGATCAGTCTGGCATCAGCGTAATTTGGTTAAAATTAAATAAGTTTTAATGAAAATTTCGTCAGCCATCGCAATTATGTCCTACTTTTATTTGGCGAAAAGACAATAAGTGCATTTTTATTTGTGACTAGCGAGATTTTCACTAACCCTTTTCAGTAGCCCCAAGGTTCCCGGGCATTTCTCAAATTTCGGAGATGTTGCCTAACACGACTATGTACCAGTTGCAGGAGATGGCTTGACCATGATAATTCAAGGGTAGTGCCAAATTAGCTTGGCGCCTTCAGGCGCCAAGCTAATCTGGCACTACCCTTGAATTATCATGGTTAAGCCATCTCCTGCTGTAGGGATCCGGGGCTAAAAGGGTTAAATAAATATCTCTCTCCTTAGAAAAATGCAAATACTGTCTTTTGCCAAATGAGGGCAGAACTGTCTAACACCCCCCCCCTCTCCACGCACACGCACACACACACACACACACGCACACGCACACACACACACACACACACACAAAACACACACACACACACACACACAAAACACACACACACAAAACACACACACACACACAAAACACACACACACACACACACACACACACACACATACACACACACACACACACACACACACATCGTGTCTCAGTTCAGTTCTGGAACTGACCTGCGCTTAAAAAAAAAATGCCTTGTAAATTTAAAACCGTGCGAGGCGGTCAGTGCAAGATTCACAGATGATCATCAGCAAAACAGTCAGTGGAGTAGGAATATAATTTTCGAGCTAGATAACTGGTTCTCGAGATAACTGATCCGCCACTGTACTGTCTCGTAGGACTTGTAAGGGCCGAAATGGAGGGTATGGCAAGGATAATTTGACAACACCCACCACGTCCAGCGGATGTGTTCAGACCAAACAGGTGCCGACTGCGCAAGCGTGTAAAATGCTGAGAATAACCCAGCGAAGAAAGAAACACTCTTAGAAAAGACAGTTACAACACAATTGTGTTGTAACTGTCTTTTCTAAGCCTGTTTTGGGTTATTTTTTGGGCTCAGAGGATGTGTTGGCTGCCATGCCTTCCCCCCTTCACCTTCCTACGGCCATATGAAGCCCTAACTGCAAAAAGTTCACCCATTAGATCCTGATGCTGAATTTTAAAATTTTACTTGTCCTATAAAGAAGGCTCTGTTGCAGATTACGAAATAGATCCACCATTTTAGTTCAAGCCGGGGTGGTGCCAGAAAAGCTTGACGCCTCGGGCGCCAAGCTATTCTGGTACCACCCTTGATCTATCATAGTCACATAAGTTTATTTCAAGAAAAAGAGTATCAGGATGAAAAGGGTTAAAGTAATTGTCATTGAAACTCATTCGCATGGCTGCCCGTGTGTTTAGCTCAGATCTTGGGTAATCAAACGTCTTGACCGAACTCGAACTAACCTACAAATATATTTTATTCGAACTCATGTATAATGTACTGATTTTCCCAATAAAGTAATAGATCAAAATCATGTGACGAGGCAAGGCATGTGCCATTCTGTACTGAGGGTTTGTAGTGATAGTCGACTTGAGCTCAGGAATCTGTTTTTTAATACAAAATTTCTGTCTGATAAAAACCCGTCAGCCAACAACAACTGTTAACCTACTTCATCGCACCCGTTTTTGTGCTCCTGGGTATATTAATGTCGACATATATAGTTCAAGGTCACGGTATATGTGTCAAACTTTCAAGCCTATCACGCGTTGCACGTACAGAGAGGTCACGTGTAAGCCCCAAAGCCAACATTGACCTACGAAAAAAGAAAATGTAGGACGAACGGTGAGAGTCGTAACACCTACCACGATGCCGAAGTCTTCATCTCAGAACCGATTTGACTGGCACCGCTGTTCAGGTTGTAAGCAAGAGGCATAGATTGTCATGAGTCTCTGCAGATGCAGCGGCTCATGAGGATCTATGCCTCTTGCAGACGGAGGGATGTTTTGCGTGGGATGGAGGGAAGGAATGCGTTTCTCAGCATGGTTCCTCCCAAGAGACTTACGAGTTGCAAAATTCAGTTACTGCGTCTTATATGCGAGAGCTGCTTCCTTGACTGATATCTTTTGCCACCCCAGGCTAATGAAGATCTTTTTTATTTACGGATGGATCCTAGAGCCCCTCCCCCCCCCCCCCACACACACGGCACACACACTCACAAAACCCCAAAATAACAACAACACCCAAAAACAGCAACTACAAAACCCAAAACTGACAGAACAGCAACACCCCCCCCCCCCCGCCCGCCCGAAAAAAAGAAAAGAAGAAGAAGAAGGAAAAAAACAACAACAAAGAAAAACAAACAACAACAAAAAACAACAACACACATAAAAACAAACCCCGACTGAGGCCTTGGGCATAGTCCTATTCGCTGTTTATGAATACTCACATGTACATGTCCCTTTCAGGGAGGGAGACCAAGGGCCTTTAAACCTCAGACTTAACCCGTTCAGCGCCGAGAAAATCGTCTCAACACCACCCAACTTGCAAGACTGAGGTATAGATCTTCATGAACCCTCCGAAATGCGGGGGCTCATGAGGATCTATGTCTCTTGCTGACACCACTTTGAATCCAGGTTCCTGGCACATCTAGGAATTTTGTGTTTTTGAATTCAGTAACGAATATTGCACTAGGAACACGGACTGCGTCAGCTGACCCTGAAGGAGTTAACGGTAAACACCACCTGTTCGACAGATCAGCTCTGAGAGTGCAGGTATTGGGAGTGCAGATATGTGGAAAGGTCGGTAAATACCACAGGCTGCGGTTGGAAATGCGCTTAGTTTATGATTTGTGTACACACCTCAATGCACACACACACGTCAGTACAGCACCACTCCAAGTTCCCCATTCCTGAGTGGGACTGTGCTGTGTAGAGGTGTACAGTATCAGCCATCTCTGTTCCACTAAATGCAGACTAACTTTGTCACTTAATAAATTACTTGAATGTGAACACCACCCAACTGCAAGAGGTATAGATCCTCATGAGCCCCCGCAGTCGCGGGGGCTCATGAGGATCTATGCCTCTTGATGGCACCATTTTGAATCTATGTTCCTGGGACAGCTAGGATATTTCGTGTTGTAACTGTCTTTTCTAAGCGTGCTTCTTTCTTTGTTGGTTTATTCTCTGCATTTTACAACTGCAAGTATGGCAGTCACCTGTTGGTAGTCTGGATTTCACGTCTGTCACTGCTTTGAGTGTAATAAAATAACTGAAGGATAGGGGTCGGGGTGGTCTTAAAAGGACAAACACAAATGTTCAGTTTACTGTTTTTGTTTGTCCTTTCTAAGCGTCTTTCTTTCTTTCCTGATTGTTTCTTCTGTTATATCCAGTGACTCGGCGCTACGAAGGCAAGACGATAAGTCATTTTTTGTGAAAAGCGACATTTTCGTTGTACTACAAAGAAAATAATTATCGCTTGTCACTAAAATGGACTGGTCATTTGTGCCTTCCGAGATAATAGGCGGACCTGAAGTCCACGACAGTCAAACGGAGAAAGACTGACGTTCGTGATACTGTAACTGACTCTAGGATGGTACCATCCTGGGCATTCACTGGAGTGACTATGTCACCAACGTCGAGGTCCTTGAACAGGCTGAAACTGTGAGCATCGAGGCTTTGCTGCTGCGGACACAGCTCCGCTGGGCGGGGCATGTCTCCAGGATGGAGGATCATCGCCTACCAAAGATGACCCTGTTCGGCAAGCTTGCTACTGGACACCGTGACAGAGGGGCACCAAAGAAGAGATACAAAGACTGTCTCAAGAAGTCACTTAGTGCCTGCCAAATCGACCACCACCAGTGGTCTTCGCTTGCTGCGGACCGTGACACCTGGCGCTCCACCATTTACAAGGCAGCTGTCTCCTTTGAGGACTCTCACAGAGCTAGCCTTAAGGACAAGCGGCTCAGGAGAAAAAACAGAGATGCCGCAGCTCAGAACCCTGGCCATACCTTCCCCTGCAGCCACTGCGGTCGAACCTGCCTGTCTCGGATTGGCCTCCGCAGCCACGAACAAGCCTGCAGACGTCGTGGGCAACTCCTATAAAATCTTCGTTCGCGAAGTCAAGCCAAGAGAGAACTGACTCTACACACATCGTGAAAAACGCATGTCTCGGCGGTAGCTTGTGGCAACTCTGCACTGAGTTCAGTCTTCGACGGTCAAGGAGATTCTGAAGGGCTTGGAACTTGTGGAGAAATAAAGGTCATCCTAACAGCGAACCCGGCCCTTCCCATCCACGACAGCCACAGATCCTCATTTGTCTCCTGCAGCTATTGAGGATACCATTCTGCAGTCGACACCCCTTATGACAAGACTGATAGAATGTAGCACAAAAGTCCGAGGTATAAAATGCTTTTCCACAGGTTTCCATCGCACCTTTTCTATAAATATGTAAAACTAATTTCACCAAGGTGCCCCGCATCACTAGCTGCGGACGTGTCCCATAGCGTTGCCGGGCGGGAATGCTATGTGACACTTTCGCAGCTATTGAAGCGGGGTGTCTTGAATGAGTTAAGTCGCTTACAACAAATTTCGGTTTGGCTCCGTCCACAGGCAGTTTGGCATATCCGAAATGAAAGCGTCCTGTGAGCTACATTGTATCCAACAAGCAAAAGGCCTATGGGTTGACAACGGCAGCTCTCGGTCCGATCACCAGATGCTTCACCCAGTTAAACCCAAACGGACGCATTTCCTTGGAGGTGTCATTTTCACTTGCGACTAAGTACCAACTGCAGTAGATGGATTGACCATGATAATTCAAGGGTAGTGCCAGATTAGCTTGGCGCCTTCAGGCGCCAAGCTAATCTGGCACTACCCTTGAATTGTCATGGTCAACTCATCTTCTGCTATAGTGCGTGGGGGCTTAATGAAAACATGTTCTCTCATTCACTAAAATCTGTGTGCTCGATGTGCTAGGTCAGGACTGATAATGCAAAACTAATACAGTCTATAGGTAATCCGCTAATCTGTGTGCTCGATGTGCTAGGTCAGGACTCTGATAATGCAAAACTAATACAGTCTATAGGTAATCCGCTAATCTGTGTGCTCGATGTGCTAGGTCAGGACTGATAATGCAAAACTAATACAGTCTATAGGTAATCCGCTAATCTGTGTGCTCGATGTGCTAGGTCAGGACTCTGATAATGCAAAATTAATACAGTCTATAGGTAATCCGCTAATCTGTGTGCTCGATGCGCTAGGTCAGGACTGATAATGCAAAACTAATACAGTCTATAGGTAATCCGCTAATCTGTGTGCTCGATGTGCTAGGTCAGGACTCTGATAATGCAAAACTAATACAGTCTATAGGTAATCCGCTAATCTGTGTGCTCGATGTGCTAGGTCAGGACTCTGATAATGCAAAACTAATACAGTCTATAGGTAATCCGCTAATCTGTGTGCTCGATGTGCTAGGTCAGGACTGATAATGCAAAACTAATACAGTCTATAGGTAATCCGCTAATCTGTGTCCTCGATGTGCTAGGTCAGGACTCTGATGATGCAAAACTAATACAGTCTATAGGTAATCCGCTAATCTGTGTCCTCGATGTGCTAGGTCAGGACTCTGATAATGCAAAACTAATACAGTCTATAGGTAATCCGCTAATCTGTGTGCTCGATGTGCTAGGTCAGGACTCTGATAATGCAAAATTAATACAGTCTATAGGTAATCCGCTAATCTGTGTGCTCGATGTGCTAGGTCAGGACTGATAATGCAAAACTAATACAGTCTATAGGTAATCCGCTAATCTGTGTGCTCGATGTGCTAGGTCAGGACTCTGATAATGCAAAACTAATACAGTCTATAGGTAATCCGCTTATAACAAGGTGGGATATAACAAAAGTCCGATATAAAAACACTTCTGCAGAGGTCCCGACAGCACTATTTCTATTGTGTAAATCAGTTCGCTTATAACAAACTTCGGTTATAACAAGAAGAACAATTGGATATTCTGGTGATTTGTTATATCCGAAGTTTACTGTAATAAAGCAGGGATTCTATATAACAGGGATTCTATATAACAGGGATTCTATATAACATATATAGTATCCCTGAATAAAGATCTGAGTGTCGAATCTCCCCGGCCAGTTGCTTGATTTTCGGTGGCTGCACTGCCGCAGGCTGGTCTGTCACCTGCACACCCCCCCCCCCCCCCCACCTAATTCGATTGCTTGTTTTGGAGGCTGGGGCTAGTTGCATGTGTGCGCTTAGTCCTGCGCCAGCCACTCAGCAAGGTGCTCCGTTATAGCAGACTAAACTCACTCATCCAGCTGGCCCCTGGACAGTAACGTGTCTGGCATGGAGCCCAACCCAAATATGAAAAATATCTTCCCACACTGAAGGGTTTAACTCATTCTACCCCAGACACACCACAGCAAGATATGGATCGACCATGATAGTTCAAGGGTGATGCCAGAATAGCTTGGCGCCTATGGGCGCCAAGCTATTCTGGCATCACCCTTGAACTATCATGGTCGATCCGTGTCTTGCACTGCACTGCAGTCTTCAGAGGCCACAATGGCAAAATTTGGGGATTTCGGTCTTGGGGTACAAAGAGTTAAGAGAAAATTAACTCTTTAACTCCCAGAGTGAAATGACTTCCATTTTAAAGAATGGAAGTCATTTCACTCTGGAGTTAATGAGTTAATCTACGCCTCTTGCACAGTTAGACATCGACGTGTCCGCCCAATACCTCCAGTCCTTCATTACATGCATTACCAGTCAACAATTTCAATGAGACGACAAGCTAAATTTGTAGTATTTGAGATGCATGTAATGTAACAGCTGTACGGCCTAATTTCATGGATGATAAATGATGTGATGTTATACAGGGAAGCTGTCAACATGACAATCATATGAACCCAGACACACACACACACACACACACACACCTGTAGCGTAGGAGATATTTTTCATTAGGGTGTAGGGGCAGCCTTCCAAAAAGACAATGGGGTGGAGGAGTGGGAGGTGAGGCAGGTGGTGATGGTGGGCAGCGGGAGGTGACAGTTCAACATGTTAGTCAAAAACTCCCCAAAATCAAAATCAATATGATTTTTTTTTCTCCTGAAGGGCCAGGGCATACTCTTTTCTTGGGGGGTGGGGGTATTCCAAGTTCCTACGCCACTGCACACACACACACACACACACACACACACACACACACACACACACACACACACATATGCACACACACACACACACACACACACAGATAGATCTATAAATCAAGTAACAGATGTATGGCCTCTTTTATATAATTAATAACAATTCTGAAGACTTGTCAGAATGGAAAGACACAAACCAACATGTACTACATGCACACACATGCACACATACACTCCCAGTGTGCAAAGAACCCTCAGGCTGACACAGACATGATGACCTTTTGCACACTGGGCTGTGGCTGAACGTGTGTTGTTGATACAAATCAAAAGGCAAAGCTGTACATTATCACGAATACTGTTCATTATGAATCAACTGAGCAGGTGTACCTCTCTTTCCACAGCCACATGATCAAAGCACCGGTACAAGCGCTCAATTCATTTCATCAGCTCCCCAGGCAAAAACGCATGCGCACGCACACACATGCATGCACACGCATGTTCAAGGGTAATGCCAGATTAGCTTGGTGCCTTCATCCGCCAAGCTAATCTGGCGCTACCCTTGAACATGCGTGTGCATGCATGTGCGTGATCACGCATGCATTTTTGCCTTGGGAGATGGTGAAATGACTTCAGTTCTTACAACACACACACACACACACACACACACACACACACACACACACACACACACACACACACACACACTTACAACATCTTTACCTCCTACAACAGCACATTCATGCCTATGCCAATGTGGAAGGTATTGTCTGGCCGACAATGAGATCTATGAATCGATCATGATCAACTGAAGAACAATGTCTGAGCAGCTTTAACTGGCACTTGTGGAAATGCACTTGGCTAACTATGCAGCCGCACTCCCCTTGAATTACCATCATCAAGTTATCTCCCACAATTCCATTTACAGGGGAGGTGGGGGGGGGGGGGGGGGCGCTGGGGGCAGGAGGGGAGGGGGCGGTGGGGGTGGGTGGGGTGTGTTTATATCGTCTTGATGAACAATTAATTACACAGTGCAATGCAAACACTGCCCATTTATCGTATAGTCCCAGCAAGCAAAAGGATTATGTGCCCATACAGATGTGCACAGGACAGCTAAGGCTGACCTAAGTCTTAGTACCTTTTGCTCACAAGGTAATAAAGTGTTTGGTGATGAATACACAGCAGTTTTACTGCTGGACACAATTCCAGATCAAGTGATACTCTTGAACTATCAAGGAACAAACTCTGCAATACAAACACTAGCACACGTTCCACCAAATCCAAACGAGTTTGTCACAGCAATTCTGCGTCCAGAGTCTGGTGCCGGCCAGTCTTTTGTGGTCCCTGCAACATAGTTCAAGTCACAACCTGTGTCAGGCTGCTCGAGGTTCAGGGTGGGTGGAATTTTTCCTGTCTGGCAAGACTTCAGTGTTACGATGGCCTCTACACTGCCTGCAGCCCCCAGAAGGTGCCCCAAAGCGCCCTTCACTGAGGTGACCAACACTTTGTTGCCAAACACGGCTTCAATGGCTTTGCTCTCGGCTGCATCACCAACCAATGTTGAGGTCGCATGAGCATTGATGTGCCCCACGTCCTCCGGTCGTACCCTTGCATCTCTCAGCGCGGCCTGCATGCACCGTTGGGCGGCATCCCCAGAGGGGGAGGGGCTGGAGATGTGGTATGCTTCACCTGACAAGCCGTAACCCAGAATCTGCACAAGCAATGCCAGTGATTTCATTGTATGTAATGTAGAACCATATCTCAGTACCAGTGAAAGATCAGCTAAGATAGTGCCTGATTTTTTTTCTTCTCACCATTGTCATAATGTGGCTAAAACCGTACGCGCACATGTGATCCCAACGAAAGAAAATTTGTTGGCTAGACTGACACAATAAAGTTTTTGAATTTGAATTTGAATTAACCCATTCAGTTTTGATGCACTACAGCAGGAGTTGGGTTGACCATGATAATTCAAGGGTAGTGCCAGATTAGCTTGGCGCCTGTTGGCGCCAAGCTAATCTGGCACTGCCCTCATATATTATCATGGTCAATCCATCTCCTGCAACTGGTGCATAGTCATTAGATGATGCCTCCAAAATTTGGGAAGTACGGCCGTCAGGCTGAATTAGTTAATACACACACTTTTTGTCTCCATTGATTCGCTACTTCAGTAGCGAATCAAAGGAGACAACCAGTGTGTTGTGTTGATCAGGCACCAGTGTGATTAACACACTGAGCACTGGGATCAAAATCTAAAAATTTGGGAGTTGTACTCTTTAGACACCTTTACACTTCAGGAGATAAACTGACCATGAATCAAGGAATCAATGAAACTTTATTTTACAGTGGTTGAGGCACTGACATTATCATTGACAAAGCATTTTACAAACCTATCATTGTTAACAGTACAAGACTATTTACACACAAGAAGATACACATAGAATATAAATGCATACGCATACATGCAAAACATTTCAACTTGCAAACTTTTGACAACACTGTCCACAGTAAACAGACATAATTGTTTAAACCATAATTGTTTATCCCCTTACATCTTGAGGCTGATAAAAAAGTGAGCTTATTGTCCTATAAAAGCTACATTTCAAATTATGAGATAGACCAACTGTTTTAGATAAAGGGCAGTGCCAGAATAGCTTGGCGCCTTAGTCGCCAAGCTATTCTGGTACCACCCTTGAACTATCATAGTCAAATTCATTTCAAGCAATCGTGTATCAGGATGAAAAGGAGTAAGAGAGCTGCCAGAATAGGATGGCACACATGCTTTTTGCCTCTCAATCGCTCAAATGTGTGCCTAGAATCCACAAGCTTATACAGATTTGCATTTTATTTTAATTTGGACATGTTTGCAAAATAGACATGCACTTCAACTGTCCACACAAGAAAATGTCCTCCTTATATTCATGTCAGGCCACTTCAAGACCTTTTGTATTTTACAAGTTCATACCTCGCCTAGAATCTGTGCTCCACGTTTCTGTGCATGGCTGAGTTCTTCAAGCACGACAAGTCCCGCCCCCTGCGCCATCACAAATCCATCTCGCTTGGCGTCAAATGGACGAGACGCCTCCTGTGGTCTGGGAAATACACAGCAAAACCTGTTTCGAATGACCACTCTCATAAGAGATCGCTTGTCATGATAGACCATCATTCAGGTGGCTGTAGCTGCCTAAATGTTGGCCTTTTATGACAGGTGGCACTTTTACCCTTCAACACTTCTCTTGAGAGTGCATCTATCTTTTAAGACCACCTTTTTGTGGCAAAAGGGTGGTTTCTCTAAACAGCTAGGTTCTACTGGAAAACGTATATACTGATCCTTATCACACTGAGCCCTGATGGATATGGACAGACCATGATAATTCAAGGGTGGTGCCAGAAAAGCTTGGCGCCTAGAGGCGCCAAGCTATTCTGATACCATCCTTGAACTATCATGGTCCATCCATCTCCTGGACTGGTATGTTTTGGCAGTCTTTAGACAACAACTTGGAATTGGGAAATTATGACCTTACGGCCAAATGAATTCAAATGGCTCTCTTGACTCAATACATATGGTGGTGTTGGGCTAAGAATGACAAACAAAAATAATTTTGGCATTGTGGCGTAATGAGCAGCATCAAAAAAATAAACAGCTAGACTGATAAACAGTTTCCACTCATTTAAATTTTGTATGCGCATCTTGTATTGTGTGGTAAAAACATTGAGCTCATTTTAAACAAACCTGTCATTGAAGTTTGTGCTCAGTGCACGCATGCGTGCAAACCCGGCAAATATGATTGGTGCGACCGCAGCCTCAGTCCCCCCTGCCACCACCACATCCGCATCGCCGTAACGAATGAAGCGTGATGCATCACCAATAGCATGGAGGCCAGTAGCGCATGCTGTCGTCACCGCATGGTTGGGACCCTATTGAAAGCACAACCAAATAATTATGTACTGTACACCTCACTAGCACATCAAACGAAAGAAAATTACATTAAATGCTGATGAAAAAGAGATATCTAACTCATTCAGCCCAACGGCCGTATTTACCAAATTTTGGAGGCGTCATCTAATGACTATGCACCAGTTGCAGGAGATGGATCGACCATGATAATTTAAGGGCAGTGCCAGATTAGCTTGGCGCCGACAGGTGCCAAGCTAATCTGGCACTACCTTGAATTATCATGGTTGACCCATCTCCTGCTGTAGTGCGTCAGGGCTGAATGCGTTAACTTTATAGGCTAATCTGATATTTTTTTTCAGTACACACTGTACTCAGTGAGAGTGCTAAAGGTTTGAAATGCTGGTCAAAGGGAAGCAATCGTAGCAGACAAAACACCATGTGACATAATTACTTCCCTTGACATTTGTTTTTATTTTTGCACCCGCTACCGGTACTGTCTCTGCTTCTTGCATTTTTAACATAGGAAATCGAGTTTACTGTACCTTGAATCCATAGATGAGACTAACGTATCCAGCTGGAATGTTGAGGAGGATTTCTGGCACGAACAGGGGGCTGATCTTGCGGTACTGGCTGTTGCGCAGGTGATCACCGACAGTCATTACCGTCTCCAGCAACATCAAGCCAGTGCCAACACACACACCTGCACACAGAGTGATACACTTCTGCTGAACTATAATTCTTTTATCATGAAATTAACAAAAATGTACTACACCAAACAAACAGAGGAAAACGTCACTGAAGAAAATTGTTCATTCAATGACATTACAGCAGAACCTGTTTTGAGTCACCACCCTTATGACAGATCACCTGTCAATAAACACCATCACTCAGATGACTGTAACTGTGACTGGCTGTAGCCACCTAAATGATGGTCTTTAATGACAGGTGAAACCCTTCAAGACTTTTCTTTAGAGGGCACCTGTCTCTTAAGACCATCTCTTATTGTAATAAAAAAAGGTGGAAGCTCGAAACAGGTTTTACTGTACAAATTTAAACACATTCACAGTCAAGTACTGTTCAGCTGCAAGAGGCACAGAACCTGTTGAGCCCCCAAAGTTGCAGGAGCCAATGATGTCCTAAGCCTCCTGCTGGCCCTAAATTAAGTCTGTGTTTCCTGGACAGATGCAGTATGTTCCTCGACGTTGAATTTACAATGATTTTAGAAACACAACTTGTGGTAGCGAAGGCCTTAATTCTATCTGCAAGCAATTAAACCATGATAAAATAATATGCATGTGTGTGTCTTTTTATAAGTCATAGCTGTATCAAATACATGTAACGGACCAGTTTGGCCCCGACGCACTACCACAGGAGGAGGATCAACCATGGTAATTCAAGGGAAGTGCCAGATTAGCTTGGCGCCACCAGGCGCCAAGCTAATCTGGCACTACCCTTGAATTATCATGGTTGATACACCTCCTGCAAGTGGTACACAGTTGTTAGGTGACACCTCCAAATTTGGGTAACATGGTCGTGAGATTCAATGGGTTAACCCCTTAGCTGACAGTGCAAGGTAAACACTACAGCTGCAGAAGACATAAATCCTCATGAGCTGTCATGGGGGTTCATGAGGATTTTAATTTTCTTGTTTTGTCCTATATTCTTTATGCCTTTTGGTCCCATTTACATCTGTTTCTTCACTCAAATGTTGGTCAGCGTGCAGTGATTTCAGACGCAAAATGTGTGATCACCGATGGTGAAGGGATAAGAAATATGCAGGGGATAATAAGAAATACAGTGTGCAATGAGCGACTTAGCTCACTGCTGCTGCCGCTAGGTGGTGTAAACACAGTAGGGGTAAACTCGACATTTTCAGTGTTTTAGTTGATCCCTGTCCGTGCACATTATCTTTGGTCCTTGCAATATACTGCATTCTACGGGTATGTCGTTTTTCTGTTCACAGGCTTTCATTTTCATCTGGTATATTGCACAGTAGGATTAGTTAATATGGTTTACTGCGCTTAGCGTTTCTTGGTTCTATGTCATCCAATCAGGCACCAAGTTTAGGAGCGATATACTTGCAGCCTGTAGTGTAGCGCAAGTACTGAAGCCTATGCACACGAACAGCTATCACCTAAGACACCGAGAATAGTGACTTTTCCCCTTATAAGAGCAGTAATAATAATAATAATAATTACGGTATTTATAATGCGCTTATCTTATAATAATTATAACTCTAAGCGCGCACTCACAACTCGCACACGCATGCGCACGCTTTAGACAATGACTCACGTAACACAAATAGTGAAGATACATTAGGACGGTCAGCTTGGGCTGGGGAGTGTGGTGATATAGTGCTAGAACCGTTGAAAGAGATGAGCAGTGACACCACACGGCAGCAGGAGAAGACAATTTCAGCTAAGTTGACCATTCCTTACCAGTTCTCTCAAGGGAGGCATCATCTTTAGGTTTCCACATGGCTTCTGTCAGTGCATCTTCTGCAGCTGCCACTGCATAGGCAGCTGCCTGCGACATGCCACGGTCATGCTCCTTGGGGATGTAGCGTTTTCGGCAGAACTCGTTAGGTCCCTCACCGTGCGGAACATAGCCACCAACTTTGCTTGGAATTTGATCAAAACCTGGTGATAAAAAGCGCAAGAAAACCATGTCATACTGTGTACAGGAAAAATGCAGATATATAACAGTTTATAAAAGGGCACTACATAATCATTATGTTGAAGGGAACAACTTCACCATAAAGAGGCACAAATCTGCCTAGCGTGATTCTACCCAGTGTGATGCTATCAAAACATAAATCCATCTCGATTTGTACCCAGATTTTTGTATTGTAGCACTGACGATCATGTAACATAGTAGATTTAATATTAACCAATTACATCTTGAGGTTGATTAAAAAACAAATATGCTTGTTGTCCTATTAAGGCTACATTACAGATTACAAGAAACATCAACCATTGTAGTTCAAGGATGGTGTCAGAAAAGCTTGGCACCTGAGGCACCAAGCTATTCTGGCACCACCCTTGAGCTATCATAGTCAAATTTATTTCAAGCAATAGTGTATCAGGATGAAAAGGGTTAAAAATAATCTAAAGATCCCACAAATGAGAAATTACAGTGTCTTGTCTCAGTAAGAAGATACATTAAAACATATAAACAGCATAATTATATATCCATACACACACAAAATTCAACCACGGATTACAAATCACATCACATTACAGTGTCAAATACGACAAATACTGTCAAACCTATCTACAATGGCCACCCAAGGGACTGAGAAAAAAAGGGCCGTTACATCTCTTCTGATGGCTAAAAATCAGGTTACAATAATTTGGGGTGTGTGTGTGTGTGATTGTGTGTGTGTGTGAGTGTGTGTGTGTGTGTGTGTGTGTGTGTGTGTGTGTGTGTGTGCGCGCGCACATGCGTGCGTGTGTGTGAGCGGACAGTGTCTGATGTACACTTGGTCACTAAGTTTTATCACTTCAGCCATGTCGTTCAATGTAAGCGCTTTTCTTTTAGAACTGTTTTTAGGACATGCGGCCATGACTATCATATATAACAAACTGAAATATAATATTGTCATATGTGCGTGTGTTAGAATGTGAGTGTTGGCACATTTTTAGTTTGCATGAAATGCTTTTGTTATTTTTGTGCTTAGCATATATAATTTTTATGGTAGGTACTGATCCATGTATGCGTACTTACTACCTGTAGTGTTTTGAGCCTCTTTGTAGGGGAAACTGCACTATACAAATGTGCGTTATTATTATTATTACTGCTATTCAGGGCATATAAGTGCAGAGCAAAGGAAGTGAATCAATTCGGGACAGCAGCATGAAATGGAATCGGCCAGCGAGACACTGAAACCTGGGTAGATAATTTGTCTCTTGAGAATCTACTCTGGGTACATTCAAGTCTGAATGGATTTGCGCTGAGTAGGTTTTCAACAGGTAAATTCAGGCCAGGTAGATTTTTGCCTCAAAATAAGGATAAATATAGTATTAGTATAAATAGATAAACTCAAATAGGGGCAGGGACACTGACAACATAACTCACCTATTATCTACAGATGATCTGATCATTAACTGAATGGAAGATGTACTTTGAAAGAGTAAAACAACACCAAGGGCTGTGTTACGATTGTGGTTGTGTTATCCTGTGAGAGCGTACATGTGTTATTCGTAGGTAACGATATGTTGTTTATTTGAGCTATCACGGTTATGATTTTGTACCTTTTTAGTAAGATTTTCTTTTGTTCGTGAGTAGAGCCGTTTTCGTTTTGTTTAGTCCGGAGCGTTGTAGAAGGGTCGCACTGTCTAGTGGCCTCACAAGTGTCACGTCGGTTAGGTGACATCGCAACATTTTTCGCTACTTTTTGTTTTCCTGTGCGCGTGTAGTGAGCAGCTTTTATTTTGTTTGGTGAATGTTCTCGTACCTTTTTGAGCTATCATAGATAGGGATACCATACTTTTATGTGTCTTTATTATACGCTAGAATTTAGAGCTGAAGTGAGCAGCCGTGTTTTTGTAGCCTGATATATTGTTTCTGGAAAGTTTATGTTAATGAAAACCCATTAGTACATTGTCTTGCTTTGTCAGTTGTAGAGATACGCAGTTTATTGCAAGAGACGCTGTGTATGAGAAACTTTGAGTCGTAGTATGGACATAGCAGAAGAGACTTTGTATTCAGTAGTTTGTGCATTTGAAAGAGCATTATTGTGTGGATATCGCATCGCTGAATTAAATATTGTTGGAACTGTTACTCCAGTATTGTCTACATCCTTAAGCCACGTGTGACGGATTGCAGCTGAACGAGGTTTACTTTAAAGAACTCTACGTGTGTGTGCGTCTGGTGTGTTTATCATACTTTGACTACAACTCCACCACGTAACAGGCTGCTATGGAAGAGGGACATGTCATGCACAACTATCAGTAAACAAATAATAACCTAGTGTGCAAAGGCCATTGGGCCGCTGTCAGCTGCCGTTGACCCGCAAAGGGTTGTGCACAGGCCAACGTTGGCCCGATGGCCTTATGTGCATTGGGAAAAAACAATGGTGAATACAACATAACATCCTGTTAGAACAGGGCCATCAGTCCTTTGTTGAAGACGATCAGGATGATTATAAGTGCTACAGTAAATTATGCAGAATGGGTCATATAGGGCTCGGGAAGTTCCCCGCGTTGCCTAGCAGCATCGGCGCGTCAGCCGCCATCTTAAGAGGATAAAATAGTCTTAAGATAGTAGCGAAGTAGTGTTTCAACACATTTTTCTTCATGTTTCTTCCTCTTTGGAAACAAACACAAACAGATTCTGGTTAGTGGTTTCCTACGGTGATGGCAAGACTTGCTGTTATTGCCTATAGCACGTCAGGACTTTCCTGAAATTGTCCTGACAGGGATTTCCCTACTGTAGGCCTTATTGCGAATCCTTTCAAGATGGCCACCATGACTAGCATGATGATGTCAGCTTCCCGAGCCCTATTGGTAATTCTGACAGCGAAATTCTGCGCAGCGTGAATTCACCCAGCAAAATTCTACCCAGCGAGTAAATATACTCAGAGTATGTTTTTTGCTGTTTCCATCCAGATTTCTGTCTCGCCTGGCCAATGTGATTTCATGCTGCTGCTGCAGGCCACTTCTTGGACTTCTTTGTTCTGCGGCTATGTGGACACTTGGCACAAGTATGAGAAATCTGGGTGGAATCACAGCAGCAAAATTCTACCCTGGGTATATTTACACCTGGGTGGATTCTCGCTGGATAGATTTTCACTGGGTTAGATTCACGCTTGGTTGATTTCCGCCTCAAAATAGCGAAATTGACCCCTTCAGCGCAAGTTACCTTTTCCTTGCACATTCCCGATGCCGCAGTGCCCTTGAAGCAGACGATTCCAGACATGTTCTGTGCCTACACCAAGACATGTCAACAATCCCGCGCCCGTCACGACGACGCGACGCTTTTCGCTTGAATATTGTCTTACAAACTTTAAGCTCGCCCTGCAGCAGGCCATGACGGAATGAGGAAAATCCAGAGAAAAGACAAATTATTGGACCGAAATATGTTCGCGACCCAAACTGTGGGCGCTGACATGTTGTAGTAATGCACCAAATACATAACTTGTTCTGATTAAAATTCAAAAGTAAAATCCCAAAGAAAAACTATAGAATGATTCTCAATTTTTAAAGTAGACATATTTCACAATAGTTAGATACATATCTAAGAAATGTGTTATAAACACAAAACCAATTTACTCCGGCGCTACAATCCTCCGAAATAGTTTACTTAGCGGCAAGGTGACGGACGCGGCGCTCTATTTGAGACTCGCTGAATGCTGGTGACGGTTAGGAAGCAAAGTGTAGCAAATTCTGTGGGCTTTCCTTGTATCTCTACAGTCTGGTACGTTTTTCAAGAGTTCTTGCAATGTCCTATTCAGTAGAACCGCGGCATCGCGCCAACAGTGTGATGTCGGATGCGACGCTGATCAGCGAACTAAGTGATTTTGCCGGCAGTCAAGGCAGTAGACGGAAAGCGGGACCATACCTTGAGGGGAACCTCAAACTGCTAGACACCATGTGAGTATTTTGTTGATTACAGTCTATTTGCTCATATACACCTCAGTAACCTAGTCCCCCCCCCCCCCCCCCCCCGTTTTCATTCCCGCCCCCCCCCCCCCCCCAAAAAAAAAAAAAAAAAAAAGAAAAAAGAAAAGAAAAGAAGTTCCCCCCACTGAGCCCCCCTCTCCCCCTCTCCCCTCGCATCCATCAACGTTACCCATCTCTTCAGCAACCTCTGGATACTCCCCTACCCCATGCCTCCATTGTCTCCTGCACCCCTGAAAATAAGTAAAGAATTGTATTATTTGTTGGATCATTTAATTGTGTGTTTGCCACAATGATTGTAAACACATTTTTCAGTAATATATTTTGGGGAAACGAAGGTTTGATAAACCTTTTTGAGAGAAAGTGTTTGCATAATAATACACACATCCCCACATAAATTCATGAAATAATTGTAGTCTACCTGGCTGTTTGTATCCGGCTCAGGTAAGTGGAACTAAATACGAGGTTTTTGATAGTTTTTGTGATGTAGCTGCTTGTTTCCACTTGGGTTGATCAGACAAAAAGCAAATTTTTCACTTGCCATATGCACATTTACATGGCAAACAGATGCTGCATATTCACATCATTTTGTAAGGTGGACATCATTTGTAATACTGCAATTTTACAATAGAGGATCCTCAGAGGTAATTTGTCAGTTGAATTTGTATACTTTGAATCTTTTTAAGTCCCTTCTATTTATAGAAGGGACTTTTTAAGACGGGTCACAGTGGGGTGAATTTAGTAGCATATCCATGATGTCGAAGGCGGTCAGGCTAAACCTCTAACAATTGAAGTAACAAGATAAAAATTATGTCATGTCTAGTTACTCAAACCTCGCTGCCGAATGTACATTTGGCGCGAAGTGCTGTATGTGCGTATATGTATGTATTAATGTAAACAAGAGAATCTCCCATATTTCTGTACACACAAGCTTGAAACTTGAAGAAATATTTTCTTAAGTGGGTGGCTAAGAGAGCCTCTGAGCATATTGTAATCGAATGTCTTATTGAAGACATAAACAACCATTTATAGGAAGTTGGTTGACCCAGATTAGAGTCCGTAATTTTTATCAAATTTACTTGAACTTTTGCATATGGCTAGTTTGGAGAAAGACATTGGATGAGTTCGTTAGCCAGCTTTGTATTCTTTCAACTTCTTTAGTAAAAATTAATTCTTTTCTGAAAAGAATTAAAACATTAAAAAACCTTTACTTCTACTACTTCTAGAGAAAGTCAGACAGTGGCGGTGATGTAAAAGAGGCAACTCCGTCACCAGCAGACTGACATAATACTCTAAATATAACGTCATCACCTGTGGCTCTCTCTCTATCTTTCACACAAACATGCGCGCATCTCCAGGAGGAATAGATCCTCATGCGCCCTCCAGGAGCATGAGGATCTATGCCTCTTGGAGATGTTTGGAGCGCGTGCTCACGCACACACTAACCCGCACACACACATCAACGCTCTTTCAGAAGAGCGTGCAGGTGACCCCTGTACTTAGTATATCATGTAGCTAGGTAAAGTCAACCTGCTTTCACACAAATTATAGCAAGACTGAAATTGTACTGTTAAGTTCTAGTTTTGTCACCATTTTCTCAAGCCTATGAAGCATAAGTGAAACTCATATCACGTAACATATAAAATTACGTAAAACTAAAACTTACGTCATGACAAATGACGTTTGACAAATCAATGACACGTATGTCCTGCGCCCCTTATAGAACTCACTGCTGCATTGGCAGATCTGCAAGACTTTTTCAATAGGCGATAATTCAACACCAGAATCAGGTCAAAGACAAAAGGTAGAGACCATTGACAGCGAGGACAGCTCTCATATAGAAGGGACTTTGTGGGTTATGGTTCATCCCATCTTGTTACTTCATAATATCATAATGTATTCATACCAGAGAGCCTGGAGGAAGCAACAGGCTATTGTGGACACTGTTCATAAAAAAAAAATTAGTTTGGTACTAATCGAGACTGGCTTTTTTCACACAAAAAAGAAAATGTTCAGTGTTTGAAAAATTGTGTTCTCGAGCATTGCAGATGGCTGCAATAGTGTTTTTGTCAAGGTACTTCCAGCAGGAATCACTTCAACAAAAAAGTGCTATGGATACCCAAAACATTAATACATTCAAACTTCAGCTAATTGCTGGTGACATAGTGGGTTATATATACTGGTAGCTCTGTGAGAGTCCTCAAAGCAACAGGCTATTGTGGACACTGTTCATAAAAAAAAAATTAGTTTGGTACTAATCGAGACTGGCTTTTTTCACACAAAAAAGAAAATGTTCAGTGTTTGAAAAATTGTGTTCTCGAGCATTGCAGATGGCTGCAATAGTGTTTTTGTCAAGGCATAACCACAATAGCCTGTTTTTTGAGGACTCTCACAGAGCTAGCCTTAAGGACAAGCGGCTCAGGAGAAAAAACAGAGATGCCGCAGCTCAGAACCCTGGCCATACCTTCCCCTGCAGCCACTGCGGTCGAACCTGCCTGTCTCGGATTGGCCTCCGCAGCCACGAACAAGCCTGCAGACGTCGTGGGCAACTCCTATAAAATCTTCGTTCGCGAAGTCAAGCCAAGAGAGAAGAGAGAGAGATACTGGTAGTTAGATTACACTATGGTCGTGTGGTAGAGCTTACTGTCTACTGACAGTATCATGGCATTTTCTCATTCCCCGGTCAGTCATTCAGTTTTGTGTTATACCATTTGCAGTCATGCACTGAAAAGAATAGGCCATTATATTCCCAGGCCTGCATCATACAAAAGTAATAGTCCTGCCCAAAGAGTGGCAGATGCTTGCCTTTGGGCTCCTGGATATTTTGAGTCCTATTAGTATTTATAACAGGGCATATTTTAGTACTTGTCCCTTTGAATAGTGGATGACATGAGTCTTTATCAATAACGTGTAGGCCATCACAAAAAAATGCAAGAAATTGTTTATTTAACCCATTACATTCTGGGGCTGATTTTGTAAAATTTGCTTAAAATTGTCGCATGAAGGCTACATTACAGATTAGGAGATAGATCAACTGTTTTAGTTCAACTGTGGTGCCAGAATAGTTTGGTGCCTCAGGTACCAAGCTATTCTGGCACCACCCTTGAACTATCTGTCAAATTTATTTCAAGCAATGGGTGTATCAGGATGAAAAGGGTTGATACTAATTAAAAGTAACAGTTATGTTAAAAATGTTCCATACTAAATAATACTTACATCGCGTTACATGTTCACTTTTGAAAGTGAAATTTTTCAGTGTGTTGGTTTAAAGTACCATTACGCGTAAATTTGAAGACATATTTCAGCACCATTTGTGTTTATTATGCCTTGTCAACACAGCTAATGAACTTAAACAGCAGTTGGGACACACAGCAAAAGCACATGCGTAATCACACTTTAAATTTATTCTGCGCCGCATTTACTACCGTGTCAATCTGTTTTTAGCTATTTCTCGTACTGATAGTGTAGTATTTATAGAACGGAGTGGAGTCATTGTCAGATTACTTGATATAAAAACAACATGTGCTGAACTGGATTCTCCTGTGTCTAAATGAACCATATCTAGACTTGTGTGTAGCGTTTCGTAACCATTTGTTACAGAAGTGCATCTTTGAACAGTTACGGGGGTAGTGGGCCTTTAATCCGTTTTGTATCCATCATACTTGTTAATGCATATAAAGGTTGCAACCAAGCACATACATGTACTGTTACAGAACACAGATGTAAAATGGGGAAACAGGGGCGGAGTTTCTGTAATTCCCACATTCTTTAGTGTCTCATGAGGATCCTTGCTGTTTGCACGTGGCTGGCATTCATTGTACAAACCACTCTTGATAACACCCGTCTATCACTGTGTGTTTGACCAAAGAGAGCTGTCAGACACCTTTATCTGCGTTGTGGGCACACTTCATGTCAAACCTTGAAATTTATGACTTTTATCATACAAAATATTGGGTCACCTTTGATTGTCTTCACAGCATAGAGTATTATTAACCAATTCAGTGACAAGAAAATTTGAACACCACCCAACTACAAGAGGTATAGATCCTCATGAGCCCCCGCAGTTGCGGGGGCGCATGAGGATCTATGCCTCTTGATGACATCACTTTGAATCCAAGTTCTTGGGAGGGCTGTGTTTGGTGGTGTTAAATTAATGAAGATTGCAGAAACGCTGTCTGTGTCAGCTGGCACTGAAGAAAATGGTATGGATGGACCAAGCTACTCTGACACTGCCCTTCAACCACCATATCAGTAGAATGACAGAAAACATCAACACCATTGGGGGTTTGGTAGAACTTGAACTGTCTTGGTAAACCTGCCGTTCAAATGAACTAGACTCGGTTACATAATTTAACAGTACCCTTTAGCTGTCATGACTTATCTGAAGCCTCCTGTGTAGTGCTAGTGGATCAAAATTACCATAATTGATCTTATCTTTTTAAAATTTATGTTTCAGTCTCAGGCAGTAGTAAGTGTATCTTTTACTTTTAGCACTCATTTGAATTTTTAAAAGACTAACACTATCCCTTTTGCTAGCGGTAGTATTTTTTGTTGAGGTGATTCTTGCAGGCTGTGCCTCAACAAAAAGTTCTGAGAACAAACAAAAACAAAACAAAAAAAATTGTGAGAACATTCTTTATTACTTTATTAACCCATTTAGCCCCAACCACAGCAGGAGATGGATCAACCATGATAATTAAAGGGGACGCTAATTTGGCACTACCCTTTCATTATCATGGTTGATCCATCTCCTGCTGTGGTTGGGGCTAAAGGGTTAATATTAATAAAGTAAAAGAGAATGTTTTCACAATTAAAAAAATTTTTTTTTTGATATATAAAGAATGTTTACTTTACATGGTCAGAGAGACTACCTCTATTCTGCTGACCTGGCACTTGACCATAGGTTTATCTGTTTGCACCGTCCCCTTCCTAATCGAACATTCCTAGGTCATTGATCTGTGTTGACAGAAACGGTATGTTAATTTATGAACGCAGTGCCTGAATGTTAGTCACACACCCTATATATATGGTCAAGAGTATGACTGGGTGTCCAAATGGTGTGACAAGCACCCTGCATTTTCAAAAGCAAAGTAATTTTAATATTTCATATAAATCTGATGTACCTTTGCATACATAAACATTGACACTAAGTATAATTTTTTATGTTATTTGCAGTTTGGTTGTTATTTAACTTTGAAGTTTAAAATTTAAACATAACATTTACAATGTCACACATTTAACAATTCACAACAAGCACAAGCTGTAAGCAATTTTTTGCATTTGTATGTTTCAAAGTATGTTCCCCAACCAGAATAAATGGTATGTCTATAAATAAAGTGTGTTAGTGGAAAATGCAACCTCTTATGCCATAAAAACTGTTTGAACATAACTTTACACCATAATTTCCAATTGATTGATTGATTGTACATTGCTTAACGTCCCGACAGCAACAAGGCTTTCTCAGGACGTGCCTGCACTGCTTGTGAAAAAAAAAACTAAACAGAACATTGAATGTATGTCGCCAGCCGGTCCAATACGTTAAATAAACCTAACACATGGGGCCTAAATAAAGCTAAGACCATTTAGCAACACACATCCAATATCAAGAGCTACAGGCAGTGCAGACAGTAGGGAGAGTTTTAAAAAGGCAAATACAGGTGAATGGACCTCGGGTAGACAGAAACACATGCCCCAGAATAGAGAGAAAAACTCACCCTGTGGGGCTGACCAGGGTGACCCTGGGAACTAAAAAGTACCTAACCCCACCAAAGTCCCCCAGGGCAGACCCGGGTGGGGGTCATAATTTCCAAAAGCTACTAATTTTTAATTCTACTTGGAGAACTAATTTTAAAATATTATGCTAAATGCACAGAAACAAGTCTATAATTTAATTTAAGTGCAAAAGCCAATTGAAAAAATAATGTTTACATAATTCTGAATACTGACAAAGTTGTTCAATACATCTTCACTGCAATGTTATTCTCATTTTTTTAATCTCATGCAATCAAATACAGCTTATGTAAGCTAAAAATGACTACACTAGATGACTTTTATCTGCTGTTAACTATTCCAATAGAAAATAAGTAAATGTTTACAAACTGAGCCGAGATTTGGCACAAATTCAATTACATTCACAAGATTGAACATAACTTTACACCTTCACCAAATATATTTTTGGCCTCACAAGGGCAAATCACAAACTCTTGGGAAAAAATAAGTATGCATACTAATCCCACTAACAAGCACAGCCATTATATAAAACTAGTGATGTTTATGTGATTCTCAAAGAGGGCTGTTGCAACTTTTCAAGTGTTTGTACATAACTTTACACCTTCTGACTTGGACAGGAAAAATCTTATTATTCAAGATTATTCAAGAGAAGTCTCTAAAGAAGACACTATCATCGAGCCTGCTTTCACCTATAAGCAGTGTGCATACTGTTCTGGTAAAATTTCATCTGTTAGTCCATCATAATTACATAAACAGTAGCAAAAGACAGAAAACAGGATGCATGAACATAACTTTACATGGTCACATTCACACATTTGCCTTGTAACTTGACAAGTAGAATTATTTAGAAATTTGTTGATTGCCTGTAGTGTACAAAAGAAGAATGACGTTTGCACTAACATGATTTCATGACAAAACCATGAAATAAAAAGGTAAAAAATAATGACATGGCGTGTTTGAACATAACATGATGACAAAGGACCATTTCTAAAGCACAAAAGTAAAGGTGCAGAGTTATGAAATGCAGATTTGAAAGCTGTTTGTGATGATAAATATTAAGATAGTGCATCCATAAAGGTTAATGCACAAATTTCAATGCACAACGGGAAATGTAATGATCATTGCATGAACGTAACATGACACGATGTAGAGTTATGTTCATGAGCAATAGCTGTGACATTATCTTGTTTTGCAGTCACTAAAATTTTATAGATCTTGAAATTCATATTTTATAGATTTATCTGGTTATCTTACCTACTTTATTGCAGGATGGCCAAAGAAATGAAATTGGTACGTGTTTGTTCGTAACTTTACACAGTGCATGTGATGTACTGATGGTGTAAAGTTATGTACAAACAAAAAACAAAGAAATGTTTATCCTAGAAGGTATCACATGCTTTATTATTATAAAAAAAGTAAACGGAATCTTTTCAGCTATTGGTAGTTTTTTATATAAAGTGATTTTTGTGATTTTAGGTGATAAATGTTTGAACGTAACTTTACATCCCACAAAGCTGTGTCAAGTTATGTTCATGAGGAAAATTTGAAAAGAGTTTCAAATGTGTTGTGTACCAGCATGTGCATAACTATTTTTATGTGTTGGCATCATCTACTATATGATTTGCAACAAAATTTACCCTTCAACAAAAAAAAAAATGTGCATACTGGTTTGAACATAACATTTACACACCAGCACTCAGAAAAAAATACAATAAAATTATTTAAACTGAACAAAATTAGGTATTTTGGGGCCTACCAAAGTCTTGTCTAAATAAGTATAGTCCTACTATAGAATTATTGCAGAAAAAGTGAAAAGAAAATAATATATCTATAAAGTTTGCTGGACTGCTTGAACATAACAATTTACACCCAAAATTTGGACGCATTCTGTAAACCTCGTAAAGGGTTTCTTTCATCTATCACCCATGCATCCTCTTCAAAACCTTGATATAAATCACTACACCAGTTGTCTTCAGCAAAAACAACAGATTAGTAGAGATAAATAAGTGCCTAAACTGTTTGAACATAACTCAACATTTACACCATTCTGAGTACAAATCTTCAAAACTGGATCATTTGATTTTCCATGTAAGAACCACAAACCTTTCATCATAAATACAAAGTACATACTCTACTCTACAAAATAACACATAAGTTTTAATAATTAACCATTTGTCAAAATGTGTTATAGTGGTATGATTTCTGCTGACAAAATTTACAACACGTGTTATGTTCAAGCAGGCTTGTATATTATGGTGAATTATGCAAAAGCAACTTGATCTAGAAAATCATCAACTCAATGGTAATTTAGGCCAACATTGCAAACATCGTGTGACATTAACAGTGATTTTTCATAGTGCAGCATGCCTTTGAAAATCTGAGTTCCATGGAGCATGTGTAAAATGTGTCACGTTTTGTTCTCAAGCTATAATTCGATTTGGTAAAAAAAAAACTGTGATAATGTCCCGAATTGTTCTGTGGTCACCCAAAGCTTAGTATCACTGGAAACCTTATCCAAAATGACCATTTCCCTACAAAATGATGTATGCCTTAGTTTGATCTGACCACTTCTGATAATTTTGTAGCAGGTTTTGTGAGGGAGGGTGTAGATTTTACCATTAGACACCCAGTCGTACTCTTGACCATATTAATATATATATATTCTTTACTTTTAAGAAAGGCGTCGCCCAAAGCCAAAAAATGCACTCAATCAGATTAGCTCCAAGGGACATAATTTTTCATTCAATTCTGAGAATGCTGTGCTAATGCCATGGAATTCCAGGCTGATAAGCTTGCATTGTGTCCTCAGGACATCAGCTGCCCTTTTTGTGACTGCATCGCTCACTAGATCTTTTGAGCCTTACATGGAACACCTACTACATAAAGCAGTAGGGACTACCCCCAGGCGCCCCGCCATCCGCTGGAGAATATCCAGTCCTCCCTCCGAGGGGGGATGCTAGAAAATATTCCCAAACAGATATTGGACCTGCTAAGTAGATTTAAAGTTTTTGCCACCTACGACCGGTTTCGCCTCAAGGGGGCTCTTCAGGTAGACATACAGGGTAACCTGAAATTGCAAACACAACGCATGTTACTGGACATGTTACTGTATATATAATTTTTCATTCAATTCTGAGAATGTTAATGCCATGGAATTCAAGGCTGGTAAGCTTGCATCGTGTCATCAGGATATCAGCAATAGGGATTACCCCCAGGCGCCTGGCAATCAGGTAGAGAATATCTTGACTTCCCCCCGAGGAGTAGTACATGACTATTCCCAAACAGATCTTGCACCTGCTGAGTAGATTTTTGTTATATATATATATATATATATATATATATATATATATATATATATATATATATATATATGATATGATATATGATATGACTGCGTGTCAATACTCATGTTTCATAAAAGTTTCATGTCATCAGTAATGACGCACTAATATCACAAACTTGTGCACGTGCTTTTGTACCTTAATCTATATATGTAAAAGTATTAAAATACTTTAGAATTTGAAAGTGCATGTGTGTACATTCTGTATCTATTTTGATGCACTACATTCTCACACGTAAATTATGTTTTGTTACCTAGTTACCTGTTACCTGGGCATTCCCCTGAAGAAGCCCTCGCTGAGAGGGCGAAAATTTGTGCATAGAATAAAAGTGTAACTCCTTCTAAACTACGTGGTGTCTGTGGATCCTTTCTTCACATTTTAAGTATATATATACTCACATGTAGGGTGCTTATATTTGTACAATGTATGTTGAATTACCCAGAACAGGCAGGGTATTAGAACTTCTAGTTCTACTGTTCTATTTTTGGAGTGAACTTGCATTCAGATTAGTTCCGGGTTATTGAGCACTTGGGAATTGTGATTAATACATAAAGCAGATGTATTTAGATATTTTTTTTGTGCTTGGGAAAAAAATGTTTTAATATATCTGAGTCCTCATATTATTTGTTCCATCAAGGCACATTTTGTTCTACATTGTAAAACTGTAAGTACAGAGTTATTTTCATTTGTACTGGACAGCTGAAGCAGTGCTCCCATTTTTACAACAGTTTATAGGGTATGGAGACCCTGAAGTGTCAATTTAAAGAGTACTTATCACCTCCCCACTCCTCCCATACACCGCTGTCTCTTGATTTCATTACTGGCCTGAAAATATGGCCAGAAAAAAGGGCCTGAAAAAATATTCAAATATTACAGGCACAGTTAAAGTGTTGGCATTTTTGTAGAGATTTTCTCAGGTAGAGGCAACAGTGGTTCAGGTGCCACTCACTCAGTTAACCCATATCATACTGAGGCTAAAAGATTCAAACTTGTACACTGCCATATGCACGCTACATTATAATAGTACTTGCAGATAAGAATATAGACCAGTGGCTTTTGTTCAAGGGTGGTGCCAGAATAGCTTGGCGCCTAGAGGCACTAAGCTATTCTGGCACTACCCTTGAACTATTTTAGTCAAACTTATTTCACACACTTGTGTATTCCGAATGATAAGCGTTAAACGACCTACTCAAAATACCCTCTTGTTCACAATCCAGTTATGAAGAAACAAAAATCAAACATGAGTGCTGGGGTTGGATTGTAACACGTAGTTTACACACAGTGGCCCCAGGATAGGTCATACTGGATGCAAATACCTAGTGTTTGATGCGTCTGCCTAACCCCTGTTTAAATTTCAGTACTTGATTCTAAGGTTCAGCATACAGTAAACTGCATATTTTGGGGGCCCAAATGTTCTCTTTGTTATATCTGAAGTTTGTTATAATTGGAGAAATTTGTATAGAAAAAGGTGTTATTATTTCTGGAAAAGTGTTATTTCTCATTTTTCTGATTTTTGTTGTATGTAACCTTGTTATAATTTAAGTCGACTGTATATAAAATATGCACAGTTTTATTGAAAGGGGTGACCTATTGACCCTTTTCATCCTGATACACTGTTGTTTGAAATAAAATTGACTATGATAGTTTAAGGGTGGTGCCAGAATGGCACTAAGCAATTCTGGCACCACACTTGAACTAAAATGTTTGTTTTATCTCATCTGTAATGTGGCCTTCATAGTACAGTAAACAAATTAACCCAAAAATTCAGCCTCAGGTTGTAATGGGTTAAGTGTAGGATGGTCCATTTCAGTTTGGTAAGAAGAGGCACTGCAAAACATCAAGTGCACCAGACTGGTGCTGCAGTGGATCCCTTCACACTGTGGCATCTACGGCAATGAATAAGCTGACAGAATGGCAAAAGTGTGCACAGAAAAAGAACAAGACGAAAATGGAGTCAGCTTCACAGAGATGAAGACCAGCTTCACAGAGATGAAGACCATCATTAAGTCTGTGTACAGACCACCACAACGGTCCCTAGACAGTTACCATCAGCTGTCCAAACAAGAGCAGGTGACCACCTTCCGTCTGAGGACCGGGCACAACTGACAATTTCCACCTGCACAGACGCTTCCACCTCGTGCCATCTCCCCTGTGCCCTTGTGGAGAAACAGAGCGATGCCAGAGCACATCCTCCAGGACTGTGGGAATAACCAGTTGCTGAGGGAGGAGATATGGCCGAAGCCCGCCACCCTACAAGAGAAACTGTACGGGCCTGTGGAGGCGCAACAGAAGACCACAGATTTCATTTTGAGAGCCAAACTCCAAGTGTGATGGCGTTCGAGAAGAAGATGAGGAAGTTTGGTAAGAAAATGCCCAGTGAGCACGATGTCATTGGCTCAGCGTCGACAGCAGTTGGCCCACGCACAAATGTGCGCAGGCCTACTGTGGACCTGAGGACAGTGCTTTCTGGAAGCCCACAGCCTTTCAGCTCACTACAATATGTGCCGTTGCTGCTTAGTACCCTGATCAGTGACTTAGTCCGGTGTGGTTGTTATGCCAGCTAGAGGTGTAACATTTAAGGGCCTGAGGCTGATTTTGTACAATTTGCTTATTGTCCCATGAAGGCTGCATTACAGATTAGGAGATAGATCAACTTTTTTAGTTCAAGGGTGGTGCCAGAATTCTGGCACCACCCTTGAACTATCAGTCACATTCACTTCAGTTCAAGCAATAGGTGTATCAGGATGATAAGAGTTAAGATGAGCTGCACCCTGCTGTGTTTCACATACATGTTTACAACTCGGTAATTGCTCCTCATGTTACAATGCCAAGTATAGACTGGCACTGAATATGCCATAATGATGTGCAAGAGGCATCGATCCTCATAAGCCCCCTCACATGCAGGGACTAGTGAGGATCGATGCCTCTTGTGGGACACCTGTATTGTTCGGTGGGAGAATATGGACTTTTTGTTGTCACAGATCAGGGGTACATTTCGCTCAGGAACAATGGTTAATTTAAGTGGTCACAGCCAGGTGCATACACCCCCACAGCACAAGCATGCAGTGTACTGTAGGTTGTAGACCTGTGTTTTGTTGCTATATTTTAATAAACTACCTTGTGTTTAGTGGTTCCTGAAATTCTTGAAGGATAAACGCTAGTGTGCTTATGTGTACTTGCTTGCACATCCTTCCATAAAGCATGCAAGCACATGTACGCATAAGCACACTAGCGTTTATCCTTCAAGAATTTCAGGAACCACTAAACACAAGGTAGTTTATTAAAATATAGCAACAAAACACAGGTCTACAACCTACAGTACACTGCATGCTTGTGCTGTGGGGGTGTATGCACCAAGCACACGCACACCCCTACACAAATTAATGCAAACAACACAGAAGATGCCATTCTCCCACTCTCTCTCCGTCAGAAAGACTTTCTCTCCTCCTTTCAGTCCGCCCTCAAAACTCACCTCTTTCAACAGTTCTACAGGGCTAGAAATTAACTTTTTTCTTTGGGGGCCACCGGGCCCCTTGATTGAAAAATTTGAGGGCCCACAAGCAACTTTCGAGGCCCAACTTTGAAAAATAATGCAAACAAAAAACAAAAGAATTATTGACAATATAATAAGTAGAAAGTACAATTTGTCTGATAATCTAAAATAAAAACAATTGAATTTCCAATTTTGCTGAGTGATGTCATTTTTATTTGCCTTTTCTTTCACTTTCAAACATTACCAACAAAAAAGGGGAAAAACACACACACACACACACACACATTCAGTGACACACATATTCCAGTGACTAGTGAGCCTGAAATGGCCATGAAACAAAATAGAAAAAAATCAAGTGAGTCTCTTGTATAATACTTTTCAGTTTTGTGACTGAGTATTGCACAATACACATCATTAAATTTTTAATATGAGTAACCTAACAAAAAATCTGACCTCAATGCACAAAAGTTCAAAACAAAACCATGAAAGGGAACTAAACTTAACAGTACTCTTCCTGATAAGCTAAAGTTAAACAAACAGATTTTGCCTTTTTTTTTTTTTTTTCAATCATCTATTAATATTACACTTATGTGCACTTGAGTTAACAGAAGTAAACTAAAAATACAATAACAAAAAAAAAAAAAGAAAAAACAACACAATACTATTACTGTGAGTGAGGGCACCGGTGTGGGTTGCTTCCCTTGGCCCAAATACGAAACTGCCGAGTAGAGCTAGCTGTAGCAGACGAATTATTTTGCGGGCCAAGCGGGCCCTTCGTTTTTCAACTTTCCGAGCCCGAAATCAACTTTGCGGGTTTTTGGCCCCGGGCCCCCGCTAATTTCAAGCCCTGGTTCTAGCACTATATCACCACACTCCCCACAAAAGATGACTGTCGCAATATATTTCACCATTTGTTGTACGTGAGTCGTCTAAAGCGTGCGCATGCGTGCGCGAGTTGTGAGTGCGCGCTTAGAGTTATAATTATTATAAGATAAGCGCATTATAAATACCGTAATTATTATTATTATTAGAAAAATGCAGACACACAAACACACTGCAAAATACAGAGTATCACTATCTGCATACACAATAAATGTAAACCTTTTTTACACAGGGAAAAAATCTTTAGTTGGTGTTCTTTATGAGGTGAGCGTCTGAGTAATAATTTCACATTCCTGTAAGTTTGGGAAGGAAAACAGTTTGTGAAAGGTGAAGAGACCCCACATGCCACCGTCCGATCCATATTAAACCATTATCATTTGGAATACATCAGTGTGTGAAATACGTTTGACTAAAATAGTTCAAGGGTAGTGCCAGAATAGCTTGGCGCCTCTAGGCACCAAGCTATTCTGGCACTACTCTTGAACTAAAGCCATTGGTCTATATCTTATCTGTAAGTACTATAATGTAGCTTGCATCAGTGTACACATTTGAAGCTTTAGTATGATATGGGTTGACAAGATGGAATAAACTGGCCATAACCCATAAAGTCTCTTCTATATAAGAGCCATAACTCACAAAGTCCCTGTTATATGTGAGCCGTACTCACTGTCAAGGGTCTCTACCTGTTGTCTTTCACTTGATTCTGATTTTGAAATATATTTGAAAAAGCCCCTCAAGTTTCCGAATGCTTCAGTGAGCTCTATTAGGGTCACAGTGCATACAAGTCATTGTTTTGAGAGAGTGAGAGAGAGAAATACATCACATAGATCTAGAATATTGCGTCAATGTCTGTGTGATGACAAAATGTTCTCTTTTACATCACTGTTTGATTTTCTCCAAAAGTCGAGGTTTTTTACTTTTTAACATTTCTCCTATTTTTTTTTACTGAAAAAGTTCAAAAGATAAAAGCTGGGTAACGAACTTTAACTCTTTCTCCAATCTCACTATTTCCAAAACTGCAAGTGAATATAATGAAAATAATGAACTCTAATGTTGGTCAACCAGCTTCCTGTAAATGGTCATTTAACTCTTCAATGAGACATCCAATTTAAAAATGCTCATAGGCTCTGAATAAAACACCTCCCATAATTTCAAGCTTGTACGTACACAAACTTCAAAGATTTTCTTATTTACACACATGCGCACACACACACACACATAGGGAACTTCACGCAAAAAGTGTGATCTACAGCGAGGTTTGCGTAACGAGACATGACATAATTTTTATCTTGTTACTTCACTGTCAGAGTTTAAGTCTAGCCCACCTATGATGTCATGTGTGTTCTTTTGAAATCACTCCACAGCGTCCCATCCTTAAAAGTCTCTTCTATAAATAGAAGAGACTTAAAAATTGTTATCTGGTATAATAAGAAAACAGATCAGAATATGATGTAGTTTATCATTTGATCATTTGACAAAACCAACTGATTTATGCAACAAAATTTGCTCTTTACAATTTATTTCAGAGAGTGTCCAGCGGACATCATGTGCTGTCGTTTTACACCTGACGGAAAGCACTTGGCCGTTGGCCTCTGCGATGGCTCCATCAAGGTGACTGATAAACTTCCTAATTTATAGACCGTTACTCACTGCCATGCAGCGATTAAATGTTGACTTTTTAATCCTCTAGCCATGTGGGGTGGCATTAATCTTGTGGAACGACATTAACCCTTTCATAGCCACAACACAACGAACACGCCACACATTTGCAAGAGGCATAGATCCCCATGAGCCCCCGCAGTGGCGGGGGCTCATGAAGATCTGTGCCTCTTGCTGAGTTTCATTTATATCCATGCATTTTAAACAGAAATTTATCAGCCTCTTCACTTCTGAAACACCCAAAAAATTAAGACATGTCCACTTAATTGCATGAGGCATAGATCCTCACGAGACCCATCAGTTGCGGGGGCTCGTGAGGATCTTTGCCTCATGCTGGTCTCATTTGAAATGAAATTTCATGTAATTTGGTGTTTTTAATAATAATATATATATTTTTAAAATCCCAAAGCATCCCAGTGCTACGGGAATCCTCAGGGTGGCGTCTTGAGTGTTTTACAAGTGTCCAAGTGATGGTTCATAATAATCGTACATATATACTCATTAGGATCTATGCCTCTCACTGGCCTCATTCAACTCCATGTTCTCCAGCCAGCAAACAGGGTTGACCAGCAGTGAATATGGGATGGTTTCAGCATTATTGTTTCTACCTAGTGCAGAAAAGGTCATCAGGTCAACGTCAGTGGCAGTCTGCCCATGCACAGTTGTGCTGTGGCCTGACACCAGCCAGATGGCCTTTTTCTTACAGGATAGTCTCTGGCAGTGAATGGGTGAAAATTATTAATCTTGTGCTTTTTGGAATGGTCGTACATGTACAGGTCAGTTTGATCAATCAGTGATCAACAAGTTCAACTGCCGTTTAGCGATTGATTTGACAGAGTCAGACCCATTTAGCCCTGACACATAATAATGAAACCATGAAAGTTAAAGGGCAGTGCCACAGGGCAATTTGTCCTCTCCTAGAACCGTTTCATGTGAAGTGTGGGATAAAACCTGCTATTGCACCCCCCCCCCCCCCCCCTCCAATCCCCACTCCCTTCCCTTCCAGTACTTCAGTAAGCAAAGGCCCTCGTGCCCACAACAGCCGCAGTGGGCCTGCGCACAGCCGTGCACTGGCCACTGCGGCCATCGTGGGCCCTAAGATGTTTTCCTACTGGGGACAATTCCCCCCACCCACCCCTTCGCCCATACGCTTCCTTTGGCCCTGAAGTTTCCCAGCTCAAAGGTGGTGGTGTTAGAAGGTAATTCATCTCTTCTTTGAACCATTGTAGTGAACATAAAATAAAGCCTGCTAGTGAACACACACTTTTTTCCCACACCCTCCCATCACCACCTTCCCTAACTCAAAAACTGTATTTAAATGGTTCAAGTGTGCTGTGACTTGCTTTGATCTGCACTGTTTGTCTTACAAAAAAAAAACCTTGTCAGATATACTCTTATTCTGTGTGTACATAGCGGACATGTTTATTATCACAGAGCAGAGAATATCTGCACAGAGTTGAAAGGAAGATATGTAATTCATGTTTTGTTTGTACATTAATACTTTCAGCAGTCCTGTTATGCCTGCACGGAATACCCCATACCCAAACTTTGAGTAGATAACAAATTGAGAGGGGCGCCAACTTTTCTTCTTGATATATCCAAAGTTTGTTAAAGTGAAGTAATTTACCATTTGAAAAGAACTGACCAGTGTGGGCAGGGCCTGTGCGAAAGTGTTGTTATATGTCCAACTGTTGTTATACTGATGAGCCAAAAAATGTAACATTTTTGGAATCATCGGAAACACTAGTGTTTTTGATGATTCCAGAAATGTTGCATTTCTTTTGCTTGTCAGTATATACTCAATCTTCTTGTGTGCAAAATTTTGTATATTGTTTTGTCTGCCAAAAACAGTTATGAGCATGCTGGTTTGTGATTTGGGGCTTACAGGCATAGAGCTGTAAGGTCCAAAATCACAGACCACAACAAACGCAAGATGTTTTATTACTTACTTACGCCTGTCACCCCTCCCCAGGCCATCGACGAGAGACCTCCAGCGACTCCTGTCCTGTGCTTCTCCTTCGATTTTACTCCAGGTGGTTCCCAGTCTCTTGATGTCTGCTTGGAGGTCTCAACGCCAGGTGTTTCTGGGCCTGCCTCTTTTCATCTTTCTCTGGGGGTTCCATGACAATGCCTGCCTAGTGATACTGGAAGCTGGCTTTCTCAGACTGTGACCAATCCATCCCCATCTTCTTCGCCCAATTTCATTCTCAGCTGTTATCTGCTCTGTTCTCTCCCAGAGTCTGACGTTGCTGATCTTCTCTGGCCAGTGGATTTTCAAAATTCTTCTAAGGCAACTGTTTATGAAGATCAAGATGTTTTATACTGCATCATAATTCCCAATCTGCAAAAGCTCATTAGGCCGACATCGGCCCATTGTTACGTGCTTATTGGTATACATACAGTTGGATTACCGGTAGCTGCACGTGTGGTGGTCTGGGATTGTGGGCCTTACACGTTGATGTTGTATGGTTACAGATCTACAGTTCCAGCAACTGCCAGATGCTGTACAGTCTGAGCGACCATGACACATCGGCCAGTCGACTGCCTGTCACACAGATACGCTTTCCACCTCACATTGACGAGGAGCAGCCGAAATATGACCACATCCTCATCGCTTCATGTAGGTTAACCCTTTTAGCCCCAAGGTCCCATTTCTCAAATTTTGCAGGCGTTGCCTAACAACTATGTACCAGATGCAGGGGATGGATTGACCATGATAATTCAAGGGCAGTGAAGGCGCCAAGCTAATCTGGCCTGAAGGCGCCAAGCTAATCTGGCACTACCCTTGAGTTTTCATGGTCAATCAGTCTCCTGCTGTAGGGACTCAGGGCTAAATGGGTTAACAATCGCTAATAGAGCTAGGCAGTCCCTAGATTAAAAGTAGGTCAAACATAGCTCAAACTTCAAATGTTCTGTGGATTATCCAGCTGCTACGTGTGCAAGAAGCATAGATTCTCATGAGCCCCAGGAGCCACAAGGGCTCGAGAATATATTCCTGTTCCTCGCAAGGAGTTACCTCATTGACATCCACACTTTGAGGTACTTGTCTGGTATTAATGGTAGTTTACACGGAAGCATACTTTAGTGATTGGGGCAGGGGAACTTCTCCTTATTACTGATTTTTCTTGCTATTACTGGGTGCTACTACTGTCTTTGACTAGGTTCTGATTTAACAATTTAACCCATATCATACAGAGGCTAAAAGCTTCAAATTTGTACACTGCCATATGCAAGCTGCATTATAGTACTTACAGATAAGGATAGAGACCAATGGCTTTAGTTCAAGGGTGGTGCCAGAATAGCTTGGCGCCTAGATTCCCTAAGCTATTCTGGCACTACCCTTGAACTATTTTAGTTGGACTTATTTCACACACTGGTGTATTCCGAATGATAAGGGTTAAGGTTAACCTTAACAAGTTAGACATACTGGGCCACAAGGTTGTGATTAACCCTCTGGGTGTCGGTGGCGGTTTTCGGTAGTCGCAATGATTCATGAATCATTGTGACTAAAACCGCCACCAACACCCAGATGGTTAATCACAACCTTGTGGCTCAATATGTCTAACTTGTCCATTTGATGTCAAGTTTGTACTGACAAAAGACCATGCCCCCAACACCCACCCAACCTCTCAAATAGTTGCAGAAGTTTGTTATAATTTCTTTTGTTGGATTCTGTTTTCTCATAATATTTAACCCTTAAACCCTTATCATTCGGAAAACACCAGTGTGTGAAATAAGTTTGACTAAAATAGTTCAAGGGTAGTGCCAGAATAGCTTGGTCTCTCTAGGCACCAAGCTATTCTGGCACCACCCTTGAACTAAAGCCATTGGTCTATATCCTTATCTGTAAGTACTATAATGTAGCTTGCATATGGCAGTGTACAAATTTGAAGCTTTTAGCCTCAGTATGACATGGGTTAACCCACTTGTACATGCAGCCACCGGTTCTGTAAACAGTACTCGCAGCTGTGTGCACAAGGGGGTTAAGTCAGAAGTTGCTTTTGTTTTCACAATCTACTAATGCTCCACAGATGCGTCTGGCTTGGTGAAGTGCTGGCACTACACGTCATCGTCATGTTTACACACAATCAATGAACTGCGACAAACCTTGGCGTTGACCACAAACCCTGAGGGTACGCACTTCCTGACAGCTGGCGCTGAACCACAGATCCAGATGTATGACATGGAGACCAAACAGAAAATTTCTACCATGGAACCCAGGTATGTTTCTAAATAATCCACAGACACAGGCTATGTTGAGAAATGTGTTTTTCATGATGTGGATAAATTTACAATTTTTGTACACTTTGTTTCACTGATGGTAGGGGTTGATACATGTATTGTAAATCAATATTCATGGCAGGAAAATATGTTACGCAACTCTAGACTATGGCTGTTGTCTGATTATAGAAAAATATTAACTCTTTTCATTATGATACACCCATCTCTTTTTAATAAATTTGACTATGATAGTTCAAGGGTGGTGCCAGAATAGCTTGGCGCCTGAGGTGCCAAGCTATTCTGGCGCCACCCTTGAACTTAGACGGTTGATCTATCACCTAATTTGTAATGTAGCCTTCATGGGACAATAAGCAAATTTTTAACAAGTCAGCCTCAGGATGTAATGGTTTAAGCTGGAATGCTCGTGTGCCAATTTCATTTAAGCATTTCTCTGTTATATTTTGAACCCAAGTAATTTCTTTCAATTTGAGGAAGCAAATGCAACCATCTGTCAGTAAGAAGCATAGATTCTCATGAGCCCCTGCAGCTTGCTCATGAGAATCTATGCCACATGCAAGTTAATTGGTCTTGAGAAGCTGTTGTCTTTAATTTAACCCATTTTGCCCCGACGCATTACAGCAGGAGATGGATCGATTATGGTAATTCATGGACAGTGCCAGATCAGCTTGGTGCCAAGCTAATCTGGCACTACCTTTGAATTGTAATGGTCAATCCATCTCCTGCAACTGATACATATTTTCTATATGACATTTGTTCATCTATTTTCATTAATTCATTCATTCATTCATTCATACACCTAAAAAAAATCTGAGAAGTGCAGCCTGGGGGTTTAATTTAATTTAATTTTAATTAATGGGCTCTGGTTGACTATTCTCCACTGAGTACATTTGATTGATTTTTCTCCACTTACTCTTCTACATTTACACTTCAACTGAACTACTTCTATATTGATAAAGGCGAAAAGGTTAACCCTTTGGCTGTTGGTAGCAGTACAGACAGCCAAAGGGTTAATGTTTCTATTATTAGTCAGGAAAAAAGGCAAGAAGACAACTTGATCTAGATAAAAATTGACAGTTTATATCTCTGCCTGTTATGTTGTCTGTTTGCTTTTACATAAGTAATAGATGTACAAATACTATAATTGACTTCCATTCAAATTAATAACGAGTCTCATTAATTTTAATATTTTTTGCAATGTTGTTTAGTATTTACAGCTGGTGAGTATAGAATGTGTGAAATAGCTGTTCTCACAAGAAAACAGTGTTCACAGAGTGCTGTCTTTTTTCATGTATTTTTGTTTAATTTAAATCAGTGTTCTGTACAGTGTGCAAATTGTCTTTTGAGAGTTACTGGACATCTTAATGCATATAGCTAATTAAATATGGTGCTGTCTTTGCTTGGTCGAACACACACCAATCCTACTATTTCAAATTTTGTTTGATAATCTTCCTTGTAATAATTCATGTTCTAAATAACTCACATTTTAGAAGAGTCTCCTTAACGCTACAAGTTGCAGGAGGTGAAATGATTATTAACTCATTTGAGATGTGCCGCCTACAGATACACGGCAAACCGCAGCATATCTGTAGGCGGCATGTTTCAAATGAGTTAAACAGCTTTTTGCAGCTCACACCACTCAGTAGAGACAGACTTATGATGGGAATGTTCTTTACAAATGACTATGGGGATCAAATCTTTCTCCGGATATACGACAAAAAAAGCAGCGTATCAGAATGCAGCACATATCAAATTTGTTAAACCTTTGTGTGTCGTTAGCAGTTTTTGTCATAATGATGCCGACAGGAATCATCTCTTTTCATGGTGCACTTGATATGACCAATTCTTCAGTGTCAGATGGAGTCTGAATATCAGTTCCAAATACACATTTGTCTGATGAATCATCAGAAATTATTCAGCTTACAGCCTTCTTGCAACAACAATTTGAGTGCTTCTCTTGTTGTGTATGGCCATTTTGAAAATACCGCAGGGTTTGCACCTTTGTCCCCCCCCCAAAAAAAAAAAAAAATTAATAAAACCCCAGAGTCTTAGATGTCTTACTGGTCTAAGGGAGGGAACTGTTTTGCAAGCAGAATAGTGTCCCCATCCACCATTCGTCAGTTAGGTTTTAGTAAGCAGATATATTTGATGTAACCTGTGTTGGTTGATGCGTTACGAGAGAGGCACATCATATGACTCTGGTCGCCATGTTTAATCTATTTTACATCACTGTTGATTTAGCATGGTTGATAAATGTATGGTATATGTCAGGGCTGAATGCATTGTTAGGAATCACATGCCAAATGTGAACACCATTGGTTTGCTGCAGCTTATGCATGATGTATTTCAACTGTCCAGCATGCAATCGGGCCGACATCAGCTACAGTTGACGCACACACAGCTTCGTGTGGGTCAACTGCTGCTGTTGTCAGTTCAAAGAATGTTTACACACTGGGTGAATGCTTTCAGCAGCTATGCTGGCTTTTGTGATGCAGTTTCAGTGAATTGATTGCCTGAGACAATAAGAAAGGAACCGTCAGCTTGAATTATAGTGAAGTATACTTGACACAGTCTCATTTCATCTGATGCAGGCTAGAGTATTTCAGCTTCCACCACATGATCTGAAAGTTGTTGTGTGACTTGGAGTGTGGGTGATGAGATACATATATAGACATGTTTTGCTCAGTGTAACCCTTTGGCTGTCTGTAATGGTTATTGTTGTGATGATTCCTGCAGGAATTGTCACAACAAAAAACTGTTGCCAACAGCCAGATGGTTAATGTGTTAGAAGCACAAATTTAATCCTTATCATTCGGAATACACTAGTGTGTGAAATCAGAAAACAGTTCAAGGGTAGTGCCAGAATAGCTTGGCGCCTCTAGGCACCAAGCTATTCTGGCACCACCCTTGAACTAAAACCATTGGTCTGTGTCCTTATCTGTAAGTACTATAATGTAGCATGCATATGGCATGTACAAATTTGAAGCTTTTAGCCTCAGTATGATATGGGTTAATAGAATATGTATAACCGTTTGGGTGTTGGTAGCGGCTTTTGTCCTGATGATTCCTGCAGGAAATCATGACAAAACCTGCTACAGACAGCCAATGGGTTAATACATTAGAAGCACAGATTTTACTGTGTCCTTATTTTCCTTTTGTGTGTACTCTTTTTATTTTATATTGTGTTTGTTTTTATATTGTTTGAATAATGTCGGTCTGTGTGTTTGAAAATGTGTACATATATGTGTATGAGTGTGTGTGCGTGTGTACGATTCAATGTGACTTGAGAGTACTGAAGATTAACACATGCTTTGAGTGATATATGTGTATAGCGAGTGCTGTAGATGATGAAACAAAATGTGTGCATGCATGTGACTGTTGTCTTACGACCAGCCAGCAAACAAAAGATTCTCTGGCTTCGGTTAGCTTGTGCACAGCTGTGTGTAGGATGGCAGCACAAGGACCTTTTGCTTACTGAGATTTGTCTCACTGCATTGTAAATCATTTTCACAAAAATCCATGTGTGCCTTTATATGTGTGTGCCGATAGCTGATCAGTTAACTCATTTAGCCCTGACGCATTACAGCAGGAAATTGATTGATCTTGATTCAAGACTAGTACCAGTGAGCAATGCCAAGCTAATCTGACACTACCCATGACTTATCGTGGTCGATCCATCTCCTGCAACTGTCAACTGTCAACACTTCTGAAATTTGGGGTTAAAAAGGGTTACAATTATTTCTTATCACTGATCAATCACACAGTGAACAGATGTAATAATCTTGCTGTAATTTAACCTGTTGGCTGTGGGTAGCATACACTTGCAAAAAAACGAGCATACACACACACACACACACACACACACACACACACGCACACACACACACACACACACACACACAATTATTAATAATGGTGTTTAAGATCGGAGCATATAAAAGAAAAGGTAGTTAGCAACAACTGTGTGTTATCACATCACAAGATATCACAAGTATTCATATAAAGCAGAGTACTTGCATCACTGATGACAATGATTTTGCTTCCATGACCGAACTCCCACACACGAACATGTTCAAGGTAAAAATATTTGCCAATAATAGTTCCATGTGTAGATTTGGGAGCCGTCCTCTAAGAACAATTCCTCCACCACTTTTTGCTAGTTGTAAGTTGGTAGAGTAGTGAGTGCAGGTCATCCTCAGTACACTCCAGTAAACCATAGCGTCGGATAATGTGTACATAGATCTCTGGTTCCCATGAGGATGCCTGGCAAGCAAGAGGAGCAATGTCAACCTTATCTGGCCTGCGCACAGCTTTTAGCGGGCCAGCTAAAGTTGACATTGGTCTAGGGACTCTTTGCTCACAGGTCTACGTACTTTCAGCACCAGCACAACGTATTGACGAATAACTTGGTCTAACTTTATGGCGACTGGCTGCTATGATGTACCACTGAGTGCTGACCTATACTTGTTTCATTTCAGTGATGCCCACGACCTGATGGACGGCCATCGGTTTCGCGTGTTTGCCCTCCAGTACAACCCCAATCATCCCAACGTCTTTATCTCCGGGGGCTGGGATGACACTGTCCAGGTAAGTGAAAAATCAGTTTGTTCCAGTAGATGGGGCTTTTCAGTGACAAAAGGTCCAAGGCCCAACATGGCTTTGTTTGGCATGCATCTCGGCCCGTCAGCCTAGGCAGGCGCACAAGCCAAAGGACGCTGATGTCATGCTGACAACCCCTTACATTTTATAGAATTCAGTACCATTAAAATGCCTGAGAGCTGGTGGATTCATGTTTTCTTTCTACTGGTCGAAATCCCCAGATTTTGGGGTTGTTCTCTGAAGACTGTATTATAATTCAGGAGACAGATCAACCATGGCATGATAGTTATCTATTCTGGCGCCACCCTTGTACTCTCATGGTTGATTCATCTCTTGCTGTGGTGTGATGGAGCAAATGCTATTAGTTCCAGTAGGCAATAACACTAAATGTAAGTTATGATGGTGGATGTGCTAGTAGCACTGATTAGTTCTGTGAAGATATGTGTAATTGTATAGATTTATTATGAAGTGTTTGACCCCTTCACTGCTGGGGAAAGGTGAACACAGCACAGCTGCTAGAATCATAAACCCTCATGAGCCCCGGCAATCGTGTCCTGTCTTCTGTATTACCCCACCCGGGTCTGCCCTGGGGGACTTGGGTGGGGTTAGGTATTTTTTAGTTCCCAGGGTCACCCTGGTCAGCCCCACAGGGTGGGTTTTTCTCTCTATTCTGGGGCATGTGTTTCTGTCTACCCGAGGTCCATTCACCTGTATTTGCCTTTTTAAAACTCTCCCTACTGTCTGCACTGCCTGTAGCTCTTGATATTGGATGTGTGTTGCTAAATGGTCTTAGCTTTATTTAGGCCCCATGTGTTAGGTTTATTTAATGTATTTGACCGGCTGGCAACATACATTCAATGTTCTGTTTCTTTTTTATTTTTTCACAAGCAGTGCAGGCACGTCCTGAGAAAGCCTTGTTGCTGTCGGGACGTTAAGCAATGTACAATCAATCAAAACCTGTCTTCTGTATGCCTAGTTATTTTACACTTATATAGATCTGCGTTTTTTATGCAAATGTTGGTCATTCTTTAGTCATTTCTCGTGTGAAATTTGTGATCAGTGGCAGGGATGGTAGTAGCAGCAGCAGTAGTAGTAGTAATAGCAGTTATAATAATAAGATAAGATAAACTTTATTACATAATAAGCATATTCTGATGCCAAAAACCGCCAAGTGAGCTGCATCAAAAACAGATTAACTATATTCATATGTATTATAAAACTGTATATCCTGTCTAAGAAATGGTTAAGAGAACCTCTAAAGAACTATAAACAACTAAGATGGGCTGTAGGTAATTTTAAAGAGACTTTGAGTCAATCTGCTGAATTAAATCATATCACAGCTCATTATTACATATTGCTGATGGAAATCAAGAGGGAAAGGGAAAACAAGAGCACAGGGACGGCATTGAAGGAATAAGTTTAAAGAGTGATGTGTTCCACTTTTCGCCACATGAGACAGGGCCTGAACAGCCAAGGGATAAAAGCTCTTCTGAAAATGAGTGGTTTGGACCTTAATGGATTTAAAGTGTGAGCCAGATGGTAAGAGTTTGAACAGGCTATATGCAGGATGGTTGATAATAATGATAATAATATCAAAATAGTAATATAGAAAAATCTTTATTTTTCAGTACTGGGATGATCGACAGGTGCATTCAATCAAGTAAGTGTGGAACATTTACTCCGTTTTTTTTTTCAAACCAATCTTGCACATTTTAAAGTCAAATCAGACCTGTACATCTGTTACAAACAGCATGTACTTTACTTGACTCTCTGAATGAGCAGTTTGAAAGAGCAAGTATGTTGTGGTAATATGAAGGATGGCTTGCCCTTCTTGCCATCTGTTTGTTCCCTGTACTGCCAGTGAACACAGATTGTTTTTTTGAAGTCATTGTAAATTTAATGTCAAAGATCCCGGCTGGCTGTCATTGGAACATGGATTCAAAGTGGTTTCAGCAAGAGGCATAGATCCTCATGAGCCCCTGCAACTGTGGGGGCTCATGAGGATCTATGCCTCTTGCAGTTGGCTGGCCAGTGAACACAGATTGTGTTTTTGAAGTCATTGTAAATTTAATGTCAAAGACCCCAGCTGTCAATGGAACATGAATGCAAAGTGGTTTCAGCAAGAGGTTCTAGATCCTCATGAGCCCCTGCAACTGCCGGGGCTCATGAGATCTACGCCTCTTGCAGTTGGGTGGCGGTCAATTATTTTTGGTAATCAAGGGATTTTGCTTGACTTCAATTGTAAAATGAGCATGCACCAGTTTCAAGCCTCATCACTGGCTTGCTGCTCCTAGTCAGATGCAATGTCTCTCTTTAGCTTTCTTCAATTAGTTTAAACTGCATCTGGAATATTAGTACTTATTGTCTGTTGTGCCCATGGCTGCAAAGGTCCAAAATAACAGACCAGCACACATATTAAAACGTAGGGTCTCATGGGTGATGGTCTTCAGTCCTGGAGACTGAGTCAGCTTTTTCAAAATCCCAGACAGCTGAAGTTCACTTTTTGGTTGAGACTGAACGGCCATTCAGCCAGCCTGTTCCATCTGCAAGAGACATACATTCTCATGAGCCCTAGCATCCACAGGGGCTCATGAGAATTTATGTCTCTTGCTGGCCTTGGATTATGGTGCATAGAGAGTCTGTGGACCGTTTTCAGTCATTTCAATTTATTGCACTGTCATCCATGGGGTCTGTTTAATTTGTTACATGTTAGTGATGTTTTTACTTTTCAGAAAGTTCCATGGGCCTCACATCTGTGGTGATGCCCTGGACATTGATCCTGTGCACAACCACATTTTGACGGGGTCGTGGCGTAAGTCGGCTGTTCTGCAGATCTGGGACTTTGCTATGGCCGTTAAAATCAAGGACGTTCCTCAGGACTCAATTACCTCTAGTCAGGTATTGCTGATTAACATGATACAGTCTTCGTTTCTTGTTATGCTTCAGCATAACCCTGCCCTAGACTGCACAGCAAGCGGAAAGGGTCAGCTTTGCTCTGTTCAGGTGTAAATCTCACCAGCGTGAATCTACCTAAAGTAGATGGGCCCAGCGTGAATCCACCTAGTGTAGGTTTATGCTGCTGTGATTCCATTCATAAAAATGTAATCTTTCCAGTGTACAGCAAGCCAGCATGAACCCCACTCCCCCGTCTCCACCCCTGCCTACTCCAGGCGTGAGTGCACTTAACCCATAAAGCCCTGACATGCTATGACAGAATGTGAATTGACCATGATAGTTCAAGGGTGGTGTCAGAACAGCTTGGCACCTGTGTTCTGACACCACCCTTGAACTATCATGGTCAATCTGTCTCGAGAACTTTGATGAAGACCTCAGAGGATATCTAAAAAGATTGATGATTTCGTCCTCAGGATATGGTGAGTTAAGTGAGAAATCTGGGTAAAGTAGCAGCAGGACTAGTCTACAATGGGTGGATTTATGCCTTAGTGGATTTGCGCCTAAATGTAGTGAAGTTGACCCTTCCAGTGCAAGTACGTTATCGTGGCTATGTCTGTGAATTTAACCCTTATCATTCGGAATACACCAGTGTGTGAAATAAGTTTGACTAAAATAGTTCAAGGGTAGTGCCAGAATAGTTTGGCGCCTCTAGGCATCAAGCTATTCTGGCACTACTGTTGAACTAAAGCCATTGGTCTATATCCTTATCTGTAAGTACTATAATGTAGCTTGCATATGGCAGTGTACAAATTTAAAGCTTTTAGCCTCGGTATGATATGAGTTCATGCCAAAACAGTAAATCATCTAAGAAAGTTATGCTATTGACATGGGTAATTCTCTTTGATGATAAACCTCTACATGAGTGCATGCATTTTTTTTTTCTTTCAGCTGTACTGTGCGCAGTGGCTGGGAAAAGACAGCATCATTTGTGGTGGTAATGACCTGAACATGGCACGCATGATCGATCGAGGCACACTCAATGTGAGTTCAGCTTTTTCTTGAGCTTTGCAAACTACTGAAACGTAATTAGCTCTGACATGCAGCTTAGTTTTTATCAGTTCATCCCTGACGCACTACAAGACATGGGTCAGCCATGATAGTTCAATGATGTTTGTTGCCTGAATAGTTTGGTGCCTGCAGGTGCCAAGCTATTTTGACACCACCCTTGAACTCTCATAGTCAACCTGTTTTCTGAACTATAATGTACCTGCTATAATGTGCCCTGTAGATTTTGGAGGACAACTGCCAAATTTGTTCACCCTTTGGCTGTCAGCACTTTTAGTCGTCATGATTTCTGCAGGAATCATTGTGACGAAAAGCGCTACTGACAGCCAAACTGTTAAAACTTTTCAGTTTTGGACTATAGACCTCAGGTGCCAAACTATTCTGGCACCACCCTTGAACTATCATAGTCAAATTTATTTCAAGCAACACTGTATGAGGATGGAGGATGAAAAGGGTTAATTGACAATTTTGTGTGTGTTGCAGACCACTGGTATGCTGGTGGATCTGCTGCAGGGTGTCTACTGCATCGATAATGATCGCCTCGGCAACTACCCTCGCATCGCCATTGGCTCCAACCGATACATTTACATCATGCGCAGTGAGAAGCGCACATGATTGCTTTGTGTTTTTATTGTGTGTTGAACCCCTTTGTACATGCAGCCACTGGTCATGTAGACATTACATGCATGCACAAGGGGGTCTGTTATAATTGTCATTGGTTAGTGTTAGTGTGCATCACACCTGTTATTTTGACTGCATCATGCAGCTGTCGAATGATTTGTTAAAACTATTTTTTCAACAAAGAAAATATTTTATACATTTGTTGTCTATGCGTGTTCTTTCCAGTTTCGTTATGGTGTAAATTGTTACTGGTATTTGTTTGGGAAAAAGTGGTATTACATGTGTATGTAATGTTAATCACTCTATTAAAAAACAAGAAGAAACAGACAGCAAGAAAACCGCCACCAAAACAAAAACAACAGTTCACAGAATATCTCTTTTTAATTACACAAATAAAATAAAAAATGCTGTCATCTTAAGTGTTTTTGTTTTTTTCACTCTACAGTATCAAATTGACTTCATATTTTTCGAAGATGATCGTTTGTGTCACATGCCTACAGCACTTTGGTCTGATCATGCACTTTGTTTTAATAAGCCTTTTCACACTGATCTGCATATTTTGTCCCCAGGTGAAAAACGTCTTTAGGCCCAGGGCGGCTGCAGTGGGCCCGCGCACAGCCGTGCGTGGGCCTACTGTGGCCGTTGTGGCCCCGAGGACCTTTGCTTACTGGGGTGAGCAGTAACGGTTATTGGACACCAGTGCATCTAGTAAACATTGTAATCTGTCTTTGAACATACTTCATGGTACTTTGTAGGGGCATTGTTATAACTGTGCATGTACAGGCATTTTTGCATTTTATATGATATTACTGATCATTATGTTCTTGTGGTGCAGCATTAAAACACGTTTCTTGCTTGACTTTTGTCACACAGTCTTTTCTTACAGTCTCAGAGGCTGCCTTGTATTGCTCAGTATTGTGTCCATATTTTTCTTGGCACATGCAGACCATCATCAGTCCTGAAGACCGATTCAGCATTTTCAGAATTCCAGTAGGCTGAATTTTTTGGTTCACACTGAGCGGCCCTTCAGCCAGCCTGTTCCATGTGCAAGAGGCATAAATTCTCATGAGTCCCTGCAGGGATTCATGAGAATTTATGTCTCTTGCTGGCCATAGATTTTGGGGCATAGTTGCATGGCTGGTGGACCATTTGTTTCCTCAAAAACATTACCGATGACATGACTACATGGAAGTGTCTACTACTGGGCTCAATTTTAGCCTACTCACCCGTTGTGTGCCCACACAACCCGAGAGGCACTCGGGGAACCCCCAGAGGGGCCGAGAGTTATCTCCCCAGAGGGGCCGAGAGTTATCTCCCCATACCTGCCTTACCGGATCCGGTCACAAGACTAACCAGTCTTGCTACTTCGCTCGTGCAGAGAAGACGTGTCTGGCTTGCTCTCGCGCTGCCTCGACCGGTCTTCTGCCTGGCCTACGCTCGTTGCTGACTTTGTGTGCTCTGCGCCCTTCTAGCCCTGCCCTGCCTTCTCTCTTCCTGCTTCGTTTGGGCTTCGTTCGGGGGTCTGTCTGCTCACTGTTGGACGGCGGTTTGGCTGCCCCTTCCCCCCGTTCCCTTCGTTGCAGAGGTAAGGTAACGGTAGTTCCCCCAGCCGGCCCTCGGGCCGAGAGCCGGCTGCCTGTTGGGGCTTTCCTTCTTAGCTTTGACATTAGCGTTTGTCTTACGTGCCGGCGCCTTCGGCAGCCGTTCCTGCGATTCTCGTCGCGGGACGGTCCCTCTTGCGCCTTAGTGCCTGATTAGCTCTCTGTTGGCTTTGCCGTTTTCACGCCCGTTTTTCTCGTGGGCCTTTGGGGCTCCATTGTTCGTTAGCCCGGTTAAAGGCCCTTTGGCCCTCCGAGAGTTTTCACGGTTTCACTGGGAGCCCCTTTGTTCTTGGCCAAAATGCTTTTGTGCTCCCAGTGTGGCGACTTTCAGTGGCCGACGGACAATCATTCAGTCTGCCTGCCTTGTGCGGGCTGCTCCTCGGACCACAGGTGTAAGGTTTGTGCGAGCTGGTCTGAGTTGCTTTGGTCGGACCTCTGGTCCTACCGCCGAGAGCGTACTCGGCCGGCTACCGCGCGTCCGGCGCCAATTGAGACCTCGGCCGCCCTTGCGGTATTGACCGACCGGCCCCACCCGGGTCTGCCCTGGGGGACTTGGGTGGGGTTAGGTATTTTTTAGTTCCCAGGGTCACCCTGGTCAGCCCCACAGGGTGGGTTTATCTCTCTATTCTGGGGCATGTGTTTCTGTCTACCCTTTGTCCATTCACCTGTATTTGCCATTTTAAAACTCTCCCTACTGTCTGCACTGCCTGTAGCTCTTGATATTGGATGTGTGTTGCTAAATGGTCTTAGCTTTATTTAGGCCCATGTGTTAGGTTTATTTAATGTATTTGACCGGCTGGCGACATACATTCAATGTTCTGTTTAGTTTTTTTTTCACAAGCAGTGCAGGCACGTCCTGAGAAAGCCTTGTTGCTGTCGGGATGTTAAGCAATGTACAATCAATCAATTGACCGACCACTCCCGCACGGAACGGAACTCTCGTCGGGGATCGCGTTTGTTGACTGACCAGAGGACCGCCACTGCTGCCACGCCCGCTGACCCTTCCGGAGGGTCTGTTTGCCGGCAGAGCGCCCGTCTCACTGAGCGTGGCCTGCAGCAGTCTGCCATGTGCCGTCCTTCGATGACGAGCCTTCCTCGCCGGTCTCTCCACGACAAGCCCACTGATCCTTCCGGAGGATCGGGAAGCCGGCATAGTGCCCTGCTCACCGAGTCAGGCCAGGAGAGACGACAGCATCGTCCTACGCGACGCAGCCGCAACCCCGACGCTCACCGTTCCTCCATGAGACACGGACGCTGCCGCTCGCCTCGCGAACGCCGTCGGGGGGATCCTTCAGCCTGTCGGGATCGCCGCCCTTCTTCCCCACGGGCGCGTTCGCGCTCTTTGCCGCGCCGTTCGTCGCGTTCGCCGCGTCACCCCCGTCGTCGGCCCTCCTCTCCTTGTCGGCACTCCTCGCCGATTGTTCGCCGGACTCGTTCCAGTCCTTGTCCTCGCGTGCTGGAGAGGTCCCGTCCTCGCCGTTCCCGGTCGCCTCCTCATTCGCCGCTGCGTTCGTCGCTGCCCTCGCGTCCCTTGCCTTCGCCTGAGGTTCAGCGCAGTCCTTTGACCTCGCTGTGGTCGGTCGTGGTCCCGGTGGCTCGCTCGCCTTCTCGCTGCTCCCTGGAGGACGACACGCTCAGTTTGCTGCCCGAGGACTCCGTCTCGGCTCTGTTGGACGAGGAGGGTCGCTCGCCCTCGCTCGCGGCCCTCAAGGATGCCGCCCCCTCGGCTCTCCCGTCTTCTTCCCGGGCAGAGACTCTCCTAGCACTGGACGAAGCCGCCAGGATCGTGGCCGCGACGCTGCCGGTGGACGCCTGCCCAGTCTCCCCACCCCTGAAGAGGAAGGTCACCGCCTTCGTAGATGCGGAGAGGCAGGTCAAGAGGTTCAAGTCTCTTCCCCAACCGCCCGGCTTTAAGGACCTACGAGACGTCTTCTCGTCGCACCTGCAACTGGCCACGTCACCGGAGCCTGTCTTCTTTTCCGATCGTCGCTGGCCGGCGGGCTTGGATATGTCCTTTCGGCGGGATTGGTATGCCGGCCACTCCCAGGCCTTCTCCATCCCTCTGCCTACGCTGGACCCCTCTGCCGTGTCGCCGGTCATCAATCTTTCGGCTCTGAACAAGTTTATTTCGGCCCCCTCCTTCCGGATGGAGACTGCCAGAGCCCTGAAAGCCGCGGTCCAGCCTCGAGACTTCGCAGTCAGCCTGGACCTTTCCGATGCGTACCTGCATGTCCCGATGCACCAGGCCTCCAGGAAGTTTCTCAGGTTTGCGATCGACGGCGTCATTTACCAGTTCCGGGCGCTGCCGTTCGGACTCAACCTCAGCCCCTGGGTCTTCACCCGGCTGATGGACGCCGTAGTCGCCAAAGCCCGACAGTCCTCCTCCAGTCCGACATCGAACTACCTCGACGATCTCCTTCTGCGCAACCAATCAGAGACCGTGCTCGCCATGGACAGGGATGCCCTACTGCACCTCCTGGCTCACTTGGGCTTCCTAGTAAACGAGGGCAAGTCGGATCTCACTCCCTCCCGCCGGTTTGTTCGCCTGGGCATGGAATTTGCTACCGACCTCAACACGGTACGCCTTCCGGCGCCCCGGATCCAGAAGATTGCGAATCTAGCCGGCCAGTTAGCTCGGGAAGATGCAGCCCCCGCCAGAGTCTGGCTTCAGTTGCTGGGTTTGTTGAACGCCGCAGCGGATCTTATCCCCCTAGGGCGTCTCTACTCCCGGCCGATTCAACTGCATCTTCTACTCCATTGGCGCCCGTCTTCCGGAGACTTAACGACTTCGGTTCCGGTGTCCCAGATGCTGCTTCCACACCTCCGTCGGTGGACCGACCCCGCGTGGCTAACGTCGGGCGTTCCCCTGGCCTCTCCCCCACCCCAGACCTCTCTGTGTTGATGCCAGCCTCACTGGGTGGGGCGCTCATCTCCTTCCTCGGTTCCTCTCGACATCGGGCCCTTGGCCCTCGGACTTGGCGCACACCCACATCAATTGGTTGGAGATGCAGGCCGTTTGGCAAGCCCTTCAGGTCTGGGAGGATCTCCTCAGACACCAGGAGCTTCTCGTTCTCTCGGACAACACCACGGTGGTCGCTTACATCCAGAAACAAGGTGGCACACACTCCCCAGACCTGTGTATGCTCGTCTACCGGATGATGCGTTGGTGCGAGGACTGGGGCATTACCATTCGAGCCTGACACATTCCCGGACACCTGAATGTCTTGGCCGACTCTCTGTCGCGCCGTGGCCAGCTCTTACACACGGAATGGACCCTTCAGCAGGACATCTTTCAGATGATCTGCGCCCGGTGGGAGACTCCCCAGATCGACGTTCGCCACAAGGTGGAACCATGGGGTTAGGTATTTTTTAGTTCCCAGGGTCACCCTGGTCAGCCCCACAGGGTGGGTTTTTCTCTCTATTCTGGGGCATGTGTTTCTGTCTACCCTTTGTCCATTCACCTGTATTTGCCTTTTTAAAACTCTCCCTACTGTTTGCACTGCCTGTAGCTCTTGATATTGGATGCGTGTTGCTAAACGGTCTTAGCTTTATTTAGGCCCCATGTGTTAGGTTTATTTAATGTATTTGACCGGATGGCGACATACATTCAATGTTCTATTTTTTTTTTTCACAAGCAGTGCAGGCACATCCTGAGAAAGCCTTGTTGCTGTCGGGACGTTAAGCAATGTACAATCAATTCCCCTCTTTGTCTCCCCGATTCCCGACCCCCTTGCTTGGGCTGTCGATGCACTCTCCATTCCCTGGGACGGCCTTGTGGCCTACGCTTACCCCCCCACGGTCCTCGTACCCAAGTCCTTCTCAAACTTCGGGGCAGTTCGGCGATCCTCCTGTTGGTCGCACCGTTCGCCTGGAACCGCTCCTGGACCACCGACCTACTCAGCCTCGCCACGGACCCGCCCCTGCTGCTTCCCACCCCGCGCACCATGCTAAAGCAACCGCGACAGCCGCTGTTCCACCCCTGCCCGGAGCGGCTCCTCCTTCATGCCTGGAGGTTGTGCGGCAAGCCCTCAGAGCTAGAGGTTACTCGGGTGCAGCAATGGAGGCGATTGCTGCGGCCCGCAGACCTTCGACCATTCGAGTCTACGAGGGAAAGTGGCGAGTCCTGTGTTCCTGGTGCGCCGACCAGGGTCTTACGCCCACGGAACTGACTAATCCTCAGCTGGCGGACTTCTTTCTCTGGCTCTTCCGAGACCTAGGCTTAGCCCCCATCACGGTGCGGGGATACCTGTCCTTGATCGCGGACCTTATCGTCACCTTGGACGACCAGACCTGGGCGCCTGCAAAGACCTAGCCGACCTTATGGGACACTTCGGCATCCAGCGCCCTACTCTCCGCTCGCTTATTCCTCGCTGGGACCTACCCTGGGTGCTCACGTGGTTGAATTCCACCCGCTTCGAACCCTTACCTTTGGCCCAGTTCGCAGACTTGACCCGCAAGACATGCTTCCTGCTGGCACTTGCTACTGCCTCGCGTGTGAGCGAACTACACGCGCTTTTGGCAAGCCCTTCCTGCTTGCAGTTCCGAACAGACGGGTCCGTCCAACTGCTTATGGACCCGGCCTTCCTTGCCAAGAACAGGTCTCCTCTAACCGCGCCTCAGGTTATCACCATAAGGCCGCTAAGAGACCAACCTCGGTCCCAGGAGACCCGGCAACAGGATCCCGTGCACGCCCTTAAGATTTATCTGCGGTGATCTAAGGCCTTCCGCAGGGGACGTTCGCGCCTCTTCCTACCTCTGAGACCCAGCAGGCACGACATTACAGCCCAGACGATCTCTTCCTGGCTCCGCTGGGTCATATGCTCTGCCTATCAGGATATCTCTCCACAGGGATCGAAGAGGCTGCACATTCGCGCACACGAGGTACATGGCACATGGCCACGAGCGTCGCGTTTGATCGAAACTGCGCTGTCAAAGACATCGTGGCAGCTGTGGGCTGGAAGACTGAATCTGTATTCGCCCGCTTCTACCTCCGGGACCTGGCTGGCCAGCGAGAGAATCTCGCACTTGTGGGGGACATCGCCGCGGCGCAACACTCCCTCCCGGCGCCGTAGGTAGGCACTTCGCTAAAATTGTCGGGAGTGTGCGACGGGGAGGACGGCGCTGTTTCTCCTAGGGAGTTGTTACGCGGCACCCTCCTCCTCATCGCAATTCTTCCATGTAGTCATGTCATCGGTAATGTTTTTGAGGAAACAAATTCATTTTTCTCTTAAAGGTATTTTTTCGAAAAATACTTACCGATGACATGACTCGGAGGACCCTCCCACCTGCCCCGCTTGCCGCTTTCGAGAGAAGTATCAGACTGGTTGGTCTTGTGACTGGATCCGGTAAGGCAGGTATGGGGAGATAACTCTCGGCCCCTCTGGGGGTTCCCCGAGTGCCTCTTGGGTTGTGTGGGCACACAACGGGTGAGTAGGCTAAAATTGAGCCCAGTAGTAGACACTTCTATGTAGTCATGTCATCGGTAAGTATTTTTCGAAAAAATACCTTTTAGAGAAAAATGAATTTTTCATCATTTAAATTTTTTGCACCGTTACCCATGTATTTTCTTATGATAAAAATGAATTGTATCATGTGTACAGTTTTATTGGTGTTTTTCTTTGGGTTTATTTATTTGTAGTCCTGTGTCTAATGATATTGCAACATAATATTTAAGCAGTTCACCTTCGATATGTTTTCTTTATATCAGTTTGCAGTGGCAATATATGCAACGTGAAAATAGATAGAGAATTGATTTTACTTGGGACAATTTCATAGTTTAGTGAAGTCGAGCACTTTTCATACTGAACTGTAGACTGTAGTATAGAACTGTTGTGAGAAATAACCACTTAGTTATTTTATAGCCATTAACACAGAAAGTGACAAGATGGTATAGGAAAAAACATAAACCATTATTCTGTTAGAATCCCAGCTCAAGTATGAATGAAGTGCAGCACATTGAAGGCAAAGACAGTATATGTACATCCATTTTTGAAACCGTGAGATTTTCATGACACTAAAAATCAAACTTTCCACACAAATGGACGTACTGTCTTTTTCCTTTACAGAGCAGTATTGTGCCATTTCTGGTCAGCAAAAGGCACTGCTTCCCATAAGCCCCTGCAGTTCACAAGAATCTACTCCTTTGCATATTTTACAAAATTACTATACCTTTGGCTGCCAGTAGCAGGTTTTGTCGAGTCATTGCAACAAAAGCCGCTACCAACAGCCAAAGGGCTTAGGCTTACAACAGGTATTCCCAGTATATAAAAGTGCATTGGGCCAATGTTGGTCGCAGTTGGCCTGTGCACAGCTGCGTGGGCTAACTGCACCAACGTCGGTTTGATGGCTCTTTGTTTACTACCTCTATGTTGGTGCTAATTTTGGGTGACAATTCATAATGGCCGAACAGGTTAGACTGTGTAAATTATTATTATTTTTTGGGGGGCAGAGGTTCTTGTCATGTATTACATCTAACAGTACATGGTTTGTCCACAACTGTCTTTATTTATGTGAATTGTAATTGTCATAATTTCCAGCATAATATTTTAACCCTTTGGGTGTTGGTAGTGGTTTTAGTTGTGATGATTCCTGCAGGAATCATCACAACTAAAACCACTGTCAACACCCAAAGAGTTAACCCTCTTGAGCAGCCACCAGTCCTGTAAATACAGAACCAGTAGCTGCGTGCACAAGGGAGTTAATCTACGTAATAAACACGCAGCATGCCATATGTTTTAACTTCAATGTATTACCGTACTTGTTCACCGCTCACACTCTTACATCTTTTGTAAATATCTGTGTTTTTGAACCTTATGGCATTGAGCTGTAAGGTAGAAAATTACAGAACAGCACAGACATTCTTGTTTTCATACATGTATACTTTTCCTGTTGCCAGTTTATGATGTCAACCTCTGTATCTAGCATTACATCTAGGGTAGAATGATTTATTGCATTGCATTGTTTTTTGTTTTTTTTTCAATTAATAGTTTAGTCTGCTTCTTGTGTATTGCATTACATTGTATTTTCACATTTTGAAGTTTATTTTATTCTTTTTTTCAATTAATAGTTTAGTTCTGCTTCTTGTGTACCTCAGTAGCATGCCAGACTTAACCCTCCTATCGCCACGGCCGCATTTCCAAACTTTTGGAGGTGTTGTCTAATGACTATGTACCAGTTGTAGGAGATGGATTGATCATGATAATTCAAGGGTAATGCCAGATGAACTTGGCGCCTCAAGGTGCCAAGCTCATCTGGCACTACCCTTAAATTATCATGATCAATCCATCTACTGCTGCAGGGTGTTGGGGCTAAATGGGATTATGTTTGCCCAGCATAAACTGTCCATTTGCTTGGCAAGATTTTGAGCTCCCAAGGAGTCTCATGAGGCCTTCACCCAGTGTGCAGAGTCTGTTAGGCCGATGTCAGCTGCAATTGGCCCGTGCGTGGCTGTACGCAGGCCAACTGCTGCTGACACTACACCTTATTTTAACCCATCCTGATGCTGATTTTGTAAAAAAATTGCTTACTGTCCAACACAGGCTACATTACAGATTAGGAGATGGATCAACTGTTTTAGTTCAGTGGTATGCCAGAATAGCTTGGCGCCTCAGGCGCCAAGCTATTTTGGCACCGCCCTTGAACTATCAGTCTAATTGATTTCCAGCAATGGGTGTATCAGGATGAAAAGGGTTAACCATTAATGAATGACCAAATTGTTTTGCAATATGCCAATGTGTGTTTTGATGCATTCCGTCCAGACAGTGATACTAGTAAACATTCCAAGTGATATTTTTTTGGTACACATTTTGGATTTATGTTCACATTGATTGGTGCAGAGTTTTCCACAGTATATGTTGTCACAGATGAACAGTAATATTACCAGGGTGACATGTTGACCAATCCATGAGAAGAGTGATGTAGTTGAGGTTATCTTTATTTCAGAATCAGGTCAGAAAAGTGCTGCGTAACACATTCCATGGATTCAGCCAGTTTGCTTCATCAGCAAGTCATATGCAACCATGGGCCTCTGCAGCTGCAGACACCCATGTGAGTTTATGCTTTCTGCTTGCAAAAAAAAAGTTGGGTCCATTTGCATCGACAGTTTGAGGTACTTGTTTAACGTGTTCAGTGTCAGCTGACGCAGACTGTGTTTCTACAGTCTTCAAAATGCCCTAGAAGTCCCAGGGACATAGATTCAAAGTTGTGTCAGCAAGAGGTGTAGATCCTCATGAGCCCCTGCAATTGCGGGGGCTCATGAAGATCTGTACCTCATGCATTTGGATTTTTCTCAGCACTGAACAGGTTAACAGACTAACATGGAAGCATACTGCAGTGATCAAGCAAAATGGGCACTTGTATACCGTTTGTACAATCTCATTCCTTATTGTTTTGTTTTTTTAACAACGCAGGCATGTCTCAAAGTCTCCTTGCTGGCAGGACATTGAACAATATGCAACCAACCAATTGTAACCTGATCATGATTTAGAAAAAAAAATCTTTTGTTACACCCTTCCACTGTGTGTTGTTACACCCTTCCACTGTGTGTGATGGTCACTGTAACTGTAAACATAGCACAGCTATTTATTGGAATTAAAGAATTTATATTATTTCATCTGTCTATAAGTTAAAATACTACTTTATTTCTTTCATTGGCTGAATTTCAGCCCATTGCCTGCATGTGGCGAATTGTGACGTTTTTTTACCTTTCTCCGTGAACAAATGGTCATCTGGCTGATGTCAGCTGCTGTTGGCCTGCGCACAGCTGTGTGCAGGCCAACAGCAGCAGACATTGGTCAGATGATCTTTTGCTCACGGATTGTTCTTTTGACTTTGGTCACTCCACAAAGTGGAATACCACCAAGGATCAGCTGATCATTTCCTACTTGTGTTTGAAAATAGATTTTATTTTACCTCTCTAGCATTTGGTACTATCCTTATCAGCATTAGTTAGATAGATGCTTGCATTACAATTTGTTTGTTGATCAATGCATAATTAACTCTGACAGTAAAAACTGACTTGTGTGTACTCTGTGTGTGTGTGTGCGGTACTCGTGTGTTTGAGAGTTGCTACATGATGCACATACCTGGAGTTCATCAGCACTGGACACAAGAGAGGGTTCTGGCCTGCGGGCCAACGTATACTTGAGCCACCAGGTTGCAAATACAGGAAACGAAAGTGGAGTTATGGGCTTTGTTCCGGAAAAACCCGATACTCACTTTGCCATGTCTATATTTAACTCGTGTCTATATTTAACTCGCGCCATTAAAAATCTGGGCTGACAAGATACCAGAGTGCAGTGACTGTGTGAACCACAATTCGCCAATTTAACCAGGTTGGAACATCTTGTTTTGCGGATGCAAATTATATCGATTGGAATACAGCTGCAATTGCTCATGTGGATTTATGTCTCTTGCACATAGGATACTTTTTTGGTGGGTTGCCAATTTTGAATGAAAGTGCCGTACCGCCTTGACTTGGGCGGCACTGTTGGTCGTATGCTTACAAATCGAGGACAGCACACTACAGACACGTACCTATACCTAGACGGTGTGAGGTTAAAATCGGTGATCGCAGAGAACAACATCAACCGTTTCTTCCGTGCGTATGCAGCACAGATCCGAGAGTAATTACAACACGTTTCAACGTTTGATCAGAACGACAGATCAGGACAGGCAGCCGGCTTGTCATTAAAACAAACATAAAAGGTGAGATCAGTGCTGACTGATACGAGCGCACTAGTCACGGTGTGTGTGTGTGTGTGTGTGCCTCTGTGTCCCCCCCCCCCCCTCCAATTCCTTCCACCGTCATGGTGTCTTTCACGTGTAAAGTGTAATTTGATAGGAGTCATTTATCATTACGCGTAAATTTGAAGACATTTCAGCACCATTTGGTTGAACTATGCCTTGTCGACACACATGTTGAACTTTAACAGCAGCAGGGACACGCAGCAAAAGCACACACGTAATAGCACTTATTTATGCTGCGCAGCCGTTAGCTTGTCAATCTATTTTTAGCTGGTTTTTTTCCGTACTGATAGCGTTGTATTTCTGGAACGGAGTGGAGTCATTGTCAGGTTATCTGATATAAAGACGACGTGTGCTGAACTGGATTGTCCTGTGTAAATGAACCTGTGTGTAGCGTTTCGCAACCATCTGTAACAGTGGTGTGTCTTTGAACAGTAACGGCGGTTTAACAAGTTACGATCAGTGGAGAACATATATTTGCAGTGGCGCAGGACTGACCGAGGAGGGGGGGAGGGGAGGGATGGGTCCACCCTCCCCCAAAGAGAAAGGAGGGGATGGGGGGTGGCAGAGTATGATCTGCCCCCCCCCCCCCCCCCGAAAAAAAAAAAAAAACAAAAAAACAACAACAAACAAAAAACAAACACAACAAACTTTTAGGGAAAAACATTTTTTATGGGAGAGAAAACAGTTTTGGAAAACTTACGAGAAATCATAACATTTGTTTTGTTTATTAAATTTGTGTGGAGGAGAGAAACATCACAAGGCCTCTCATGCAAACCCATCAATATATTTTGTTTATATCACCCTCCACCAAATATAAAGATTAAACTGACTGGCAGTATGTTTATTGAAAGTTTCCAGACTTGTAAGTTCGACATGTGCAACTCATGCAAGGGCGATGTGCTCATACTGGACGATCTCAACTTTCATTACGATCGTCCTGACCACACTTACACAGCTAAGCTTTTGGACGTTTTGTATATATGTTCAGCACGTCTCAAGCTGTGAATGTGCCGACCCATAGACATGGGCACATTGGGTCATTTCCAGGTACGATATTGACATTTTGCGTTCAGCCCTGTGACTGACATTATTATCTCTGACCATCTATGTGTCATTTCAGAACTGAATGTGTTAATATCTCCAACTCTTTCTGCTACAAGAACTGTACATAACATCCGTGCCATTGATCTTTATCCTTCACTGCAGACATTAAGAACTGTTTGTCAGCCGTTCGTGATCTTGACGCAGAGCAGCTATATGCCTGTCTTCGCTCAGTCTTTGACCAGCACGCCCCGCCTACTCAGTGTACCGTATCTGGGAGAACACCTTCTCCATGGTACAGTGCCATCACGGATGAACTGCGCTCTGCAAAACAGTGTCGTCGCCAGCCCGAGAGGCAGTGGCGTAAAACTCGTCTTGCAGTACGTAAGCAATTGTTTTGTTTTCCTAAGAAATTTGTTACTAAACTTTTTTGCAGTGCCAGAACCTCATTTTCTCCTTTAAAATTGCTGCTTGCAACACCAACAAAGAGTTGTATGCCTTAGTAACTAACCGCCTGTTGGCTAAGAGTAAGTCCACGCCACTCCAAAGTGTTCACCCAGTGTCAGAGCTGCCTGGTCTTTTCTCAGACTTTTCCTTGTGTAAAGTGAAGTTAATTTATGATAGTATTGATGCGCAACCATGCCAGGTTGTCCCTTCGTATACTGACAGGTTTTTTGAGGGTCAGATATTCTCAAAATTTGAACCTGTGACTGACGAAGAGGTGCGCGTGATTCTGAAGAAAACTACCCCCAAGTCTTGTGAACTAGATCCCTCGCCCACTTCCCTCGTGAATGACTGTATAGATGTCATTCTTCCCCCACATTACCCATGTCATTAATCACTCTCTTCAAACTGGTTCTTTTTCCACCTTGTACAAAAATGCAGTTGTCAAGCCGCTTTTGAAGAAAGCAACTTTAGATCAGAATGACTTTAAGAACTACATACCTGTGTCAAATCTTCCATTTTAATCAAAGATCATTGAAAACGTTGTGCTCTCTCAGACCCTGAAGCATCTCACCGTCAACAATATTTTAAATCCCCTGCAATTAGCCTACCTTTCCAGTCATAGCATGCTCACAAACCAGATAGGTGAGGCTGGCCAATGGGTGCCTGATAGGCGGGGACAGGGGATCTAACTGTTTGTCTGTCCAGCGCTGAGTGATTCCCCTTGGTTTGTATAGTCATAGCATGGAAACAGCTTTACTGAAAATCATGAATGACTTGTTGCTTGCACTAGATGATGGTCAGGTTTCTGATTTAGCTTTGCTGGATCTGTCTAGCGCATTTGATACGATTGACCATAGCACCCTGTTCTGTCGCCTTAAAAGTGTCAGAAGTCACTAAAACACTGGTCTGCTTCTTTGTCTTGTCCCGACTCGATTACGGCTATGCGCTCCTGTCCTCTGTACATTCTGGATCGGCTCCAGAGGGTGCAGAACTCAGCAGCACGGCTTATTGTCAAGGCAAAGACGTCAAACCACATCACACCCATCCTGCGTTCACTCCATTGGTTGCCTATCACATCTAGAGTACAATACAAAGTTCTGTCATACCTGTCTGTCTCCTTCTACTGGCCCTGTCTATCTTTCTGAGCTTATTCATTTGTACACACCTTCAAGACAGCTCCATTCCTCAGCAGACATTAAACTATTACGCTTTCCGACTGTGAGAACTAAGTCTTTTGGCGAGAGCTCTTTGTCATACCAAGGACCATTTCTTTGGAATATACTCCCACAGTCCCTCATATGTTGAAACAGCCCATAGTTTCCGGCAGTCTTTAAAGACGCATTTATTATTCCTTTAAACGTCCCTCCACCCGGGTCTGCCCTGGTGGACTTGGGTGGGGTTAACTACTTTTTAGTTCCCAGGGTCACCCTGGTCAGCCCCACAGGGTGGGTTTTCCCCTCTATTCTGGGGCATGTGTTCCTGTGACAGTGTCTACCCTTGGTCCATTCACCTGTATTTTCCTTGGCTCTCCCTACTGTCTGTGCTGCCTGTAGCTCTTGATATTGGATGTGTGTTGCTAAATGATCTTAGCTTTATCTACGCCCCATGTCGTAGGTTTATTTAACGTATTGGACCGGCTGGCGACATACATTCAATATTCTGTTTAGTTTTTTTTTTCACAAGCAGTGCAGGCACGTCCTGAGAAAGCCTTGTTGCTGTCGGGACGTTAAGCAATGTACAATCAATCAATCAATCAATCAATCAATCAATCAATCAATCAATCAATCAATCAATCAATCAATCAATCCATTCACCTGTATTTTCCTTTTTTAAACTCTCCCTACTGTCTGCGCTGCCTGTAGCTCATGATATTGGATGTGTGTTGCTAAATGGTCTTAGCTTTATTTAGGCCCCATGTTGTAGGTTTATTTAACGTATTGGACCGGCTGGCGACATACATTCAATATTCTGTTTTTTTTTTTTCACAAGCAGTGCAGCCACGTCCTGAGAAAATCTTGTTGCTGTCGGGACGTTAAGCAATGTACAATCAAACCTTTAAACGTGCATTGAATGTTATAATTCTTCTTTTTGTCAGTGAGAGCTGTCTAGTGTATCCGTTATTAGTTTTATGGTACACGTATATCTTTTTGTATGTGAGCATTTTTTGTTGGTGTGTTCATTTTATTATTCTTATTTTTCTTGTATATCTTGTTGCGTGAGTGTGTATGTTAGGGAATATATGTGTTGTAGGATGCAAGCCGGTTTGTCATTTGTACGAGCTTTTCTATGGAAAGTATAGGAGCCTTAAACATATTATTATTTATTATTTGATGTTTATGTTTGATTTTCTTATAGGGCAAGTTGAAGCGCCCTTTGCCTTGCGACCCCCCCCCCCCCTTCCCGCCCCAACCCCCTTCCCCTCCACACACACCCCTCCAAAGTTTGTGGAGAATGAAAGGACCAATGAAAAATATCTTCCTAGGGCCACTGATGTAGACCCTTATTCCAAGTGCTATGTCTAAATGTGTGTGTAACGTTTGGCTTCACTTCACCCACTGCATTTTGAATACATGTATTTGGTGCAATGTACAAGAACCAATGCGCATTTTCCCGTCTTGTTTATTTTTCTTTTGGAGAGGAAAAGTTGGGGACAGAATCATAAGGTTTTGATTTTTATGTTTGTTCTTTTTTTCTACCGTACAGAAAATACGGTAGCCTTTGAGATGGGGCTGTTCGGAGCACGTTCCGCCGTAGCATGCAAATGACGAACATACGCGAGCACACATCAGACTCTGACCGTGAAGTAACACGATAAAAATTGCGCTGTTGAACGTACATATGGCGGGAAACGTTGTGTGTGTGTGTGTGTGTGTGTGTGTGTGTGTGTGTGTGTGTGTGTGTGTGTGTGTGTGTGTGTGTGTGTGTGTGTGTGCACAAAACCCCTAAAATGGGTAACTTTCTTTACCATCCTTATGGAAAATGGGTGTGTGTAAAATTCTGGGTGACCAAGTCAGGCACCCATTTTTTCTGAGGGTTGTTTCTGCATTATCTTTCATTCAAAAGTCAGGAAAAATATCAAAATAGGATGTCCCCATTTTCAGAGGTTTACATGATGTTGTATGTTTGCAATGCACTGGGCCTGTGTTGCCGCGGAAGCGAGGGTCTCTATAGATCAACTTGATACCTGATTGGTCGGCTGCGCAGTGACATGAACTGAGTTGTTTCCCCTTCTCATTGTCTTTCATCCCACCGCCACTGTTCCGTTTGTGAAGGTACAATTTTATGCAATATTTCTTTATTTAGAGCACGCCCAAGTGTACTTATTCAGTGCAGTTATTTAACCGAGATGCTCCCAATCCGATACAATTTCACAGTCAGCCGATACTGACCCGCTTCGCGGAGAAAACTGAGACGTCTTCTATGGCCGGTCGTCTGCTGCTGAGTCTTGTAGTAAAAGATAATAGAACCCCACAATTTTAACAATAGCTTTCTTCTTCAATGAAAGGAATTCGTTCAATAACACCATTACAATGTCAATTTGTCACGCGATTTTGTTGCTTTTTTTCTGACATGTGTGATTGTGATCGATAAGTAACTTGACACATGCACTATGACAAAACCAAAATGGCGCCAGATTTCAGTATGTATTTCAATCCTCGTACGCAAAACTGCCTCGCGATTCGAAGAACAGACTTCCACGAACAGGTTTTTCGGATTGTGCAACTGAAGTGTCACTTTTTACTGTATTACCAGTTATTGTTTGTAGGGGGCTGGGGGTACTGCAGTAATTATGTATATATCTGATCCAAAATGTCAAATTTACATGGTTGCATTTGACATGTTTGCAGCACTGTTTTGGCCAACCTCAGGACTTTCTGCACACACCCAGCGCCAGATGGCAGCATGATGTCCAAAACCATCGGGATCTATGGAAGTGGACAAGCACGCCCCTTACTGGCACATGACCAAGACCCATAACAAAATTAGTCAGCTGCAGCAGGATAGCCCAGCCAAAATTAGTCAGCTGCAGCAAAATAGCCCAGCCTCTGCCGGAGAGGGTGCATCTGGTAGGAGGGTGCATAGACGGCAGCGGAATGCCCCCAATTACAGTTAGTTAGTTAGTTATTTGGGTTTAATGCCGAGCAGGCGACTAAGGCCATCTCACGGTGGGATGGGTAAAAATCTGGTCAGCCAGACTAAAAGCAAGGTCTCGAAAAGATGTAAATATAGCTTAAAATTTTCAGGCTAAAATGTCGCACATGTCTTTAAAAGAAACGTCTACAGACTCTCAAAAAGGGCAAATTAAAAAATTCACCTAGTCTATGAATGCTCAGATCTTGTTAAAAATATTGCATTCTCTCAAGAAATTGAAGATTTTGTCCGTGGGAACATCCCGGAACAAAACCTTCAAGGAGTCTGCTGTGAAGTGTTTATATCTCCTGTCAATTAGATAGCCTCCATTACAAACTGGTAAGTGATTATATGATCATCTTCATTTTATTGGTTCATGTACGAAGCAAAAGTGAGTTTATGTTCTGGGCCACTGGTCGTCCATCCGTTGTCCATGGTAAACTTTAACGGTGGCATTTTCTCGGAGACTATTCAAACCACATTCTTCAAGCTTGGCCCAAGGATATTTTGTGGCAAGATCTCTGTAAACATACCATTTTGAGTGACCTCTCTCAAAGGGTCACACGGGTTTGAGAGATGTGTGAAAACTGCTTACATTTTCAGAAAACATGGATTTTGCTGCTGCAGAAGCCAGCCCTCGTCACCAAGGTCACACATATGTAAATCGTTCATACATGGGATTGCTCTTTTTATTCTTGTGCAAGGCTCCTTAAACCAAAATTGGGCTGTTTTTGTCCTAATGCATCTTTTTTTTTCTTTTCTTTTTCCAGTTGGCAAATGGAGCCTGGGATGGACCTGAGAGTGCAAGCGCATCGCAATACAAGGACAGTGATGACGAGGAGTTTGTTCCTGGCTCGAGCTCACAGGATTCAGAAGGTGTGTCGCCATCAATCTCGGGATCTCTGACACAGACAGTATTGTATTGACTATGTTAGATTTCAAAGTGGCAGGTTCAGGGTGGGCAGGTGTCGGTGAAGCAAGGTGCAGTGTGCGTTAGGGGGTGTATTAGGGGGTGGTAATGAGAATGTGGATAGGCAGAAGGAACATGATGTTGGGGGTGAGGAAAGAGCACTTACAGAAGAAACAGGTGTGCACGAGATGAGGCAGACGTTGCTAAAATGTTGTCGATGAAACAAGGGACAAACCAAAGACGTCAAGCATGGATCAGACTACAAGATGAGGGTGATTACATGCATAACGTTGTCGTTCTTGAATAGAAATCAGGATGTTTGATTCCTAAGTATCGCACAAAAACTAGTAAGGTAGATTACTTTCTCACCTGTAGCCATTGCAAAGGGCTCTATCAAAAAAAGCTGATCTCTGTACACTCAAAACGTTGCTGTCAGAAACCAGGAAGGTTTCAGTTCGCTAAGAGAGGTGAGGTGGCACGATGTGGGAGGCTAATGCTTCCAATACCCTTAGACGTTGACATTTTCTTCTATCATAAGGTATTAGCCAGACAGAGAGATGATGAGACGTCTCCACAGATAACCACTCTACTCATTCCATGATACTGATCATGCGCATATATCTCATGACATACCCACAAGTGACAAACAAGTCTGGTAGGTTTCAGGACTATTCAATTTTACAGTTTTGGATGTAATTCCATCTGAAGAAAATATGAGAAAAATATTTTTCAGTGTCAAAGAAACTCAACATAGGTCTAAACCATCATGTGGCCAGTACTACCCAGGTCAGAGTCATCCGCCGCATTACACAGGTATGTACAGGTAGATCTTCTTCATTGTTGATATTGGACTCAAAATTGGTAAAATCTTCAATGTGTACTGAACTGAAGCTGATGTCCGATTGAGAGTCATCTTCTCTGGTAGAATTTGAACAAATATCATCCAGTAATGCTGTAAATTCAGGGTCGCATTCACTCTCCATGCTCAAGTCACGTTGTAAGCGAAACAGTCTCGAAAAACACCTAACTTTTGATTCAAAACAAACTCAAAAAGCACCCACATGTAGCAGAAACGGAAGTAGGCGTAACCCACAATGCATTGACTCTGTTAAAAGTTGGAATGTGTGCGAAATGAAACGGGACTGAGTGGGAAACTGAAAGTAGGTATGTATGGGCGGAACGGGGCGGTACGGTCGTACATAGAGTGATATGTCACTGGCGAAACCGGGCGGTATGGTAGTTAAAGGGTTAAATGCTGTGATCAATTCAGCTAGCTTTGATCATGTTGTACTGGCTGTAAAATAGCTAGCAGAATTTGATGAGGACACACATCAGTTCAAAAAAGGCAATCTCGCAATGCGCATAGGCCATGCCTTGAAAACATGTTCACAGATCAAACAATCACAGGCATCCAAGCAGCTTGGGCATGGTTCAGATGACAGGTGGTGACAGGAGCTCTCTGAGGTGCAGTGGTTTGACTCTGTCTTCAACGGGGACTGGTATGATTGTGTGTCAGCTACAGCAGCCTAGTCGGTTGGGAAAATGACCATGAACAACCCCAAGCTGATCCCATCATGTGAAGATGTGAGGAAGGTCTAACAGCTTCTTGAGACAAGGATGGTTTCGGAAGATTATCCGACAGTGGTTAAAGCAACTCTTTGCACTGTATCACTTTTCAACCGAAAACGAGAGGGAGAAAATCAGAGAATGAAGGTATCAGACTTCTAGAATGCTAAGATTGGATCGATCACCAATTCAAGATATCTTGAAAGGTCCCACAGAGGTTGAGAAGAAAATGGTGAATCATTTTCAGCGAGTAAAAATCAGAGGCAAGTTTAATAGGAGTGTTCCCATTTTGCTGACAAAGAAGATGATGACAACTGTGGACAGAATCCTTCAAATGAGGCAATCAGTGCCAGCTCTCGCTGGTTCCCAGTTCATCTTTGCCACACCTTCTGGCCAGAGGCCTTACAGAGGCCATGATGTTCTGAAGGAAAATGCGCTGGAAACACGCGTGTCAAACTCAGCCATGTTCACATTTACTCAGTTACGGAAGCAGGTTGCAACTTTGGCTCAGTCAATGGCCATCTCAGAGTTAGACCAAGATCAGCTGGCAGACTTCCTTGATCATGATATTCGGATACATCGCCATATGTACCGCCAACCTCAAGACGTCCTTCAAAAGGCAAAAGTGGCAAAGATTATTCTGTCAGTTAACAATGGGATGACAGATTTTGAGAGTTGCATTAGAGCTGAGCTGGGCGATGATGAAGAGATTGACTTTGACAATGAAGACACATCAGAAACTTGCAGAGAGGTCTCGGGGGAAACAGCACCTGTGAATGAAGCAAGTAGCAAGTCAACAACATAGGAATCAATGAGCATGACAGAGAAAAGACGTCCAGAGCCTGATGACAATCTAGATAGTTTTGATGATGACAGTACTGCATCAGCCCCTGTTCGAAAGAAAGCTAGATTTTCAAGAAAACCATGGGGGAAAGCTGAAGAAAAAGCTGTTCAAACTTGTTTCAAGACACACCTCGCCGTGAACAAACTTCCTGGAAAGGCTGAGATACAGCAGGCAATCACAGAAGAGCCTGCACTTAGACATAGGCACTGGACAAACATTAAGGATTACATCCGCAGCAGACTGAAAAAGTTACAAAAGAAATGAATTGAGATTCTCTGAGAGAACACACTCGCGGACTTTTCGTTTTCATACAGATTTATTACAAGAGTGTTATTATTGGGTTGGTTTCAGTGTGTATAGCTTGTTTTTATCTGATGGATGCCTGGATCATTTTGTATACTGTATAACCTTTGAATTTGCAAATGAAACAGTGGCTGGGGACTAAATACAATAATAAGATAAGAAAACCATTGACAACGTAAAGATTTATTACAAGAGTGTTATTATGGCATTGGTCCGCCTAGATCATTTTGAATACTGTATAACATTTAAAGCTTTGTAAGCGGAACAGCGGTTATGGACAAAAAACAATAATAAGATAAGAAAACCATTGTCAACATAAATATTTATTACAAGAGTGTTACTATGGTGTTGGTCTGCCTGGATCATTTTGTATACTGTATAATATGTGACTTTGCAAATGAAACAGCGGCTGGGGACAATAGACTATAATAAGATAAGAAAAATTCATTTTTCTCTAAAAGGTATTTTTTCTAAAAATACTTACCGATGACATGACTTTATGGAAATGTCTACTTTTAGCTCAATTTTAGCCTACTTACCCGTTGTGTGCCCACACAACCCGGGAGGCACTCGGGGAACCCCCCTAGAGGGGCCGAGAGTTGTCTCCCGTTTCCCGCCTTACCGGCTCCGGTCACGAGACCGGCCAGTTTTTTCTGATACTTCGCTCGAAAGCGGCAAGCGGGGCAGGAGGGAGGGTCCTCCGAGTCATGTCATCGGTAAGTATTTTTCGAAAAAATACCTTTTAGAGAAAAATGAATTTGTTTCCTCAAAAACATTACCGATGACATGACTTTATGGAAGAATTGCGATGAGGAGGAGGGTGCCGCGCAACTCTTAATGGTAAACAGCGCCGTCCTCCCAGTCGCAACCTCCCGACAATTTTAGCGAAGTGCATAGATAGGCGCCGGTGGCGCCGGGAGGGAGTGTTGCGCCGCGGCGATGTCCCTCACTAGTGCGAGATTCTCTCTTTGGCCTGCCAGGTCCCTGAGGTAGAAGCGGGCGAATACAGATTCAGTCTGCCAGCCCACGGCTGCCACGATGTCCTTGACAGCGCAGTTTCGGTCAAATGCGAGGCTCGTGGCCATGGCTCGTACCTCATGTGCGCGAACGAATGTGCAGCCTCTTCGCTCCCTGCGGGGAGATATCTGGATACGCGGAGCGTATAACCCAGCGGAGCCAGGACGAGATCGTCTGGGCTGTTATGTCATTCCTGCTGGGTCTCAGAGGTAGGAAGAGGCGCGAACGCCCTCTGCGGAAGGCTTTAGATCGTCGCAGATAACTCTAAGGGCGCGCACGGGATCCTGTTGCCTGGTCTCCTGAGACAGAGGGTTGGTTCTTAGCGGCCGTAAGGTGATAACCTGAGGTGCCGTCAGAGGAGACCTGTTCTTGGCCAGGAAGGCAGGGTCAGTGAGGAGTTGAACAGACCCATCCGCTCGGAAATGTAGGCAGGTAGGCCGCGCCGAGAGTGCGTGTAGCTCACTCACCCGAGAGGCGGTAGCAAGGGCCAGCAGGAAGCACGTCTTCGTGTCACATCTGCGAAACGGGCCAAGGTAAGGGTTCAAATCTGTCAGAATTTAACCACGTTAGCACCCAGGGCAGGTCCCAGCGGGGAAGGAGTGAGCGGTGTGTTGGGCGCTGGATGCCGAAGTGACCCATAAGGTCGGCTAAGTCTTTGCAGGCGCCCGGGTCTGGGTGTCCAAGGTGTCGATAAGTGTCAGCGATCATGGACAGGTAACCCCTCACGGTGATGGGGGCCAGGCCTAAGTCTCGAAAGAGCCAGAGGAAGAAGTCCGCCCGCTGAGGATTAGTCAGTTCCGTGGGTGACAGGCCGTGCTCAGAGCACCAGGAACACAGAACTCGCCACTTTCCCTCGTAGACTCGGATGGTGGAAGGTCTGCGGGCCGAAGCGATCGCCTCCACTGCTGCACCCGAATAGCCTCTAGCTCCGAGGGCTTGCCGCACAACCTCCAGGCGTGAAGGAGGAGCCGCTCCGGGCAGGGGTGGAACAGCGGCTGACGCGGTTGCTTGAGCATGGTGCGTGGGGCGGGAAGCAGCAGGGGCGGGTCCGTGGCGAGGCTGAGAAGGTCAGTGGTCCAGGAGCGGTTCCAGGCGAACGGTGCAACTAACAGCAGGACCGCCGAGCAGCCCCACAGCTTGAGAAGGACTTTGGGTACGAGAACCGTCGGGGGGAAGGCGTAAGCCACCAGGCCGTCCCAGGGAATGGAGAGCGCATCGACCGCCCAGGCAAGTGGATCGGGAATCGGGGAGACGAAGAGCGGCAGCTGATGGTTCCACCTCGTGGCGAACAAGTCGACCTGGGGAGTCTCCCACCGGGAACAGATCATCCGAAAGATGTCCTGCCGAAGGGTCCATTCCGTGTGCAGGAGCTGGCCGCGGCGAGACAGCGAGTCGGCTAAGACATCAGGTGTCCGGGGATGTGTCGGGCTCGAATGGTAATACCCCGGTCCTCGCACCAACGCAACATCCGGTAGAGGGGCCTACAAAGGTCGGGAGCGAGTGCCACCTTGTTTGTGGATGTAAGCCACCATAGTCGTGTTGTCCGAGAGGACGAGTAGCTCCTGGTGTCTGAGGAGATCCTCCCAGAACTGCAGGGCTTGCCACTCAGCCTGCATCTCCAGCCAATTGATGTGAGTGTGCGCTAAGTCCGCGGGCCAGGGCCCCGAAGTCGAGAGGAACCGAGGAAGGAGATGGGCGCCCCACCCAGTGAGGCTGGCGTCGACCCAAAGCGAGGTCTGGGGTGGAGGGGCGGCCAGGTGAACTCCCGACGCTAGCCGCGAGTGGTCGGTCCACCGACGAAGATGAGGCAGCAGCATCTGGGGCACCGGAACCAACGTCGCTAAGTCGCCTGACGACGGGCGCCAATGGAGTAGGAGATGCAGCTGGATCGGCCGGGAGTAGAGGCGACCTAGGGGGATAAGGTCCGCTGCGGCGTTCAGCAGGCCCAAGCTGGAGCCAGACTCTGGCGGGGGCCACGTCCTGTCGTGCTAACTGACCGGCTAGGTCCGCAATCTTCTGGATCCGGGGGGCTGGGAGGCGCACCCTGTTAAGGTCGGTCACAAATTGCATGCCCAGGTGCACGAAGCGGCGGGACAGCGAGAGATCCGACTTGCCGTCGTTCACTAGGAAGCCCAAGTGTGCCAGAAGCAGTAGCAGCGCATCCCTGTCCGACGCGAGCGAGGTCTCTGACTGGTTGCGTAGGAGGAGGTCGTCTAGGTAATTCGACGTCGGACTGGAGGAGGACTGTCGGGCCTTGGCGACTACGGCGTCCATCAGCCGGGTGAACACCCAGGGCTGAGGTTGAGACCGAACGGGAGCGCGCGAAACTGGTATACCACGCCGTCGATCGCAAAGCGGAGGAACTTCCTGGAGGCCTGGTGCATCGGGACATGCCGGTACGCATCTGAAAGGTCCAGGCTGACTGCGAAGTCCAGAGGCTGGACCGCGGCTTTCAGGGCTCGTGCAGTCTCCAACGGAAGGAGGGGGCCGTAATGTACTTGTTCAGGGCCGAGAGATCGATCACCGGTCGCCATCTCCCTCCAGGCTTCGGAACGACGAACAAGCGGCTGTAGAAGGCTGGGGAGTAGGGGACGCGTACCACCTCCGTGGCGGCTTTCCTCAGGAGGGAGGAGACCTCTCCCCGAAGAGCGGAGGCCTTCAACGGGTCGCTGGGGGTCTCGGTCCAAAGGGGGGAGCGACGCAAAGGAGGCGGGCTGCGAAAGGCGATCCGGAGGTCGGCCGAGACGGTGTCGCAAATCCAGGGGTCGTCGGGAAAGAGTGTCAGCCAATTTCCGCTGAAAAAGGCTAGCCTCCCACCGACCGGAGACCCCGAAGTGGACGGTGGGGCCAAGGCTGGGGGCAGTCAGGTAGCCCGCCCACGACCCGGTCGCCGGGCGGGACGGGGCCAGGCAGGGACACAGGCCCTGGAGGGTCTAGGACGGCCAAGGCGGGGGCCTGCTCAGGGCCGAAGCAGGGCTGACGCAGCAGCGGGTCTAACCGACCGCGAGGCGCGACCCCTAGCCTGTCGGGAGGACGGAAAGCGGCGGGGAGGAGGAGCACTCACAGGCCAGCGGTCGGGGTTGGAGGCTCGAACGGATGACCAGGTGTCGCCGAAAAGCAGGGGGCCACCCAGCGGAGCCCGACGAAGCTGCGCACGCAGGTCAGGTGGTATCCCTCGGCAGGCAAGCAGAAGTGCGTCTCGACGCATCAGGGCACAGTTGGCGGAGGCAGCCATAGCATTAACGGATGAGTGGTAGGCGGCTCGGTTGGCGACTTCCGCTGAGACGAGTAAATCCCCAAGGAGAGGCGTGATAGAAGGCTGCCAAGCGTCTTCCACACGACGAACCAGGGCTTGAGTGAGCAGCTCCAGGAACCCAGCGCAGGCTAAGGTCTTCCGCACCAGAGACGCAGTCAATCCAGGCCACGAGGGAAGGAACGGCGAAGGAGGGCGGAGCCGCCAGCTTGCGACACGGCCGGGGGGTCGATCGCAAGAAGAGGGATGGAGAAAGCCTGGGAAAGACCGGCATACCAATCCCGCCGGAAGGCGATGTCCAGGCCAGCCGGCCAGCGACGATCGGAGAAGAACACCGGCTCTCGAGCCGCAGGAAGTTGCAGGAGCGCTGAGAAGACATCTCGCAGCTCCTTAAATCCAGGCGGCTGGGGAAGCGACTTGAACCTCTTCACCTGACGCTCGGCATCTACAAAGGCCGAGACCTTCCTCTTCAGGGGGGGGGGGGGGGGAGAGGCTGGGCAGGAGTCCGCTGGCAGAGTGGCCACGATGATCCTGGCGGTTTCATCCAAAGCTAGGAGGGTCTCCGCCCGGGACGACGACGGAAGGGACGAGGGGACATCATCACCGACGTCGGAGGGCGAAAGGGAGCGAGCATCCTCCTCCAACAGGGCTGAGACGGAGTCTTCGGGCAGCACGCTGAGGGCTTCTTCGTCCAGGGGGTGGCGAGAAGGCGGGTGAGGCACCAAGGAAGGTCGAAGCTTGGGCGGGGGCGCATCTCGAACCTCACGGGCACGAAGCCCGGGCACGAGCCGGCAGCGACGACGGAGGCGGGGATCGCCGAGGCGACCGCGGGAAGGAGCGAGGAGGGGTCCTGTCCGGTGCGTGGCTTCTTCTGGGTGAAGTACGGCGGACAACCGAAGAGGAGTGCCGATCACGGGAAGAAGGTCGACGATGGTGGTGACGCGGCGAACGCATCGAACTGCGAAGGCGAGCGCGACCGAGCGCGCGACGAGGAGTGGCGGGGGGAGCGGCGACGCTCCCGGCGGGGGGAACGATCCTTCCGGCGGCGCTCGCGGGCGAGCGCGAGTGTCTAGCACTGACGGTGGAACGGGAAAGGTCGGGGGCGCGACTGTGTCGCGTAGGTTGAGGCTGACGTCTCTCCTGGCCGGACTCAGTGAGAAGGGCTCTATGCCGGTGTACAGATCCTCCGGTAGGATCAGCGGGCTTATCGTGGAGAGAGAGAGGAGCAAGGCCAGTCAACGTGGGACGGCTCGTGGCGAACTGCTGCAGGCCGGGCTCAGTGAGGCGGGCGCTTTGCCGGCAAACAGACCCTCCGGAAGGGTCAGCGGGCGTGGCAGCAGTGGCAGTCCTCTGGTCAGCGAACAACGCAGAGTCCCGACGATCAATCCGTTCCGAGAGGCCGAGGCGAGGAAGAGCGGTCGTTACCACAGGGGCGACGTCAACAGGAGTGGGACGAGAGATAGCAGACGGAGGTCGCTCTCGCCGGTAAAAAACTCCAGAGGTCAGACCAACGGAACTCCGGCCAGGTCGCACAGACATCGCAGAGATGGTCGAAGCGCAGCCCGAGCAGGGGAGGCAGACCGCATGGTCGTCCGTCGGCCACTTGAAGTCGCCGCATTGAGCGCAGGTAAGCATTTGGTTCCTGCAACAGACAAAGAGCACAAGGTCGCAAAGGCGGACAAGGGAGCCTAGCCCCACACCAAGGTACTCCAAGCGCCGTGACCACCGGCGCGTAAATAGTGGCTACAGTCTCCCAGAGCTAAAGGGCCTTTAAGGTAGACGAACGGCGTGTGGGTGCCCGAAGGCCCTACGAGAACAGAAACCCTAGTCTACAAGGCAACGTCTTCTCGTAACAGTGAAATACCAAAGGAGAGAAGGCGACATCCCTCGAGGAGACTCGTAAAAAAAAGGTCGTGCAAGGCGCCGAAGCGTAAGCTCAACAACTGGCGCCCACGTAGTAGCAAAGCCGAAAGGAAAGCCCAACGGTAGCCGGCTCTCGGCCCGAGGGCCGGCTGTGGGAAACTACCGCTACCTTACCTCCGAGACGAATCGGGAACAGGGGGAAGGGTAGTCATACACCTCCACAGCGTAGAGGAGAGCAGCAGAACGACGCCAGCAGAGGCAGGGCACATGAAGAGGCAACGAGCGTAGGCAAGAGAAGGACCGGTCGAAGCGGCGCGAGCGCAAGGCCAGACACGTCTTCTCTGTACGAGCGAAGTAGCAAAACTGGCCGGTCTCGTGACCGGAGCCGGTAAGGCGGGAAACGGGAGACAACTCTCGGCCCCTCTAGGGGGGTTCCCCGAGTGCCTCCCGGGTTGTGTGGGCACACAACGGGTAAGTAGGCTAAAATTGAGCTAAAAGTAGACATTTCCATAAAGTCATGTCATCGGTAATGTTTTTGAGGAAACAACATTGTCAACATAAAGATTTATTACAAGAGTGTTATTATTCGGTTTTTTTCAGCGTGTATAGCTCTGTTTTTATCTGATGTACACCTGGGTAATTTTGTATACTGTGTAACATTAATCTTACTTTGCAACTAAACAGTGGCCCCCACCCGGATCTGCCCTGGGGGACTTGGGTGGGGTTAACTACTTTTTAGTTCCTAGGGTCACCCTGGTCAACCCCACAGGGTGGGTTTTCCTCTCAATTCTGGGGCAAGTGTTTCTGTCTATCCTTGGTCCATTAACTTGTATTTTTCTTTTTTAAGCTCTCCCTACTGTCTGCGTTGCCTGTATCTCTTGAAAATAAGTACCCAACGGAGAAAGAAACACGCTTAGAAAAGACGTTTACAACACAATTTATTAATATTTCTGGTAAATCCGCTTTGTCAAAACAGACAAAAAAAAAACAGAGAGATCAGTCACTACTTATTTTCATTCGCAGAAGGAATGTGGCACATTCCTTCTGCGAATGAAGATAAGTAGCGACTGATCTCTCTGTTTGTTTGTCTGTTTTGACAAAGGGTATTCACCCGAAATATTAATAAATTGTCTTGTAAACGTCTTTTCTAAGCGTGTTTCTTTCTCCATTGGGTACTTCTTAGTCACCTTTTTGATCTGAATAAATGTTTTGGTACCTCTCTTGATTTTGGATGTGTGTTAGCAATGGTCTTAGGTTTATTTAGCGTATTAGACCAGCTGGCGACATACATTCAATATTCTGTTCATTTTTTTTTTCACAAGCAGTGCTGGCATGTCCTGAAAAAGTCTTCGTGCTGTCGGGACGTTCAGCAATGTACAACCAATCGGGACGAAAGACAATAATAAGATAAGAAAACCATTGTCTCCATAAGGATTTATTACAAGTGTTATTATTTCAGTGTGTCTAGCTTGTTTTTATCTGATGTACGCTTGGATCATTTTGGAAATGTCTGTAACTTTTTTGTTACTATAAAGTACACTTTGCATACTGTGCATTGTTTCAAAAGTCACAGGAAGCATAAACCTTAGCTGAATTGTATACCTCGCCCTCTACCTTGGTTAAACGCACCATTGGCGACATTGTTGCTATTTTCGCACCAGATCGGTCGCTCGGACCGATCATGTGCACCAGAACTGCGCGCGCAGGTTGGCTTCTGCACGTATAGTGTGGTCTCGTACGTTCACGCGGAAGATTGTGATCGCGGTCGAAAAAAAGGTTCGTTTGTGGTTTTAACTTTTAGCCGCACCTTTTACCTTCCCTAACACGCCAGTTTTGTTTTGAGATGGCGGAGGCTTGTGTCATGCCCCACGCCACTGAATCAAGTCCATTGTACATGTAGTGGTCACATTACATAGTCAAATTTGGCCAGTTCAGGCAGTAAGAGCACCGGTGTTTTTAAAAATAATTTTTGCCTTGTTTGAAATGTTGTAGTAGGGCTGAATGTTAGAATTTGCTGGAAATTTCTGGTTACATGAGAGGAGACATGTTTGGTGCTTTGATTCATACCATCCTGACCTTATCCAGTGGACAATTGTGGGCCTATGTTGAGTTGCCGTTGACGTAGTGATTTGAGGGGTACGCTGATTTCAGCTGTGCTTGGGTGTGGGGTTGGTAAGGAATCGGGTTCATAGCCAAGAAATGAGCCTGTCAATGTGCTGTTTTTATTGTTATTTTGTGCATGGCAAATGTGCAGCTGGTGGGCAGTAGTGCTTTTTAGGGGATTGAAATATTAGGGGATGCCTGGGACTGACTATGGCTAAGAGACTGTACAGTACGGAAACGGCACTGTATACCGTGGCCTAGTGTGCTCATTTCTCGAACTTCAACTATGACGGTGCTTTCTGCCGCAAACGACGCAAATGTCGCAAAATTACCTCCATTGAGGATTAAAAAAAACCTATTTTTCAAATCTGCCAAATCGCGTAATGTTTCATAGTGCTAGCATAAGGATGGATGCATTATTGCCGGATTGCATATGGGAAAGGGTTTATTCTTTATTCATGTTATTTTGCAGCAATCAAACGACGGTCACGTGAGCCTTTCTCTGAGGTTGCCCATTACAGGTGCAGAAAGCACACGCTCTAAACCGATCGGGTGGACCATATCGGTCCGAGCGACCGGTCTGGTGCTAAAATAGCAACATTGGCACCGCTGGTGCGTTTAAACTAGGCACTGGACTAGGTATACCAACTCGGCTAAACTTTATTGTCGCACTTGCTAGAACTCAGTATATTTCTCTCTCCATTTTATGAATAGAGGCACATAAGTCGCTGAATTCCTTTACGTGCCGAAGGCAAGAACTAGTTTTCCTCATCACAAAGTTGCCAGAAAAAGGTTTGACTGCTCTTGATTGTTTGATTTGAAGTGTTTACAAACAATTACTGTGTTTTTATGTGCATGCACCTTTGATTTGATTAATAAAGGCTGAAGTTTCAAGTGATTTCTTATGTTGTCAGTAAATTAATTAATGTCAGTGTTCTGTTTTGTCATTTTAACTCATTGTACCCCAAGACCGAAATCCCTAAATTTTGAAGTCGTCCTCTGAAGACTGCGTTGTAGTGCAGGACACAGATCGACCATGATAGTTCAAGGGTGATGCCAGAATAGCATAGGCGCCAAGCTATTCTGGCATCAACTCACCCTTGAACTATCATGGTCGATCTTTATTTTGCTGGGGTAGAATAAGTTGAGTGTTAGTTTCTTCGTCTGGGTCTTTTTCTATCTTTCATATTTTTCCACACTTTATAACCCGCATCATACTGAGGATAAAAGCTTCAAATTTGTACACTGCCATATATGCAAGCTACATTACAGTACTTACAGATGAGGACATAGACCAATGGCTTTAGTTCAAGGGTGGTGCCACAATAGCTTGGCGCCTAGAGGCGCCAAGCTATTCTGGCACTACCCTTAGACTATTTTAGTCACACTTGTTGCACACACTAGTGTATTCTGAATGATAAGGGTTAGTATTCAAAATGCTCTGTTGCTGCTTGTTTCAAACTCCAGAGTACATAAAAAGTCCTTTAATTTCCAGAATACATTATGTTGATTCTCACATAAATGCCATGATAAACTGTTTTGCTTCAGAAGGACAAAACGTTGCAATGTTTTAAAGATTTCCTCTGTAAAAATCATAATCTAAAGGTTACGGGCCAGTGTTCATTCAATTTTGCACCATACAATGTTAAAAATGTTAATTCATACATACACATTAAGTTGAAAAAACCCCCAAAGAAAATGAATGTGAAAAAAAACGTATTCCATGAACTTGACCTTATTACAGATGCCTAATGTTGTGAAGACACCCATTTTCACTGTAATGCCAGTTTTTGTGTGAGAGGCACCCACTTTATTGGTAGAAACACATTTTTTTTCTCCATCTAGTGGCTCTGTTTCTAGAAAATGTCTATTTTAAGTTATATAGCTTAGTTATAAGGTGAGTTCTAAACACTCGCATCAATTTCAGAGCCCTAGAATAAATAGAAATATGCTCACAAACCAGATAGGTGAGGCTAGCGCTGGCAGAATTGTAAATTCCACTGTGATTCCCCTTGGTTTGCAAGGGATCTAACTGTTGTCTGTCCAGCGCTGTGATTCCCCTTGGTTTGCAGGGGATCTAACTGTTGTCTGTCCAGCGCTGTGATTCCCCTTGGTTTGCATATAAATAGAAATATGGGAACCCATTTTCACATAAAATGGTTGTTGGTTGGTTGTACATTGCTTAACGTCCCGACAGCAACAAGACTTTCTCAGGACTTGCCTGCACTGCCTGTGAAAAAAAACCAACACCTAAACAGAATATTGAATGTATGTCGCCAACCGCTCTAATACGCTAAATAAACCTAAGACCAATTAGCAACACACATCCAATATCAAAAGCTACAGGCAGCGCAGACATTAGGGAGAGTTTAAAAAAGAAAAATACAGGTGAATGGACCAAGGGTAGACAGAAACACATGCCCCAGAATAGAGGGTGAAACCCACCCTGTGGGGCTGACCAGGTTGACCCTGGGAACTAAAAAGTAGTTAACCCCACCCAAGTCCCCCAGGGCAGACCCGGGTGGGGAACATAAAATGGTAGGTAACCCACTCTGACGGTTTTGTCTCCATGTGTGTGTGCCCGGTGTGTGTGTGTGTGTGTGTGTGTGTGTGTGTGTGTGTGTGTGTGTGTGTGTGTGTGTGTGTGTGTGTGTGTGTGTGTGTGTGTGTGTAGACTCGACTATTTTCGATGCTTGTGTACGTACATGCCTGAAACTTTAGGAAATGCTTTGATCGAGATGTATTTCGGAGAGCCTCCGAGCATATTTTAAATGGTAGACTCCTTAAAGAAAAAAATTGCCGTTTATATAAAGTCAGTTGACCCGCATTTGAGTCCGTAATTTTCGTTCTATTCACTCGGAATTTTGACTGTAGCTAGCATGGATATAGACATTGAATGAGTTCTTTAGCCAGCTTTGTACCTTTTCAACGTTTTACAAAAATAAGTAATTAATTGCAGGAAAAAAATAAAAAGTAAGAATTTTCGACTCTCGAGAAGGATCAGACGCGGACGTAAAGGCGCCAAACACGTCAGTGTTGCACAATGTTCCTAAATTGTCGCAAAGCACCAGATGTCAGTGTTATACAATGTTTCTGAATTGACATCAAATTCGTCACTGTGTACACGGCGTCATGGGACTAGCGATACCATGACCTGAAGCTTATGGTGACGTCATTTTGCTGCTCGTGCTATTCTTCCTCTTCATTCCTGTCGCTGTATCAGCCCACAGAGCGTACTAATGGCGGGAAGTGCCATGTGTCCGTCTATATTTGTGTGCGCCTGTGTGTTTTTAATCAGAGGTTGGGTTAGAGAGGAGGGAAATGGATCAGAAGGATATGCTTAAAAATATGAACATGACTCTGAATGTTCCTAAAAGAAAATCTCACGTGAGCTCCAAACAAAATGGTAGCCTTTGGGATGAAATCCTCATCTTGTTTAGATTGGAGTGCCGCCCCCCCCCCCTCTCTCTCGCCCTCGAGGTTTTTGGAGGCTGGAAAGTAACATCCCCCCACTTGCCTTCGCCCCCCCCCCCCCACCTCCCTCAAAGGAAAAATAAAAATCTTCCTACACCACTGATGCAGGCCTTATTCAAACTGCTATAGCTATAAGTGTGTCTAGCATTTGGTCTCACTCCCTCCTCTTCATAGTGTGAATATTTGGTGCAATGCACCAATGCATGTTTTCATGTCGACGGCATCAGTACAGGTGCTATGATGCTGTGGCATATTGTCGTTAACCCTCGCTACTTGTCATCTCTTACACTTTTGAGTACACAGATATCAACCTGACAAGGTGCTAGATCTAGGCATTCGTATGAGTTTCGTAAAAGAAATCCTACAAGTGACGAAGTTACAGGTGAAAATGGAACAAGCTTGGTATATTTCTACCCACGTCGCGTAGCGATGGTTAAATATAATTCGTCATGTTTGCTTTCAGGTAACTTTACTGACGTCGTCTACCAAAGCCGTACACCTACTGCTACCCTTGGTATTGTATCCTTGTTGGCCATGGCGACTTGCGACACTGCTGTTGACGAGACTCTGGTCTGCCCTATGTGTCTGGATATTTTCCGCTCGCCCAAAATCTTGCCGTGTTTCCACACGTTCTGCGAGTCGTGTCTGCAAGATCTGGCCCACAACCATCCTGGCGGCAAGTTCCCGTGCCCCTCGTGTCGTCACGAGATCTCCGTGCCGCCAGATGGCGTGTCGGGCTTCAGAAGCAACTTCTACATCAAGCCGCAAGACTTGGAGCGAGCACGCGGGGGGTCTCACTGCCACAAGCATCCCAGTAAGGAGCTGGAGCTATACTGCGTGCAGTGTG
>BTPG01000007.1:154679726-154917226 GCA_036245525.1 Semisulcospira habei
AGCAATCTTATTGTTTCAAGTTCAATTGGCAAATTAGCATGTGTCATGTTTTACAAGTTTGGAAATTACCTTGCACCTGTTGTAACATTGCTTGTTACCGGGAGTCATATAGATTTTTTGAAAATAAATTTTACTGCAGAAGAAAATGGACGAAACCCAGACGACTCCACAACTGAACCCCGACCCTGTTTTGACACAGGTTCAAACTGTGACTAAGGCTAAAAGTCCAGGCCGTGTTGATGCAGGAAAAAGATTAGCCGAATGGAACAGGCAAAAAAAATTACAGCTTCAAGCACAAACAGAAAAGACTCATGTAACTGACCAGGTGTCAGGACCGTCATCACCGTCAGGACCTGTGTCAATACCGTCAGGGCCGTCACACCCTCATCAAAGTGAGAGACAAACAACTAAGTCTGACCCCGAACCTCAATCAACAAAATATATAATTGCCGGATTTGTTGTCGGATTTGGTTACGTAGGTTATCAATCATACAAAAAATACAAACCACAGACTCGTACAGTGACCAAAAAATCAGACACTCCAAAAACAAAACCAGAAGTCGCCACATTACCAGTAACACCCAAAGCCATTGACCCATTTTATATGCAGTAAATAAAAATATTATTTTAATTTTTCTTGCCTATGAAATGAATGACACAAAGAACATAATGAACCTTGTCTATCACTCTGCCGTAATCAGTGGATTAGCAGTAGCTTATTCTATGCTAGGAAAAAATCTACTCAAAATGAAATCAGCAGACCTGAGTAGATTAGATTTCGAAGACAGTGCTAAGCTAATTGTAGTTGTCACAGCGTCAATTGCGACAAAAGACTTTCTCGTTAAGCAAGGAATTATTCCAGAAAATGTTTCTATGTAAATAAAAATAATATGGCGACGATAGCTATTATGATTGGTGGGGCAGTTGTTAACGCCCTCGCATTCAGTGGCTCTAATTATCTCTTTTCAAAAATGGGTAGAGAGGAATCTGCAGAAGAATTGAAGCATCATAATGAAGCGTCAGAAAAATTAGCACAGGCAGAACAGGAATATGAAAAGAATAGAATTGAGAAACTTGATTTCATCAATGAAAAACTGAGGCTAGAAGGTCACGCACAGCATACGTTTTCAAATACAGACGAAGCAATCAGGGAATATTTTTTAGTCACAGGTGAAGACATGTCTATACCGAAACCAAAACTAAGTGACTATTACAAACCAAGCACACAACAAAGAAACGGGGAGATAATCTTTGTTCTAGTGGGAATGACATTTGTTTATTTTACAGGAGTTTTCATTGCTAGAAAAAATGGCAGCCGAAAATAAACTATCAAAAATATATTACTCTCCATCAGGGTATTGGAAAGGAGCAACCGCTATTCAGAAATTACATGCTGCTGTGGGTGGAGATATAACACTCAAACAAGTCAAACAATGGTTACAGAGACAAGCAATTTGGCAGATATATCTCCCTGCTCCAAGAAAGATAACAAGACCCCATTTCCAAAACACATCACCAAATGACACACACCAAATGGACCTCCTGTTTCTTCCACACGATACTATAAGAAAGAAACGATACAAGTACGCATTAACTGTTGTTGACATAGCTTCAAGGTATAAGGACACTGAACCCATATCTGACAAAACTGCTAACACAGTTGCGAATGCTTTATCTAGTATCTATAAAAGAGGCCCTTTAAGATACCCCACACTTGTGCAGGTTGATGATGGATCAGAATTTAAAGGCGCAGTTAATCAGTTATTTGCGAAGCACGGCGTAATAGTCAGACGAGGCATTCCAGGTGTACACAGATCACAGGCAATTGTAGAGAACTTTAACAAACAGTTATCAGAAAGACTTTTCAGTTACCAGTATTCTAAGGAACTCATGCATGACACCCGTAACACTGAATGGGTAAAGAGATTACCACATGTGATAAAAGCAATGAACAATGAAGGACACCCAAAACCTGCTGATGCTATTAAATTGAAAACAATTACAGAGCCAAAAACAGGACCAACCCCGGCACCAGACACAAGTTTATTTACTAAACAGGTGAGATATTTATATCAGCCAGGGGAGGCTGAGAACGACGACAGACGCAGGGCAACAGACCCCATCTGGTGAACGTCCGTTCATAATATAAAAAAAATAATTCCCGGTCCTGACGCAACAATATATTATCTGTTCGACCCTGCGCCCCAGAGGGCATTTGTCAGAGAAGAATTACAGATTATTCCCCCAGACACCGTTACTCATTTCAGTAACTAACTCATCAATTAATTCATCAACCAGTTCATCGGCTATGTCTTCAGATAACTTGAGCCTGTAATGGCCTGGTGCATAAGCTTTTTCCTTAGTGTGAAACACTCGTTTCGTGTCTCCAACTGCAAGTGACTTCTTATGTGTTTGGATCATTTCCAGATTGTGTCTATTTGATCTCAGTGACTTGTTTGGATAATCAGGCATTAATGCACCGTCTAACACTTGCTTGTAATGTTCATGACGAATGTCTTTATTTTTTATTGCTGTTTTTTTAATTCCTTTGGCTTTCGACTGACTACCTTTCTGGTGCAGTATAGAATACATTTTTGATCTCAGTCCAACATACTCAACTTTTGGCACACCATTTAGTTCATCCTTAAACTTACCAGGCACTTTTTTGTTTTGTGTGCTAAACAGTGGATGGTCTTTAGGATAATCAGACGTGTCATACATGTGTAACTCTGTTTTCATGTCTTCATAAAAGTCTTCAGTACACACATCAATGATCATAGAGTCAGTGTTAGTGTATAGCAGACGACACTCAGGATATTTTGGTTTGAAGTAATCATAATAAAATTCAAGCATCAACAGTTTTGACAAATAAAGAATTGCCATACCAATGAATACTGGCTTGTCCAGTTTGACAATCTTTTTTTTGAGTGACACAGCATACAATGATGAATGAAACTCTTTGTACCCTGTGTACTGCGGCTTACCTGTAAGTTTAATTGCACCCAATTCAGTTGTGACAAGTCTGACATCTTTTCTGTGATGAGGATTTTCCATCGTCTTGCCAAAACAGGCATTGTTCATAAGCTTAAAGAAGTCTTTGTCAAATGCAGTGTTGCCGTCTCTGGCACGCAATGTTGTGTTCTTCATTATGTAATCTTTCATGAAAGCACTCTGATCAAATTGAATTCCTCTGTGAACTTTCTTTAGTACTAACCCGTGTCTGATGTAAAACTGCAACAAGCGGTAGTGACAAACGTAATTGAATTTGTCATTTAGATTCGACACACGTTTAGTGTCTTCTTTTTTTCCCTGTCATACTCATTTTCTCAACAGCTAATGGATAATCATTGTGATAATCATGTAGATGGTGTGGGTACTCCAGGTCGACTTCAAAGATCCAACCCTTCGCGTCGTTTCGGTCAAGATTCATAATATTGTTTGTTAACCCTGTTACATCATACTGGGACAAATCATGCAGACAAAAGTTTTTCAAGGGCAATAACTCACACATCGCGAACCCATAAAGGTTATTAGCGTCTACGTACATAATGAATGACCTTGACCTCGAGGGGTCAAAACCCTGGCCAAGGTCACCATGACCGTCCAGATATTTGTTGTTGGCCTTGGCGTAATTATTTGCTGCAATACTAATACCTCCCCTCAATCCACGTTCCACCATTTCACCCATCGTACGATCAGACAACAGGTCTATAGATATCTTACTGGATTTCAAAAATGCATCCCATGTCATGCCAGGACTAGTTATGTAACAGGCAGGGTCAAGCTTGTAGTGTAACAAACCCTTCTCACGGTAACTTTCAAATACGTCTGCTAGCAAGCAAACATCAGCTTTCAAGTACTGATCGTGGTAATCACCAATTGTCTGACATCCTAACTTATCCCACGCATCAAGTGCGTGTTGATATTCAGAGTCAGAAATACCTTTTCCAGTTAGTGTAGAATAAAATTTCTCTTTTGGTGGCAGTCTTGTTTCCTCAAACACAACCCACTCACTGATGTACTCATACGGATAAACTCCTTTCTTAATCAAGTCTGGCTCAAAATATTTACTTGTTATTGGATACTCAGTCAGTCCTTCTGCCAGACTAGCAAGACCTAAAGACAAATGTTGCATGGAGTCATAAAATGCTAATTTGTTGTCCAATCTAAAAGTCAAGTACTTCTCAGTTGTCTGGGCAATGCAACTAATTTTTTTGTAAGATTCATCCACAGCCTGCATGATAATATGTGAATCATACCCTTTGAGATTGTGGAAAAAGATAGGCAGTTTGTATGTCTTAGGATCTATTTTTAATAACAAGTTACAATTATTATGTGCAGCTCCTCTGTAACGCCCAGTTATGTGATCGTGGTCACGAACTTTATCACCACCTAAAGGTTGTTCACAAATCCAACACGTCACAGCTGTATCAAATTTTAGTTTGTCTTCTTCTGTCATCACCAGAGGCATCTGACATGTTGTGAGATACTGTACTACCTGACTATACAGATGTCTCATTTCTGTTAAAAACAAACATGCTGCATTTTCACCTCTGTAGATAACAGGCTCTGAATGCAAACCGTCTGACCTAACAAGAATGTATCCAAAAGAACACACCACTTGGTCACTCAGCTTTATAGTCTTTGGTTATGATTCTGGAACAGGACCCTCATATGGTACAACTAATGATTCAAAATCAGCGTACACTACAAACGGCAGCTTTTGTTGATTCCCATAGTTCTTAAAATATACTTGACTACCAGGCTCTGGATACTTAAGTACAGTTTGTATGTCATCAGCTGACCTACAATGTAGGATGTGATTATGTGCTATTTTAATAGAAGAGAATCTCTGTAAACATCTCTTGCACACTTCCTGTTTCCCATTGTGTTTTGTTGTATGCCCATGAATTAGACGTGACATATTTCTGATATTTGTGTAGTGGAAGTTATCATTATCACCGGCAGGGCCTATTAGCAACATGTCAACATGCTTATCTTCTGACTGACCATATGTTGGAGCCAGAGGTGATACTCTAATTGGTTGTAACTTGTTCTCAGATTCATTATCCCACACAAACACATTTACAGATATACCAGGATTTAGTTTTTCAAACAAGTCTATGTCTTCTATTTTAACAGGGAACTCAATGCCACTGAAGTTGAGTTCATTTACAAATTTAGTGTAGTTAGATACACATTCAGGTTTTGATTTTACAAAGTGTAATTTAGCAAGCACACACCACATGAAACAGAAATTGTCATTGTTCTGTATATTAACAACAGCCTTTTTGTTTGCAACCTCTGTTGGCAGTGGCAAACATGATTTACCTAATATAGGATGATACCTTGACTGTTTTAATTGTAGTTCATGTACATGTCCTTCGTGCCAACCAGACCCCTTCATTTTTGCACTGTCAATTGCTTGGAGGAAGTCAGGTAATAGTCTGTCTCTAAACACGTTCTCCAATTCCCTTCTTGTGTTAACAGTGTGTTGTCTTGTTGATATATACGATACAATCACTTCACCGTCAACTCTAGTAAATTCTATTTTAGCAACAATCTGAATCTTCACACTGCCTGTGATAAGATTTTGTTGTATGACAGAAAAAGAGTTTTCTATTGATTCATAGACATTGTTACTATTAGATATAGGCAAGTTTGTTGTGTGAAACACGTTTCTTAAACCCGATGAGCCAGGGTTTGATGGGCCAGGGTTTTGAGAATTGTCCGTCATTTTTATTTGACCGTCAAAACAATAAATAAAAAAATATATTACCATTGTCACACCATATGTAATACTGTATTATCGGTAGTTATGATAAACAAGTCAACTACTTTCCTGGTGTTTGTCTTGAAGTCTTGTCCTGCAGGTGTAATATCACTTTATTAAATGTAACACTTTCAATGTAGCAATGTAGTTTTCTTAATTGAACAAATATGTCTTCACACAGTACCTCAAACCAATGCAAGTGGCCACTGTTAGCATTATAAACTTTAAAAGCATTTGTCTTAAGATCAACAGTCTCAAAATCATAATGTGGTAATCCATCTGAATATTCCAAAGTAACATTATATGTCGTGTATATTCTTATTGTTGGTGTTGAGAGTTTAAAGCTGGGTCCAAACACACGTGATTTTAAGTCAGTAAAGTGCATAACATCTTTGAAGCATTCTGTAACATCAATCACTTGGGTTTGTCCGTCTGTCATTTTTATTAGACAAACAAAAGAATAAATTAATTTACTAACCCATACCCTGTGGGCTGATCTGTCTTTAAAATGAGCTTTAGATGCTTAGTTGATTTCAGTTTATTTTTTACATCATCACGTTCATGCTTATTTGGTATCACATCATTTTCTCTGAGACAGTCTTCGAAGCTGTCACGATCCTTACAGTAAAACAAACAGATAAACTTTAACTGTTCACGAAAATCTTTCAGTACAGCATTATATTTCTGAGTGAGAATCCATACACTGACGTTTGCATGTCTGCCACTGAAGGCAAGTTCTGCTAGAGTGTTTCTCTTTTTGACAATGTCTTTCTCTGCAGAACAGTCATCAACAATAAACAACGTTGACTGTCCTTCAAATTGCTTGTAAAAATATTGTAGGTAGTCGTTTAGTTTTTTCTCAGGGTCAACTAAATATATGTTGTTGTCAGTCCAAATGAATAAACGGTTGTGATAAGCTTTGTTGTGTTTGATTGTAGGACAAAATATTACAATGTTTTCAAAGTGGTGTATGTATCTTGTTTGTAAGAGGTTAAGTACAAATTCAGTTTTCCCACACCCTGTCGCACCACAAAACAATCCACAGTGTGGGTCAAGGGTCATCAAGCTCTGGTTCATTTTAATACACAATATAATTTTAATATATGTGTCCACTTAGTCTACTGTCTTGTATATTGAGTTGTGCGTCATATATCAGGTACAAATATATATTTATGGCTTCGGCTTTTTCAACCTTTTTTTTGTAATCCCATCACTACCGTTCTCGACAGTTCATCCTGACCCATGAAGATAGTCGTCATCTGTACTACGAAGGTCTAACCAAAGTGCATATTTGTTTGTCAGGTATTGACCAATCCTTACATCATACAGATGTAGATCTTTGCACACTATGTTTGCTGGTTTATCTCTAATCCTTCCACCTGCAAAATACTTTGTGATCTCATCGTAGTGTTGATAAGGTAACATTCCAGACGCATACACTTGATTAGGGCGGCCTTCAATTGTGCAGGACAAATGTGTAATCTTAGGATTGTAGAATTTTTCTGAATCCCGTTTATATGGATCTGCTGGTTCAACAAACAACATAAAAATACCTTTCAGTGACCTGGCAGGTGTGTTTAAGTTTATGTTCCACATTGGGTCGCTTTTGTCTTTGGGTATTAAACTATGTCTAATCACACGGTCATAATAAATTGGAAGTCTTGACTGGTATTGATTTTGAATGAGTCTGGCTAGTTCAGTATGTGTAACAATTTCATATTCCAAGGAAATGTTAGAGATCTTATATGTTGCATCTGTGGCAGATGATTTTATAACTTTGGAGTAGTCATTGAAAGTTAGTTCAAAGCTCAGACGGTCATTCAGTGCTCCTTGATAATAAGGCAAATGAGCTGTTAGGATTTCAAACTCAAGTGGAATGTAAAATCTGGTTCCATATGTTTCTGCTATAATAACGTCCTGGGCTGCTGACGTTGATTTATCTCCAGCATTCATTCGAAGTTTACCAACATTATCTGGCTGTATGCCTTGGTAAATACGGTCCTCTCGTTCTTCTCTTGTGAGCCAAAGATCTTTATAACAGTAGAACACATCTGAGTCATCAAGACTAAACACTTCCTGTCCTTCAAGTTTTACTTTAATAGTCCTAACAATTGCTCTGCCAAGATTGTCAACTAGTGTTCTGTTTACATCTGCGTCTGATGATAGTTCGATATTAAATGCTAGGCGTGCAGTGCCAGGAACAATAACGTCACTGGGACCTAGGTTTGGAAACTTGACTGTAAGTGTTTGATTTTGGTCTATGGTACTTGGATTGTTTGTGATGACGATTGATTGTCTTATGCCCTTAACACCCAGAGGCTCACGTAGTTTTCTGTATGGGTCTAACTTTGATCCGTAAGACTGTGTCATTTTTATTATGCACAATAAAAAATAATAAATTAATAAAACAATGGCAGCAGGAGGATTTAATCATGAAGATTTTGAAATGGATGACATGAATGTCTCAGATACCAGTATCACAGATATGACTGGAATGGTAACTACTTCTAGTATGTATCACGAACTGCTAAAAGATAAAGTAAACTCATTTTATGACAGTGTTGGTGTCCACCCAGATGTAATAGATCCTAATCAGTTTGAATATGATAAAGGACACTTATCTGTAAATACAGACAGAGGGAAAATATATCTAACACATAAAAATAATCCTTCTAAGTTTAGAGCTTTAAGTACAATTAAAGGTGAAGTCGGTGGTAACTCTGGGTTGGCAAGGTATCTTGGAATTGGAGGGTCTCCTGTCACGTCAAGACTGGCTAGTGTGCTTCACAACACGCAAACAAAGTTGCCAACAGGGCAACAAATTGAAATGGCACCAGTAACAAGCCTACCAGAAATAGCAAACACTGTGATACAAGAAACTTCATTTACTGAAGGGCAAATAAATGATGCTTTGAAAACAATAGATGACCCACGTTTGTCAATGAGGGAGATTATAGGGTTGGATAAATCACTGCAGACGATAAGAGGTGAAATGGTAAACAATGTCGCCAAACTGGGTGAGCTTGATAAACACATAGAACGAGAAAAAGAGAAACTGGCTACAGCAGACAATGGGAATCTTGACACAGAAATGAAAGAAAGAATACAGCACAGATTAAATGATTTGCAGATAGAAAGATCAGGATGGTTAGAAACGATTAGTATTGGAAGACAAAAACTAAAATCACAGGTCAACAGAATTAGAGAAACTATTCAGAAAATACTTCACGAAGACACTACTCTGGCTGAGAGACTGAAAACACTTTTCAGAGAACAGGGTATTACTATTGCCAGTTTAATTACTGCTCTTGGATTTATTATTAGTACTGTTGTGTTGGCTGTCTCTGGCAGTGGTGGTGGTGGTCCAGCCCCGGCACCAGCACCACCAACCCCGGGCCCACCAACCCCGGCTCCAACAGACCCAAAAGATTTACAGACATGGGTAAAGAAACAGTTATCTCACATATCAGACCTGCTTAAGAAATTGGCTGTGAAAGCAATGGATGCTTTGCCTGGTATAATTGGCACTGTTGTCAGTTGGCTGATTAGTACAGCGGCAAAGGCAGTAGGGTTTATGGCAGAACATGTATGGATCTTTCTGGTTACAGTAGGAGGGTTGATGGTGGGTTATTTAATGAAACAGATAAAGAAGTAATACCCCTAATCCTGTTAGACCTATTACCAATGCAGTTCTTTCTGACTCATGTGTGTCAGGGGTTGACTGTACTGGTTGTATGAGTGCCGGTGTTGGGGCCGGGGCCAGGGGTGTTACCGTCTGTAATGATTTTAATGACTGTACGTGTGTGGTTGTTGCTCCTAAGTTTACAGATTGATTGAGACCGAGTTTTTGTCCAACACCTGCAACAATGATTTCATTATTATAATTTGTTATTGTACCCATTTGTAATTGAAGGTCAGATGGCAACATGTATAACCCAATACCAACTACAAAGTCAACTTTTGATCTGGCATATCTGAGAACGTCTTGGTAACGCTGTATGCTTGATGGGAGATCAACCACTGAATTAATTGAATCTTCAAGATTTGCAAGAAATTGTTTTTGTGCTTTGAACTTTCCACTTCCATTCAAAATATTTGATTTTGTTAGTGACTGTGCACCTAGTTCTGATAGACTCATTGACGCGCTCGACTCCCGCTTGAGTAAACCCATCAGTTTTATCTAAAATAAATGTGGTCCAGGCGTTAGACTGTTTCTGCTCTATTGAGCCTAACCAGACTTCTGATTTTGATGAGAGTGAAGTGTACCCAGGGTAGTAATCTTGAGGGTATTGTCTGTGACTCATAGCATAATACAATGTACCCATGCCATTGTGATCATCAAGTTTTTGTGTGAAGTCATACTTAGTGCTTATGTTAAATTCATTACAAATGCGTTCAAACGCTTTCATATCCATGGGGTTGTTATACCTGTTGAAACTGGATTCAGTGGGTAATGGTGTATGCAGTTCTGACAGTATACGTCTAAGCTGGTAATAAACATGAAAACGATAGACAGACCTAATCAGTTTGTTTGAGTGATTCAAGTGGTCTGTGAATGAAACACCACAACCTGTAGTAGAACACAGTATGGCAAAGTTAAGTTGGTTTTGAAACATCTGTAGTGGACTTGAAGACCACTTTCTTGCAGTAGAGTCGTCTGTTATTGGAGGGTTTAGGTAATGGTCAAATGGATTTGGTACTTTCACTTGAAATAAATCTTGTTCAGACAAAGCAATATCAAGCTGGTTTAATTGAATTATTTTCTGTTCATAAGTAGGTGCGACATTGTATTTAGCATCCACATTAAATTGAAATGCGTTTGTTGTGGTAATGGTTGGTGATTTAAATTCCATCCTTTTTTTATATGAGATAATAAAAATGTTTATTACCTTAACAAATCTTGACACAAGCAAACCAGTGTGGTTAACTAATGGGATTGATAATCGTGATGGTAGCAAGGCTGTAGCTATCCATGAAATGTTCTACACAGTAAAATGGTTTAATGTAGAAGATGATATATATAATAAAGTAAATTTAGATGGTAAGACTGAAGCTTTACCACCGGGGTATTATGACTTTTGTACTATAGCTGAATGGTTTCAAAGTAATTTTAAAATTAAAGCAACTTTAAATCCAGCTAACCTACTTGTTACATTAGAATTTCCGACACAAAATTGGTTAAGGATCTCAGATAGATTTGCATATTTACTTGGATTTTATATTGATGAAGATTGGTTGAGATCAGATGATTTAGATGAAGCTATGTTTGGTATTATAACAATGAAGACAAAAAAACTTAAAATAACTGGAAAACGCCCTGTTTATTTGGCAGTACACACAGTATTTAATGTTTATTTGAAAGAACTAAACACTACTGAAAATGTACACAATGGAAAGCCTTCAACTTTGTTGAGATGTGTGCCAGCTGGAACTGCTCCTTATTGTGAAAGTGTGGTTGTTAGATTTCCTAATTTGCAGTTTAAGAAATTAGGTTCTAGTTTCTTTGAGTCACTGAGTATATCTGTAACTAATCAGGATGACAAACCAGTTGTTATGCATGATTTTAGTGTTGTGTTGGAAATTAAATAATTTTATTTTTGTTTATAAAAAATGAGTGGTGGTCCAAAGCCAAGAATCATACCAGTTGCATGTCCAGTAACAGAGTTGAAAGATTTGGCAGACGTACAGGATTTTGAGAAGGAAGGAGAAATATATGGTTTTGAACTTGATTCAAATGGCATGTACAAGAGGAAAGTAATTGTCGACATGAAAGACGGTGAAAGACAGATTCCTAAACTTGGTCAGCTTCGTGATGTTACTGTACCTACTCCACCTGTAAATAATGCGCCCTACAACTTAATACATGTGGGAAATAAGTGGGTGGTTTCACCTGTGCCGGCACCAGCACCAACAATTGACTGGGACATAAAGTTGGAATTTATTAGTCCTTATGTATACACTGATGATGAAGGTGCCTTAGTGTTTAGGAAGGTTGTTAATTCTGGGCCGCTGATTGTAAGCCTTGTTCCAAGCTTTGCTTCAGACGACAATAGCAGAGAAAAACTGAAAGTTGAAAATTATGAGAGACGACGGTATCTTCTTACGCACAGGAAGGGTAGGTCTGATGCAAAGGTTGTGTTTACACCAGCAAACTTTACCATCACAAGAGAAGCAACAATAGTATTTGAAATTATCATGAGATCAGTAACTACTGCTAAAGAGGCTCAAATTGCACAAGGAATTAAACTTACATGGAATGAAACAGTAACAGAATCATGAAAGGTCTTTATTGCCATTACAAAAAATAATGATGTTATTAATGTTTCAAGCAGTATTCCCGCTGTCAAGGTGGTGGTTGACAAAACAACTTTTGTTCGTCTAACTTACATAAACCTTGAACACATTGATCTTGTTGCATTTTATTATGCCAGCAAATTGTATACTTTTGAAGAGTTGCAAAATGTAATTGCTGATTAAATAAAAAAAAATATTTGTGAATAAAAAAAATGGTAAACTTCTATCCGCAACTACCGACGCTTGAGCCGACTGAAACAAATGTGATGACTAAAACAACGCTTGCGCCTGATCCGCATGCGACAGCTGTGCCAATTGCATCAGATAAAACATTACAGGCAGACGCATTCAGATTAAATAATATTACAGAAGCTTTGAAATATTTGGAAAGTGAAGAAGCGAAATATTCACGGTGCAAAAGGAGGTATAAGTCAGTATTTAATTCTGTTCAAAACACTTCTATGGCTATTGGTGCAGTTTCAGCTTCATGTTCTGTAGGGGGTATTGTTCTGTTTGCCACAGGAATTGGAAGTTTGGCTGGAATTGCAATTGAGGGTGTTAGCGTTGCTACATGCCTGGCTTGCTTTGGTTTGGAAGCCTTGAACAAGAGGTTTCACACAAAATTAGAAAAACATGAAGCATTGAGTACTTTGGCGGGTGCAAAGCTGAGCAGTCTTAAACTTATTATCAGTAAGGCATTGAATGATAATTTTGTTGATGACGAAGAATTTAAGCGGGTCCAGGATGATTTGAATAATTACAAGAAACAAAAATCTGAAATACAAAATAAGATGCGTAGTCAATCTCCCGTGAATGTTGAAGAACTGAAGGCTAGTTTTTTAGGGATGGGAAAACAGATCGTTGTTCAGGAAACCACAAAAAAACTACACAATCTTTTAAACAAATAAAAATCAGATTTGGTAATTGTTTATTAATGACATACACTTCACAGAAAAATGACATGCCGCCTAACTATTTAACCCCATCAGCACCACCACCACCACCTGACTATTACTAAAAAAAAGTTTTTTCATTGTCCTTGTATCTTGACAAATCTGTCCGAGTAAGTTGTGACTTAAGTTGTGACTTGAGTCAAGAACTTACATTTTGTTATGTTTAAGTTCTTATAAGTTCTTGACTTAAGTCACTGAATAACTAATTATAGGTTTTTAAAAGGTTACCTGTAAAGTTATTTGTCAGTTATAATTGACTGTGGAAAATTTGTTATCAAGTATCTGCAGGTAACTTAAATAATTTGTTATCAAGTGCATATAGCAATAGTATTTTTTTTTTGTTTGTGTGTGTGTGTGGTTATTATTTAAATAACTATGTTTTTTTTTTTTTTTTTTTTTTTTTTTTTTTTTTTTTTTGGGGGGGGGGGGGGTATTGGCACAGAGGCAATGAAAAAAAAAAGTTCTTGGAATCTTATATTTTATATCTCTAACACATATATACACGCACACAAACAAACACACACACACGCACGCAAACACGGACGCACATACACATATAAACACACGCACGCACACAAACATGCACATGCACTCACACATACCTACAAACAAACACACACTCATACACGCATGCACTCACACATACAGACACGCACACACGCACGCACACAAACACTCACACGCACACGCACTCACACATACCTACAAACAAACACACACTCATACACGCATGCACTCACACATACAGACACGCACACACGCACGCACACACTCACACGCATAGACGACAGACAAACAAACACAAAATCTTTATTCTGCATGAATATTGTAGACTTGTCCGCAAAACACCGTCAGGCTTAGCCATGCTGTTGTATGACACGCGATACACAGATTGTGTACTCAAATCGAAACTGCGCTAAATATAAAATATGAGTAGACTGGCAACTTCCGCATTGCAGCTAGTGACGTATTGGTCTCCCCGCTGTACTGACACTGCCTGCGCCGCGCTGTTTACCGCCAGCGGTTAAGATTACACCTTGGTGCTCAGTCAGCATGGTTGCTACAAACAGTCTCTGTTGTTTACCTTAACGAATCGTCCGACACCGTCGGACGATTTGTTAAGGACATACGTCATATGTTTACGTTGGATACCAAGATCGCATAAAATAGTTCACAAACATGCTAAGGCCCTAAACAGAATCATTTAACTCTTGTGTTTCACCTATCATTTCTTAGTTGTCCACGGCACAGAATGATAGCAAATGACTCTGATTGAGAAAGCTCAATATTCTGTTAACGCCTTCAATACATCCTGTCGCTAATGCAAAGCGAGATTGTTATGTCTATTTTCGCAGCGCGACACAGCTATGGCTTAGACAAACTAAATCCGCACAACTACCATGATTTTGAAGGCTTGACCAGGGCGCTGAGTGATTAATAAATCAATTATTAAGATACAAAGCCAATAAACACCTTTTTTTTTTTGGCAGCGTGCTACAAGTGGGCTGACCAGGGCGCTGTTTATTTATCAATTATTCAGATACAAAGCCAAAATCATCTTTCTTTGCCAGTGTGCTACAGGTATACCCCACCGTCAGTCCTGTTACTAAAACCTATGTAAAATCCGTTTCAATTCACTTGCAAAAAGCAAGCTACTTGCATGAGCGCGGTGAAACACCTCACACTTGGTCCATAACATTTATGATGAGACAAATACAAAACAAACATATAAACATTAGCTTCTCGTGCGACTTGGTCATTATGTTGTTTGTCACACATCAGGCAAAATCTCACTCCGTCCATTTTATGACCTGACCGATGATTTTCTCACTCTCAGTCTTAAAGCCACTTTTACATGTAACCTGTCCGATGATTTTCTCACTCTCAGACTTACAGCCTTTTTGTGGTATGTTCTGTGTTTTCACACTTAAAGACTTACTGCCTTTTTGTAGTATGTTCCGTGATTTCTCACTTTAAGACTTAGTCTTGTTATCAGCTTGGTGATAGATCACACATTTACATTTGTCTTGTTTGTGATCTGATCAGTAATTTTTTACTCAGACTTACAGTTACACATTTGTCTTATCTGTGATCTGCTCAGTGATTTTTTACTCAGACTTACAGTTACAGTTACACGTTTCATTTTCCATGTTTGCGGCCTGCTCGGTGATATATCATTTTCACGGACTTATAGTTACACGTTTTCATTTTCCTTGTTAGTGCGGCCTGCTCAGTGATGATCACACGGGCTTAGTCAGTTAACAAAACGAAAGTGATAAAATGTCTCAGATGTGATTCAAACAGGGTTGTTAAGACGCATTAGAACCTTTGTACAAACAAACAATCAAAACAAACAAGCATACAATGTTATGGATCAGCGTTAGGTGTTTTCCAAAAATCGGCTATTTCTTGTATTTTCAGCATTTGTTCAATTTGCTTTCGCAAACTAAACACCTTTCGGAAAGACAATGAAAGAAAATGAAATTTTGGGTACCCTCGTAGCAACCTGGCTAAAACACTCAACTGATGAGCATACGACTTGGAAATTTTTACGTTTAATTTTAGCCAATCTGGCCAGTTCAATTTAGTTTGTTTACGTATTTTTTGCCTTTTATGGATTTCTGCACCCTCGATTAGCCACTCTCCATAGTAGATAAAAGCTGACATGCTTTTTTCTTCATTATGTTGAAGTATTTTGTAGCCGTCCTCTAAATGTTTTTTTAAGTTATCTAAATTAAATGTAGACAAATCACACTCATCAACTTTAAGACACTCAATCGGTTTGTCATCAAACAGATTTTGTTTTAAAAACAAATCAAGTTCTTTTGGTTCTTTACTAGCCTTTTGTTTCTTCGAACTAGTGTTTAGTATATCAGCCAAATTTCCCACCGGTTTTCCCGGTTTTTCTAACCAAAATTCCGGAGCTTTGGTCAAAACGGAATGAATGAAAGCGGTCATTTTTTTCATGGTATTCGCCATGAGATCGCAAGATTGACACCTCTTCCTGAGTCCAATTCATTTTTGAAATGAGCGAATGATAGTGAGTGTAGCCTGGGTAAATAAAACTAGACCTGCCTGGTTAACTATTGAACAGTAAGACTTAGCGCAATCCAGACTAACCGCGAGGCCTGTCTTGTTTCTAAATGTGACAAATTAAACGGACAAACTATCGATCTTCAGTACCGTCGTATATATTCACAAGATTTATCGATCACTGAATATCACCTCTGAGAATCAAGTCAGTCCTCAAAACACGTCCGTCTCCTACAAAGCCGCTTAACGAAAAGAACGCGACCGGTTTGATGTTTACAAACTAACACGTGTCTGTTGCCAGGAGCCGACGGCGGTGAGTGCGTGGTCATGTCTAAGGGAAGTAACTATGTATGTCGTTTTGCTTTATAACCAAAAGTTACATCCCTTTTGTCTGTGCTATCGGAAATACCTGTAATTGGCTAAGTAATCAATAAACTACGCATTGCAGAATGAACACACTTACATAACCGATATATTAATTAACTCAAGTGTTAACCCCCTGATGGTATTACTCTGCTGAGAGGTACATAAAATGGTGACTGTTCAAATAATAATGCAGTGGCTTGTTTAGTAGCGGACGGAAATTTAGACAAACATGCCGAGGCGCTAAAAAAAAAATGGGCGGCGTCAAGGCGTGGTAATATGTGGTCCAAAAATCCTGGAAATTTGGGATTGATATAAATTGTCCAAAAACACCCACAACCCCCCTCTCTCCCCTGCAGCGGATTATATGACCCCGGCGCCTTTGGCGCGTCGGTCTGATAATCATTCACCGGACTACACAGACTACAGTACCGCTATGAGGATCTGATGAGTTAGCCTGGCTAAACTGGCTCGCAATATCACATATTTATGAAAAAGCTACCACTGGTGTGCATCCACATACTGATTTTCATTTCGTCAGGAAACGGCGGTGTAAATTAACGAATTATAATGGAATATGTCATCTTACTACAGTTTCAAGATACATGTGGGAAATGTTATGAACCTCCCCACAAAAACTAGGAATACCTACTACGGTCATGTAGAATAGGCTATCTGAAAACGCAGAGCTTGTCTGTTGAATTATTGGCGCAGAAATATTTACAGAACGACGACAATACGAAAGTAAATCTCTTTTAGGCCCCTGCATGGATTTTTTTTCTCATAGCTAATGACCAAGGAAGAATTTGGAGAAGAAATGTTATGGCACGAGGCTGCATTTAGTGCGACGGTGTATAATAAAACCCGCGAGCGCAGCTTAACTCATTCAGCCCGACGGTCGTATTTCCCAAATTTTGGAGGCGTTATCTAACGACTATGCACCAGTTGCAGTGTCGGCGCCAAGCTAATTTGGCACTACCCTTGAATTATCATGGTCGACCCATCTCCTGCTGTAGTGCGTCAGGGCTGAATGGGTTAATATCATTTTGACTGTTCAGTGCAAAAATGGCTGGCCTTTCCAAATCCGTGGCTGTTTGTAACCCTTTAAACACGCACTTGGTGTTAAGGATGCAGACAAGAGAGACTATTTTATCTAAACACAAACATTCAAATCTATACTTATGTTCTTTAAACGGTAATAACGAATGTTAGGAGGGCTTGTGCAGGGTAGGCACTGTGTCTGTTGAAGGGCTGGGGCCCTATGAAACTTAACCCATTCAGCCCTGACGCACAACAGCTGGAGATGGGTTGACCATGATAATTTAAGGGTAGTGCCAGATTAGCTTGGCGCCTATCGGCGCCAAACTAATCTGGCACTGCCCTTGAATTATCATGGTCGATCCATCTCCTGCAGCTGGTGCATAGTCAATCGATGACATCTCCAAAATTTGGGAAATACGGCCGTTGGGCTGAATGAGTTAAAGAAGTCATTACTAAATCTTTTTCGTGGATTTGAAATTAGACAGCTATCACCTTAAAGGGGCACGCCTGACCTTTTTTTTAAGACTTCAGTTCGCAGAAAGCTTTTACTGGGTTTCAGTATACATACCCACTTAGACACTGACCACCCTTTTGTCCCACCAAATTCTTTTTTCGTCCGTTCAAAGCGAAAAGAGGCCCACCGGAATCTTCTGACTGGACACGTAACAAAATTGCTTCTGATAGGCGATAGTAGCTGACGTCATAACTATTGTATACGACCTTATTTTATCTGTATAATTATAACTGATCAGAGACACGATGGCGGATGAACCAATGAAGAAAAAAAAGAAAGTATCACCCACTCGCGCCGACAATGACAGACTCGGAATTGAAGAGAAGAATGAGGAAGAGGGACAAAATACCCCTAAGTAGAATTGACATCGGACAGTGAATATGGACATGTTGCAACGCGTAAAGCAAGAGCTTGGCTTCTGTGACCGCCCACCAGGAATTTGTCGATTTCCTGCTAAATCAGTAAGTAATCTACGGTCTTTATCGATCTTCCTATAGTTCCGCGAGCGCTAGTGATTTTAGAATTCATGATCAGTACTGATTTCGCAAGATTTTACACCTGTTTTATCATTATAGTTATGAGCTAGCTATCACATTGTATGCTGCAGAGACCTGACAACTACGGTGTATGTCAAAGTTGCACATCGCTGGTCGTAACATGTTTTTGTCAGTCTGTGCCGGCTCTCATTCACTCGATTCAGAGAGGTAGTGTTTCTGCTGCGATGGTGCATTTGTCGTTTCCAATGACGCTTTCAGTTACGTAAACTTCCATGTGTGATATGGGAAATTGACTGGAGTGCAGATAGTGGGTATAAATACCAATGTTCTGTTTCAATGATGGAAGGAGGTGCGTGTTTCCGAGGGCTAAAGGTTCAAAGGTCACGCCCTCGGTGCACTACTGTACGCACGATCGTTACTAGTAAATACTAGCAGGTCGAGCGGAACCCGCATTGTGATTTCGACAGCATAGCGAGTATGGAAGGTTTATTATACTTTCTCATGGAAAATTACTTCAAAGGGCTCACGGAGAACATCAGTACACGTGTACACTGACACGTGTGTACTGACTACACCGCTGACCTCGTGTCCTGCAGTATTGCGATATACTGATAGTCGGCCGGGTTGTGCCTTGTGACGTAGGCTCATAAATATGCATATTTATTAAAACAAGGCCAATGCAGTCGATAAATCCGCGACTCAGGTACAAAAACAATACATCCTTCAAACGATGAATTTCGACATTTTGCATTGTACTTACATTATAAAGCTCTAAGATAGTACACAAAGGATCAATACACATACTGTCAGCAGTATCTGTTGCAGACAATTTTCTGACTGTGTTGAGATGCTTGATCCAGGGCAATATAACTTTAAGATAGGCGTACTGTCCTCTTGTTATAGTTTGTATGCATTTCTAAGGTCTTCTATGCACTGCAGTTTTCTTGGCAGTGAATTTAATCAACAAACTGTTTCTCATACTGAATATGAATCTACTGCCCCCTCGGATAAAAACTATCAAGTTTGATCTTTGTTGTATGCACAATACTTGCCGCACCGAAAATACCGCTTGCCCCAAAGCCTGCGGACACAGGAACATGTATGCAAAGGCTGTCGGGCCGACGTCGGCCACAGTCGACTCGCGCACAGATGTTCGCGGGCCAACTGCGGCCGATGTCAGCCAGAAGTCCGGTGTTAGACCTACAGTCCTCATGCTGGCGGCAATCATGTTTGCGTTTCTTGAGTATTGCTTTTAACTTGCGACTATGTCACTGGCACTGTCTAGGTTCCCTGTACAACTGAACCTGTGTTGAGCTTACGAGAGATCACGTCATAAAAGACCATCATTTAGGTGGCTGCAGCTGTGACTGTGGCTGTAGCCACCTGAATGACAGTCTTTAATGACAGGTGACATTTTTTTTTTGCCCTTCAAGACTTCTCTCAGCTGAGAAAGCACGTCTTTTAACTCATTCAGCCCTGACGCACTACAGCAGGAGATGGGTCGACCATGACAATTCAAGGGTAGTGCCAGATTAGCTTGGCGCCTGTCGGCGCCAAGCAAATATGGCACTGCCCTTGAATTATCATGGTCGATCCATCTCCTGCAACTGGATGAGTCATTAGATGAAGCCTCCAAAATTTGGGAAATACGGCCGTCGGGCTGAATGAGTTAAGACAACTTTTTTGTTGTAAAAAGGTTCTAATGTAATTGAGAGTGCGCATTGACATATATATTCCCTGTATCTATACGTTTCTTAACTGCTGGAGACACTACACCTCATAAATAAACCATCCACTTATTATTGTGCATTTTTTAACGTATTATTTTGCATTTTTTAACGGCAGTGTACGTTAGTTTGCGTTTGTTTGCGTTTAGTCTAGACAATGTCATTATAGACATGTTGAATTAACCAGCTTGTGCTTGCAGACACCGATACTGTTTACAGTAACGGTGGCTTCATGCACAAGGGGGTTAAACATTCCAAACAGGTTGCCTTCTCATTTTTGCACTTTTTCTCCTGTCTGCTTACTATACACACAGAATGTGTGCAGAGATTTGTCAGCTGTGATTCTAGTGAACATTCCAAAAGATAGTTTTGTACATCTTATAGATAACATTGATGTTGTTAAATAATGAAGTACAGCACAGAACTTGTTTTGAGCGACCACCTGTCATTAAAGACCATCATTTACGTGGCTGTAGCCCCATGTCTTTTAAGAGCACTTTTTTCTTGCAAAAAAGGGAGTTGCTCAAAACATTTTCTGCAGTATCTAATGCAGTGGTGCAGAATTGTCCACGTGCGTTGTCACAGTGAAAGTAAACTTGCTAGTGACACTTATATTCACAAATCTTTGACAAGAGTGTTGTGATAATGTTATCCATAAATTAGAAGTAGACAATTAACCCGTTGACTGCCGAGTGAAAGTGAACACGACTCATCTTCAAGAGACATAAATCCTCACAAGCCCCCGCAGTCGCGGGGGCTCGTGAGGATCTATGTCTCTTGATGATACCACTTTGGATCCATGTTTCTGGGACTCTGGCGTTGAATTTATAATGATTTCAGAAACACCATTGGCAATGAGGGGGCCCGGGGGTAACTGAATGAAGCACACATATATTATGACACGGATTAGTCTGGCATCCTGCTCCGTCGCCAAGTCAAGTGGCATATTCTCTTGGGCATTTGCAGTTGCTGGAGCTCATAAAAACGTATGTCTCTTTGGAAGCAAGAAGTTGCTCCGTTTATATCAAGAATTTGAGATTCTTGTTTGGATGTTTTTGACTGTAACAAGGATTCATACTGCAGTAATTACGGTGATTCATGCAGAATGGCCTCTGTAATAGGCCTTGATATCCTCCCTGTCTAGGTACACTACCTACTTTCTCTGACGTGATTCTGATTCATGAATGGCCCCTGTTGTTCTGCTCTTCCACTTTTTTCATTGTGATAAACATGTACAGTTTTCGTAATTATTTGATTGATCCATGTAATGCTATATGTGTGCTTCATTCAGTTAATCCGCTCACTGCCAATTGTAGTGATGTGCTTTGACATAGGCGTGAGAAAAAATATTTGGTAAGCAAAAAGTCCTCCGGCTAACGTCAGCCTTAGCTGGCCCGCGCACGACTGTTCGCGTGTCAGCTAAGGCTGACATCGGCCTGAGGCCCTTTTGCTCACCGGACATTCACGTGCAGGTATTTCAGATACCGCAGTACGCTTGAGCGCCTAATACTGAGGCTGACCTGTATTGCCTGCAGGCAGCAAATTGTGAGGATTATTTTCTTTTTTCTTGTGTTGTTTTGATTTGATTCTACAAACAGGTATATCACCAAGGGTCGGCGAAACAGTTTAAAGAACAATTTAAATATTTTCTGTTTCTGTCTACCGACGTTTTTGGCGTGCGGAGCAGAAATTCTGGCAAAGAAGTAACAAGATAAAAATGACATCACGTCTAACTACGCAAACCTTTTTAGAACGTCTTTTTGGCGCCAAAGCGCCGTGTGTGTGTGTGTGTGTGTGTGTGTGTGTGTGTGTGTGTGTGTGTGTGTGTGTGTGTGTGTGTGTGTGTGTATGTGTGACAGCGACTAGAGCCTGCGTTTGAGGACGAACAAGCTTGAAATTTTAGGATATTGTCCCTAACAGAATTATCTCGAGACATTTTTTTTTTCAAATTTTTGATTTAGGTACTCATTGGCGAGAAAATGGCCTTTTCACACACACCGATTGATCCACACTGGAGTCCGTAATTTTTCTTATTTTTACTAGATATTTTGTAGATATTTTGCATATAGCTATATAAAATGGAGATATTGAATGTTCGTTAACCAGCATTGTACCTCTAGAACATTCTGAGTGATAATTAAATATTTTTAAAAAAGATATATTTTTACTTTTTGGGGATTAATTTCACGAATTATATAGGTTAATCTTAAAACAATTGAATCTTGTTTTACGAAAAGAACATTCTTCTCATTAATATTCGCATGATTTTTCGTATACGGTATTTACATGAGCCTACAGTTTGTCTCAGCCGTCGGGTACGATTAGATCAATTATTGTGACCTGTATGCCCTAGGTGTGAAAATCAGACAATTTTCTGCTCCACCTTTTCGGAGTCATTTGTAAAACAGCTAACATAACTTTAATTGTTCTCTTACGAAAAAAAACTATCTTGTCATTAATACCCGCATGATTTTTCATAATCAGTGTTTGCATAAGCCTGCTGTTTGTCTCGGTCCTGGGCATGGGGTAGGATTGTCAAAATTGTGACCTGTAAGCCCTAGGCGTGAAAATCAGCAAAGGTGATCCTCTGATACGTCAAATGTTAATACTGCGACGAGTGACGTATAATATCGAGTCGTCACTATGAACACGTCGTCGTGAGACTAATGATGCCATGACGTGAAGCTTTAATTGACGTCATTTCATTGCTCGTGCTATTCTTCTTTTTCAGAATAGCTATGTTACGCCAGACCACAGAGCTTACGAATGGCGAGAATCGCCGTGTATCCGTTTTTATTTCTCTTTGCGTCAGTGAGTGACTGACGCCCTCTCCATCCTACAGGCCCTAAAAACACCCAAAGACACCTAAATGATCTGTTTTTGGCACTCGCCTCCCTTTCTACAACACATATGGTTGTGCTGCAAGGTGAGAGGCAATGAAACTGCGGACAGGCTAGCAAAGTAGGGATCTTCAACAACCCAAGAAGACAAAACAACATCATATGCAGAAGCCAAGACTATCATTAAAAAAAACAAGCAGAAAAGAAAGTGGCTGCGAGAACACCCCAGCTATAACAAAACAGATATCACCTACTGACCAGATTGGAGCAGGTAGTTATCTTCTGACTACGCACCAGCCATAACAAACTGAACTGGCATCTCCACACCAAGTTTGGACCAGTGCCCTTGCAACTCTGGTACAGACCTGTTCTACAGACCTGCCCCACGTTCACAACCCTCAGACGGAGACACTGGCCGCAAGCTCTATGGAGGCCTGGAGAACCTGCGGCGCACGGCAGCATTTATAGAGGAGACCGGGCTGTCCATATAAAGAGTGTTCGAGGAAGAAGAATTTCTGTGTGCCAGTGTGTGTGGATCAGAGGGTGGGTTAGAGTAGGAGATGAATTCCTGTCGCTACACGAGCCTATCTATCTTGGCTTGACTTCGCGAACGAAGATTTTATAGGAGTTGACCACGACGTCTGCAGGCTTGTTCGTGGCTGCGGAGGCCAATCCGAGACAGGCAGGTTCGACCGCAGTGGCTGCAGGGGAAGGTATGGCCAGGGTTCTGAGCTGCGGCATCTCTGTTTTTTTCTCCTGAGCCGCTTGTCCTTAAGGCTAGCTCTGTGAGAGTCCTCAAAGGAGACAGCTGCCTTGTAAATGGTGGAGCGCCAGGTGTCACGGTCCGCAGCAAGCGAAGACCACTGGTGGTCGTCGATTTGGCAGGCACTAAGTGACTTCTTGAGACAGTCTTTGTATCTCTTCTTTGGTCCCCCTCTGTCACGGTGTCCAGTAGCAAGCTCGCCGAACAGTGTGATCTTTGGTAGGCGATGATCCTCCATCCTGGAGACATGCCCCGCCCAGCGGAGCTGTGTCCGCAGCAGCAAAGCCTCGATGCTCACAGTTTCAGCCTGTTCAAGGACCTCGACGTTGGTGACATAGTCACTCCAGTGAATGCCCAGGATGGTACGCAGGCAGCGCTGGTGGAAGCGTTCGAGGAGTCGTAGTTGGCTGCGGTAGAGGGCCCAGGACTCGGAACCATACAGCAGGGTGGTGAGGACCACAGCTCTGTACACGCTGATCTTGGTGCCTGTTTTCAGCTGTTGATTGTGCCACACCCGCTTGAAAAGTCGCCCGAAAGCGCTGTTCGCTTTTGCCAGCCTGCTGTCAAGCTCCTTGTCCAGCTTGGCGTCCGACGTGATAATGCAGCCAAGGTAGGTAAACTGGTGCACTGACTTTAGTTCAGACTCGCCAATGGTGATGTGAGGAGGGCGATACACTGTCTTGGGTGCTGGCTGATGGAGGACCTCTGTCTTTTTCAGACTGACCTCGAGTCCAAAGAGCTGGGCAGCATCTGCGAAGCAAGAAGTGATGTGATGCTCTGTGTGTGCAATGAGGGCAGCATCATCAGCAAACAGCAGCTCACGAATCAGTTGGTCTAGGGTTTTCGTGTGGGCCTGCAGTCGTCTGAGGTTGAACAGGCTGCCATCGAGACGATACCTGATGTACACTGCATCGTCATCATCGAGGTCCACTGTGGCCTGCTTCAACATCATGCTAAAAAAGATGGTGAAGAGGGTCGGTGCCAGCACGCAGCCCTGCTTTACGCCGTTGAGAATAGGGAATGGTTCTGAGAGGTCATTGTTGAGTCTGATCTGGCCTTGCTGGTCCTCGTGTAGCTGGACAATCATGTTGAGGAACTTTGGGGAACAGCCAAGTCGCTCCAGGATCTGCCACATGCCTTGCCTGCTCACAGTGTCGAACGCTTTTGTTAGGTCGACAAATGTTACGTACAGCCCTTTGTTTTGCTCGCGGCACTTCTCCTGTAGCTGTCTCAGCACAAAGACCATATCGGTGGTGCTCCTGTTTGCTCTGAAGCCCTACACTGGCCCTCTGGGAGTTGGTCTTCAGCGATGGCAGGTACCAGCCGATTCAGGAGCAGCCTTGCAAGGATTTTCCCAGCAATGGACAGCATTCCCCGATAGTTGGAACAGTCAGACTTCTCGCCTTTGTTCTTGTACAGGGTGATAACGACTGCATCACGGAGATCTTTTGGTAGTGTTCCTTCCTCCCAGCAGCAGAGAAAGAGGTCATGGAGCTTGTTGTGCAGTGCTGTGCCGCCGTTTCCAGATCTCTGGCGGTATTCCATCAATGCCTGCTGCTTTGCCACTCTTGGGCTGGTGGATGGCTGTGAGGGTCTCTTCAGCGGTGGGCGGTTCGTCCAATTCAACCTTTACTGGGAGGTGTGGGATTTGTAGGACGACTGCTTCTTGAACAGTGCGCTCAGCGCTGAAGAGGCTCTGAAAGTATTCCGACCAGCGGTTCAAGATAGAGGTATTATCTGTGAGGAGTGCCTGGCCATTCGCGCTTCGCAGAGGACTTTGTACCAGGTGCCTGGGGCCATACACTGCTTTCAGTGCTTCGTAGAAGCCCCTGTAGTCACCATTGTCAGTGCAAAGCTGGGTCCTCTGTGCAAGTCTGGTCCACCACTCATTCTGGAGATCTCTGAGCTTGCGCTGGAGACTGCTGCAGACGAGGCGGAAGGCAGACTTCTTCACATGGCAGGAAGGCTGGGCTAGGTGGGCCTGATGGGCGGCTCTTTTTTTTGCTAGGTGTTCCTGGATCTCTACATCGTTTTCGTCAAACCAGTCTTTGTTCTTCTTTCTGGCGAAACCCAAGACTTCTGCAGAGGATTTTGCAATAGCAGTTTTCAGTTGTTCCCAAAGTGTTTCAGGGGAGGAGTCTACTGGGTCCGCTGTGTCTTTGAGCCTGCGCTGTAAATCTGTCTGAAAGGCAGCTTTCACATCATCACGCTGAAGGCTGGCAACATCAAGCTTTTTCTTGGGGGGCCCCCATTTCTTGGGTTTTGGCTTGAAGTGGAGCCTGAGTTTGCAGCGGACAAGGCGGTTGTCAGTGTGGCACTCTGCGCTGGGCATCACTCTGGTGAGGAGGACGTCACTGCGGTCCCTCTGACGCACTAGGACATAGTCGATAAGGTGCCAGTGTTTGGAGCGAGGATGCATCCAGGTGGTCTTTCGACTGTCCTTTTGCTGAAAAGTAGTGTTGGTGATGACCAGTTGCTGCTCCGCACAGAACTCCAACAGTAGGCGGCCATTGTCATTGCAGTTCCCCACGCCATGCTTGCCGAGGACTCCTTTCCAGGCTTCAGAGTCCTGGCCCACTCTGGCGTTGAAGTCGCCAAGGATGATGACGAGCCTACAGAGCCTACAGAGCGTACTAATGGCGGGAAGTGCCATGTGTCCGTCTTTATTTGTGTGCGCCGACGTGTGTGTTGATCAGTGGTTGGCTTAGAGAGGAGGGAAATGGATCAGCATAATAAGCCTAAAAAAAATGAACAACTCTGAATGTTCCTAAAAGAAAAACGCATCTGAGCTCCAAACAATACGGTAGACTGACTGAATGAGTTAAGAGACAGATCAACCATTTTAGTTCAAGGGTGATGCCAGAATAGCTTAGTGCCAAGCCAAGCGCCAAGCGATTCCAGCATGATCCTTGAACTATCGTAGTCAAATTTATTTTAAAAAATAGTGTATCGGAATGAAAAGGGTTAAAAGACCCATTAAACATGGACTCAGCAAAAACTCTGTTAATGGATTCTGCTTCTTCTTTCGGTAAGCGCCTAGTACCTTCAGCCTTTTGAAGACTTTGGCACTTTTGGGGGTTCCACGCGGGTTCGGTTTGTAGATGATGGATGTTGGTGGGAGACGGCTGGGGGAATGTCTCCACTGTATTTGCTTGTACTACAGTAGAGGGTGGAGGTGGGGGAGGCTGCTCCAGTCACCAATGGTGCGCGGGGAAAAAAGACTGCTGTCTGTAGATGGTTCTTGATTATCGCTAATAAACTAACCGAAAGGAGAAACAAGAACTGAACTTTGTCATTGTCAACAGCTTTATTATTCTCGCGATTTGTCTCCGAATATAGATGGCCGAAGGCGACATTTCTTCTACGTATGGAACAAAACAACAGGCTCAGGGGAAACACTACTGCACAACGAACACACAATTTCACCCTTTTTTGTTACACGTAGTGGTGAACTGATATGTTCATGGTGCGCCTGTTGTACACAATGTGTGTTAGTCGACGGCTCCCTTGTAACGATGATTTATTCTACAGACCACGCACAATTGAATGATTTCGCGGCATTTTGTGCATCAAGAGAAATAATCCGTCTGGACTCCAAATCCATCTAGAAACCAGAAAACAACAAAAAAAAAATCGAACACCTGTTGGTGGGTGTAATACTTTTTTCTTCAATTTAAATTGAGTCCCGTATGGTGTATGGTTTATACTTCACTATATTAACTCATTCGCGGCCAGCCGCATCCGGAAGCGGCTGGCCGTGAATGAGTTAATCAAACCTTCAGTACACCCAGAGTGCAGATAAATCTCGGACAGTGGCTGCGACATGCATTAAAAAGCCCACGCGCACACTCGCTCGCACCGTCACTGGCAAGCACGCACGCACACACTTGAAATGAATTACAAATCAGGGATATGGAAACTGAAATCTCGTGTTTATTTTTTCCCAACAAAAAAATCAAGTGTTCCCTCCCATCTAATCCTGTCAAGACATGCAAAATAAGAAAAATAGCACACTCACATTATGATACATTTTATTGCAAACCCTTATACCTTGTGTTTAAAAATAAATAAATAAATAAAAATTGCAAGTAATTTTCATGTGAAGTTTAACGGGAAAGATAGTCACTATATTTTCGTGTTACGTACACGCGTGAAGCTTCCTCATTTCGCTCTTTTGGGGCCGCATGAATTTGGATTGGATTGAGCCAAGGGTCTTTGGATCGACCGGTCAGCCGCTGGTGGCTCGCGCACGGCCGTGCACGGGCAAACAGCGGCCGACGTCGGCCCGATAGCCTTTTGCTCACAGGGAGGGACTCGACGATGACGATTGGTCACATAGTATGGAAAAGCTCCGAAGGCAGAGGGCGGCCTGAGTACCTATTAAGAAATATAGAAATCGACTGTGATCGTTCAAATGGGTTGTCAGAAAGGCACCACCTTCAAACTGTCATGGTTGAAGACCCCCCCCCCCCCACCCCCTCCCCCCAATCCCCTCCCTGTTGATTTCTCGTGTAGGAAAAAACAAATTACTCTTTAGAAGACGTCCAAAATTTGACTATGTCGACATCATGTTCCGAGTTTTGCCCTATAAAGGCAAAATACAGCGAGTCTCTTTGTGTGAACAGCGAGTTTTCGTTGTGTTAGAATGGAAATATCGCTTTTCACAAAAACTGACTAATTCTTGTCTTTGGCCTTCAGAGGTAAGAGATGTGCAAGGAATGACTTGAGTTTTGAAGGAGCGTAGTTTCAACATCACCTGCCCGAGGACAGAAGGTAAGGGAAGGGTGAGGGGAGGGGGGTGGATGACGTGTTGGGGGTGGTGTTGTGGGGGGGAGGGGGGAGGGTGGGACTATCGCAGCTACGGAGACGTGGTGTTGGAGGAGGACTGGGTGGACTCTGATTCCTGAGCATTGGAGCCGCTGCCGCTGAACAGTTCGTCAGAAATCTGGTTCTCCCCGAACTGTCCGAAGCTTCCGTCATCTGGAACACAAATGGTTAATTAACCCATATCATACTGAGGCTAAAAGCTTCAAATTTGTACACTGCCATAAATAACCCTCTCTCACAAAATCAGTCTTAACTCGCATTTTGGATGTTTTGACATATATACATTTATGAAAACTACAGTGTTTGCTGATTACTGTGATATATGACTGTATGCTGTAGTGCAAAAATTGTAGAAGTTGTTAGTGTTTAAAGTTGTTAAAGCTTCCGGTGGCCATTTTGAGAAAACAGCCTGGGAAGTTTCTGTGTGCAGCATAATTGGTGCCAAGGGCAGACTTTTAAAATCACTTTAAACTTATTTAATGGCATTTTTCATGATAAAGATTTTAACCATACGATACTTTGGTATATGTAGAATAGATTTCTGCAAAAAAGTGAAAATGACCCAGATTGACCCCCACCACATATTATTGCGTGTAGTGCTGATCGGCTCCCTGCGAGTTAAGACTGGTTTCGTGAGAGAGGGTCACAGCAAGCTACATTATAGTATTTACAGATACGGATATAGACCAATGGCTTTAGTTCAAGGCCGGTAGTGCCAGAATAGCTTGGCGCCTAGAGTCGCCAAGCTATTATGGCACTACCCTTGAACTATTTTAGTCAAACTTATTTCACACTATGGTGTATTCCGAATGATAAGGATTAACAAGGACTGACTGGCACTACCCCTCAACTATCAATCATTCGGTATACACAATCAGTGTCAGTTCTCGAACTCGAACAGTCGACCTGTTTCGCACAAGAAGGCCTGAAGTGTTGAATGTATTCGTGCGAGTACACTTAACTAACATTTCAGATGACTTTATTGCTGCTGCAGTAGAAATTACTCCTTTACCGTCGATAAAACGTGAATACGATCTAACTGCAAGAGACATAGATCTTCATGAGCCCCCGCAGTTCCATTGGAACAATCGTGTACCTATACTTCATAGACGCATGGGGTTCTTTTGCGAGGAATTAATATTGATTTCAGAAACACAGTCTGCGTTCATCGGCAGCGAAGAGGGTAATTAACTCCTTTCCTACCGGAACGCGGCGTTTCACTTGCCAGACTGAAGGGTAAGAAACGAGACACAAACAGGCATTCCCGCGTTTGCCCAAGTGCTACAGACCTGCTAGAGTCATAGAGCCTCATGCGTCCCCGCAAACGCGGGAATGCCTGTTTGTGTCTCGTTTCTTACCCTTCAGTCTGGCATATGGCCATCGTCAGTCGTACCAGAATAAGTATAGCGAGTCTTCAGAAACCCTGATTGATAAGCCGGACCGGCCCAAAGGTGACTGCCACGCGTGTAAAATGCAGAGAAAATCACAACGAAGAAAGAAACACGCTCAGAAAAGACAGCTACAACACAATTGCTATGTAACTGTCTTTTCTAAGCGTGTTCCTTTCATCGTTGGGGTGTTCCCTGATTGTTACCCCTTTCCCTGCCACTGTACGTACATGTTTCTGTGTTTCTCAAATCTTGGTTCATTCAAAACGACCAAAACCAACACCGTCCAAGAAACATGCATACAAATTGGTCTCAGCAAGAGACATAGATCCTTATGAGCCCCTCCTTGTCGTGGGGGCTCATGAGGATGGATCTATGTCTCTTGCAGTTAACTTGTTTCACTTGCAGTTCACATTTTTTTTTCTCGGCAGAAAAGACCTGCTAGAATCATAGTCACATGTCACCCTGCGCTGCACAGCACAGCAGTCTAGGGAAACAAGCCAAGCTAGTGAGCACACTTACGACGTTCCACTGTTCTTGCTAATACAACTGAACCTGCTATCTGTGTGCTTAATGAGTACGAGTGCTTCTGAAATACCTTTTAGCCGCTGACACTCAAGGGGCTAAAAATGATAAGCGTACTGCTCAGCAAAAGAGCTGTTACTATTATGTACAGGGTATGAAAGACGATGGAATGTTTAAATGATCGCAAATTATTAAAATCAAAGAGCACTTACTGAAACCGCCGAAAGAGCCAAACTTGCCACCATTATTAGACCCCGACCCAAAACCTGTCAAACGGAAAACAGATTTGTCAATTTCAATTATTCACGTGTGCAAACCAACTTCTAGACATGGTTTACGTCTGCGCACAAAGGGGAACCACTCCACGTTGTGCCGCAAACAAACAGTTAGATCCCCTACCCCTTTGTTTTGCCACCAAATCGCCACGACAATAGAAGCTGTTCGGAAATCAGAAGCAGGTCAAAATTGCACGTGTTTCGGCGCAAATAATGGATTGAAAGCGCTTTTAATCCATTGTTTGCGTCGAAACACGTGCAGTTTGGACCTACTTCTGATTTCCGGCAATCGTCTATTTATAACTCATTCAGCCCTGACGCACTACAGCAGGAGATGGATCGACCATGATAATTCAAGGGTAGTGCCATATTAGCTTGGCGCCTGTCGGCGCCAAGCTAATATGGCACTACCCTTGAATTATCATGGTCGATCCATCTCCTGCAACAGCCGGTGCATAGTCGTTAGATGACGCCTCCAAAATTTGGGAAATACGTGCGTCGGGCTAATGAGTTAAAGTATTAGGTACATGTCACCCTGCGCTGCACAGCACAGCAGTCTAGGGAAACAAGCCAAGCTAGTGAGCACACTTACGACGTTCCACTGTTCTTGCTAATACAACTGAACTGACCTTTGAAAGCACCAGCTGTGGCTGACCTACTGGGCGTGGCAGCGGCGAAAGCGGGTGATAGGCTGAGACTGGGAGCCCGCCACCCGGGGAACGCCTGGGCGGGATCAGCCTGAGGGGAGGAGCCAGACAGAGCTTGCAGGGTCTGGCGGGCCTGGGTGGTCGGGAACCCAAATGCTGGAGTGGGGTTATTGTTACTGCTGGCCACAGGTATCGGAAACCCGTACTCTGCATCTGGGTTGCTACCGGACGGTTGGAAGCCAAAACCATCGCCGCTCGGTTTGTTGCTGTTGCTGTTGCTGCTGTAAGGTTGGAAGCCAAAGCCGTTGTTGATATTGTTGTTGTTGGCTGGGAAACCAGTGCCCTGTTGTTCAGTCTGGCCGCCTGAAACAGAAGTTCTGACTGAAAACGCAAAAAAGTCACCAACAGATACAGATTCTCAAATTCTCGCGGCTTGTACAGTGTGTTAGCATAATTAAACAAATCCGAAATGTACGGTGGTGTTCTAGAGATGCTCACTTTAAACATTAACACGCCTTTGTTGTACTTAAGAAGGTTACGTAACGAAAGCATGTCAAGTGCTTTCAGTCGCTCGTCAGTGCCGTCCTTGCTGTTAGAAAGGATTAGCTTGGCTGCCCTCCGGTGGAGGGAATTAGTGACGCCTCTTTAAGCATGCATCACTACACCCGTCCCAGTCTGTAGATGCATAATCAATGTGAGACTGAATGTGAGCGGTGAAAAACAGTTCTCGTCTGTGAAGTTGTGAAATAAGTAAGTTTTGAAAGCTGAAACAGATTTCTGGACACAGTTTTCATACACTGTTTACATGTGCATGCCGTTGATTGTCTATAATTACGCCTAGCCTAGCAACCGGTGCTCGATGACCTGCCTAATCGGCGGTCACAGTTAAGGGAAAGGCTAAGTGGAGGCGGGTATAGCTGATGCTTTTGACGTGTAGTGATTAAGGAACAAGCTTTCAGTACCTAGGCCACGACTTGATATATTCAAAACTAGCTTGTCCTATTCAGGAGCTAAACTTTGGAATTCCCTTCCGGCCAATATTACCCGAAGCTCCCTCCATGTCCACTTTCAAGTCAAGGCTTTTCCGGCAGTTAAATGAGCCGCTTAACAAAGCGCACTTAGCCTCTGCGTTTTGACTATTCATTAAAATGTGTATGTGTGTGTGTGGTGTGCGCACACACACGTGTGTGTGTGTGTGTGTGTGTGTGTGTGTGTGTGTGTGTGTGTGTGTGTGTGTGTGTGTGTGTGTGGTTAATTTAAAGAGGAAGTCAACAGATGGATAATCAATACTTTTGACTTAATTTTGAAAGTTTGTACTTTAGATTCAGACATGATAATGTGCAATGCCTAATAGAGTTTGTTCGGGAATCGGAGGTGGGTCAGGTTTACGTGTGTTTTGGCGACAGCAGTAGGTAGGAGGCCAGGACACGCATCGTGACAGCACGTGTTGGCCCGGGCGTTTTATCAGTTGTTTGCGTCACGCATGCCGTGCGCTTTTTACATTTAGCGCTCTGCTTTTGATTTACGGAGATCCTCTATTGATGGTATGAGAGCGTGTAGTTGGGTAGGTGTGTGTGTGTATGTGTGTGTGCGTGCGTGCGTGCATCCGTGTGTGTTTTCGTGTCAGTATGTGTGTGGATTCCCCCCCCCCCACCCTCCCGTAGTTTGTAGCAAGATAAGAATGAAAAAAGGTCTGCACACCTATTCTTTTTATCCTTGGAAAATAAAGTTTCATTTAATTTCTCTCGCCATCATGGTCAACGTACCTTGGGCAAAGTTCTGCCCAGCAGGGATGCTCTGGAAGCCTCGACTCCTGCGCGGCGTGAGGAAGTTGGAACGACCCGGGCTGGACATGAAGTTCTGATTGAACACTCCCCCGGCGTTCTGCGTGGAGGGGTTGTCGAAGAAGCCCCCTGTCCCCGCGTCTCCAGCGCTAGCAAAGCCCACTTGCCCGGTCCCTCCGGCTCCAGGTCCTGCTCCGCCCCTTCGGCGGTTGTTAGTGGTGGGCTGGGGCTGGTTAAAGATGCTGAATACTCCGCCCTGGTTGCCAAGGCCGCCGGCACCTGAGTGAGAGAGAGAGAGAGGCAGGGAGTGTAGTCAGGGTAGGCTTCAGGACAGATATATGGTATGGTGTTTGAATAACATTTTTTTTCCCTCAACACAACCAATCGCAAACACGACCAACCGACCAACAAACGACCAACCGACCAACAAACAAACGAACAAACGAACCAACTAACCAACCAGCAACCAGCCAGCCAGCCAGACAACCATTAAAAAAAACAACGAATCAACCAATCAGTTAATCAACCAAATAACTGAAAAGTATTGAAGATAAGATGAAGAAACAAAAGAAGAAGAAGGAGAGGAGAGAATGAATCAATGAACTTTATTTTTCAACGGTAAAGGTATTAACATAGTAAAAAAAAAAAGCCATATTTCGCACCTGCCGTTGGTACAACTACAAAAATGACTAAAGGAGAGAGAGAGAGAGAGAGAGAGAGAGAGAGAGAGAGAGAGAGAGAGAGAGAGAGAGAGAGAGAGAGAGAGAGAGAGAGAGAGAGAGAGAGAGAGAGAGAGAAAACCTTGTGTGGCATGATACAAATTTCTTTGTTTTAATCCCTACGTCACACGCCCAACCCCTTTAGCGCAAACTGTACCGCATGACCGAGCTACAAAAACCATTGCAGCGACTAATGGCGGACTTTTTGTAACCCTCTTTCTGAAGCGTCATGTATGACAGTTTTGTTCTGTAAACGTTCTAAAGTACAAAGTGACTTAGTGTTGTTCGAAACAGCAGGCACACTACTGGAGTTTTTTGTAGCACACATCTGCAGCAATAGTGCGGAATCGAAAGCACATGAGTATCCTATGTACTATTCTATTGAAGAATTTTACATGTTTATTAGGCAAATAGTCACGCACCTCTTCATCTTTGTGGACAATGTTGCTCGTCATGCAGACGGCAACGTCATGAATTACGTCACACGTCTATTATGTATACATGTATATTCTTTTCACGTCAGTCATGTCTGGCGTGATCTAGGTCGGACAAATTCAGCTTGCTTTCTTTTACGAAAATAGTGGAAGAATGAAAACAAATACGTTTTTGGTAGCAGGGGTTTGATGCACGGACCCTTGTAGGCCTGAGGGAGGTCAAAGGAACCATTATACCCCTCAGGCCTTCGGTCTTCGGCCTTCGGGGTACAATGGTTCCTTTGGCCTCCCTCAGGCCTCAGGTCCGTGTAGCGAACCCCTGCTAACAATAACTTATAATGTTTCGATTTTATGTAGAAAGGAACATGCGGCAAACTTTATTATTATTATTATTATTATTATTATTATTATTATTATTATTATTATTATTATTATTATTATTATTATTATTATTATTATTATTATTATGATTATTATCTCATCGCAAGAACGTGAAATTTCTTATGAGGCTTTATCTTACTTGTTATACCAAAAGGTGACGTACCCGCACGTTCAATGATTTATTTCATTTTGATCTCAGGCGTGTCAAGAGACAGTCTCGTTGACGTTCCGTCGGCGAGACTTCCTCTTGACACGCCTGCGATGCATGAGAACAAAATGAAATAAATCATTAATATTCTGCAAAGTGCAATCATTCGTCTCATCTACTCGCAACCATTGATTACCCGTCTGCTCAAACTGCTGGAATCCGGGGAAAACCTGGTAGGCGCCTTCATCCACTGGGTCGGGACCTTTGGAGATGTTGATACCAGGGTTGACGCCATTCGGGGCGTCGATGAAACCATCCGTGAACAGTGACGTGCCCACATAGCCAGGGTTGCTCTCCCCAAACCGGTCCGAGCGGCGGCCGAGGGGCGAGCTTGGGTTGCTGAATACAGACAAGCCCGCGGAGGATGCGGAGTGAGGTAAGAGAATTAGGCCATGTGTGATGGGGGAAAAACCAGGCCTGCCCACAGGCATGCTACATAGCCATTTTCAAAGCAGAAATGTCAAATGCTGTAAATTTGTGTATTTCTTTACGTCTGTTGGTTTTCTGACTTTTTAACCCGCCAGTACCAGCTGACGCAGACTGTGTTTCTGCAATCTTCGTTAATTTAACACAAAAAATCCTGCATGTCCCAGGAACATGGATTCGCGGAGGTGTCAGCAAGAGGCATAGGTCCTCATGAACCCCGGAAACTACGGGGGCTCATGAGGATCTATACCACTTGCAGTTGAGTGGTGTTCACATTTTCTCGGCACTGAACGGGTTACAGAACGAACCTACCTGAAAGGATTCTGGAAGGCCTCCGACGGCAACCTGAAATTGTTGTTGGTGGGGCTGTTGCTGTTGCTGTTGCTGCTGCTGGAAGTCTGGCCAGTCGAGGGCTTGCCGGGGATGTCGAAGATGCCGGGGGCCGGGCCCTGGGAAGGGGATCCCTTGGTTGTAGGGTCTTTGCTCCCGTCGTCCACGACTGTCACCACCGGCTGCTGGCCGTCAGGATTCTGGTCGTCATACGGTGAGGGACCACTGGGGGAGGGGTCTGGGTTAGCGCTTGGACCGGCGGCTCTGGATGAAGTCGGCGCGTGCTTGGGGCTGGACTGGCTCAGATAGTCGTCCTGAGCAGAAGGATCTTGATACTGCCCTATAGGTGGAGGCGAATAGTCATGGGAATCGGCAGCATCCTGTGCGTTGTCAGGGAACTGTGGAACGTAGGCTGGAGAGCCCGTGTTTTTTCCTCCTGCCTGGCTGGTGGGAGGACCTTGGTTTTGGAGATAACCTGCATCAGCAGCATTTACTGGAGCTCTGTCCCCAACGTCGCCAGGTGAAGAGGCTGCGCTACTCTTTGTAAAAGGCACGGCACCGGGGCTGTTTTTGGCAGCTGCCGGATAAACATCAGGCAGCGGCACACCGGGTCCAGATTTAGCGGCGGATGCATGAGCAGCTTGAGGGAAAGATGCTGGGCCGGGAAACTGCTGGGCGCCTACTGGTGCGTTCTGACTGCCCTGAGGTGGGAACGGTTGTGGGTGGGACGGGTTATTTGGAAACGGCGACAGTGCCTGGGAAAGTTTACTCGGATTGGGTTGAGACAGGCCAAGAGCACCCTGGGTGGCTCCGGGGTACGCAGACTTGACTGGAGGCGCGTCGTACTCTTGCGGTTCCTTGAAAGCAGACAGGGGAGGCTGTGGAGGCAGTTGGGGGCTGGGCGGCGCCTGTCCAGGCTGTGCTTTAGACGCAGTGTTTTGAGGCGGAGCGTTGGGAGCAGCTGGAGGGTTACCTGGCGGAGTCTTCAACTGAGCGTTGGGCAGCGTGTTGGGGGCGGGGGCGTTGAATGGCGGCGGGGAGTTAGGGTTGCTCGCGCCCAGCACCTGTTGCGGCGGGTCATTGCGCGGGAGGAGGCCAGGGTTAGGCGGAAGCTGGGCTGGGTTTCTCTGACCTTGACTTTGACCGAAGAGGTTAGGAGACAGGCCTCCATTTCGAGGAAGGACACCGCCCTATAGGACAGGCAGACAGAGCACAGAGCCACTGGGTGAAAGCAAAAACAAAACATCCAAAGAAAATTACTACAAAAAGAGGAACACGTTAACCCTTTGGCTGTCGGTTGCGGTTTTTGTCGCCTGACTCCTGCAGGATGTCATAATGTTTTTATTCATTCAGGAACATCGCGACAAAACCGCTACCGACGCGCAAAGCGTTAAGAAAGAGTAATTATAATACTGGCTGTGCTGCAATTGTTCTTTCTTTGCGTTTGACAAACTTGACAGTCGCCGTTTTGGTTAACCCATTCAGCCCTGACGCACTACAGTAGGAGATGGATCGACCATGATAATTCAAGGATAGTGCCAGATTAGCTTGGCGCCGACAGGCGCCAAGCTAATCTGGCACTACCCTTGAATTATCACGGTCGATCCATCTCATGCAACAGGTGCATCGTCGTTAGATGACGCCTCTAAAATTTGGGAAATACGTGCGTCGGGCTGAATGAGTTAAACAATGTAAAACGGTCCATAAACAAGATGTTCGGATATCGGACCCCTCAGCTTTTACGGGCTAACCAGAGTAGGCCTTATTCTACCACAATTTTTTCTTTTATGTAATAAATACACCAACAGAGAAAGTCTTCATAGCTAAAACTGCTAAGGAATGAAAACTGCCCGTACCGTTTGCAGAAGTACTCCTCAGATAGATCCACACGGGGTGTACATCACACGTACACTTCTATTCAAACGTGGGCAATGGGGTGGGGGTGGGGGGGTGGGGGGGATTGCCCTAAAATAGTGGCTGGCGTTTTTTTTCGATTCTCGCAATTCGTGATTTCAGTTTTTTCATTATTGTGATCCGGCCATAAAAGAGGGTTTGTCGTGAAAGCTCAAAAAAGATATTGGTGATGCACGAAAACTTCATTGCTATTTCATGAAACTTGAAAAGTATGTTCCCTCCTAAATTTCTACTCTCTCTCTCTCTCTCTCTCTCTCTCTCTCTCTCTCTCTCTCTCTCTTCTCTCTCTCTCTCTCTCTCTCTCTCTCTCTCTCTCTCTCTCTCTCTCCCCTCCCCCAACCTTCTTCTGCTGGCGAGAGGCCCTTCTGTCGTTCGATGTTCCAGCCAGCAGAAGGTTGTCTGTTCGTTGTTGTGTTTTCGTCCACATGATCATTCAGGCAGGCATAGTATACAGTCAATCCCCCCACACACACACCTCCCCCTCCCGCTTCCCCACTTCCACGACATACCTTGGTCGTTAGAGTTTTCGGTTGGTGAAAAGAGTCTTCATCGTCTCTTTCCATCATAATCGTGAATGACATTTTTGTTTTGTTTTGTTTGCGATTCGTGCTTTGTGAACACAAAATAAATCGCGAATACATGTTAGTACCACCCCACCCTCCTTCAGATGAGATGCTTAGCATCCATACGATGCGTCCAAAAAACGTGGATAGAATGGTGTGCTAGCAAGAGGCGTAGATCCTCATGAGCCCCCGCAACTGCGGGGGCTCACGAGGATCTATGTCTCTTGCAGTCGGGTCATGTTCACTTGTCCCTAGCATCTCACTTGAACAGAAATGTACTGCAGTATTGCCGGTACTGCCCGCGAGGGTGTGTCTGGGAAGTACTTCTTCAAAGGTACGGGTGCACATTTCCGTCCCACAGCTGCAACTAACGTGCATGTAAAATCACACCCACACAAATACAGGACTATAGGCAACGTGCAACAGACAAATAATTCAACATGTCTGAACAATACAATCAATGATTTCTTGATTTGGACCAGTACTTTTGCAAAACTCTTGCTGCTTGTTTGTTTGTTGTTGTGCCATTAGCATACCTAACCGTGCGTGTAAAATGCACAAACACACAAAAAATACAGGACTACATACACCCCACATATCTGAACTATGCAGTCATGATGTCATGAAATGAACCAGCATCGTCTTTTTTAATTTCAGTTTTTTTGTATACACTTTAATGTTTCCAGCAAAAAAAGAAAAAAACAAAACAAAACAAAACAAAAAAAACAACAACAACAAAAAAAAACTACTAATACACATGCAGACAACATTCACTCGGGCCTTAATCAATACAGCGGGAGGTGAATCGACCATTATAATACTTATCTTTAATGCCACCATACTGGTGAAGAAGCATGGGGCCTTACAAGTTGCCTACTTAACCCCTTCCCTGTGGTCACCAGTGGACACAGGCTGTGTTTTGACATCGTAAATTCAACGCCCAAGACCTCAACCGTTAAAGCAAAGTGAATATAAGGTTAAGCTAGAGGCATAGATCCTCATGAGCCCCCGCAACTTCGGGGGGTCATGAGGATCTATGCCTCTTGCAGTTCGGTGGTGTTCAATTTTTTCTGGGCAGTGAAGGGGTTAATGCCAGACCACCCTTGAGCCATCACGGTCGGCCCATGCCCTGCCGGCGGAAATCAGTGACTTTGGGAAACTCTGAATTAAATATAACCCAGAAGTAAAAAAGGTCCATGAGCCGACCTCGGCCTCAGTTGGTTGTGCTGTGCGCAGGCCAGTTATGGCGGACATCGGTCCGAGGGCCTTTCGCCCACTGAGTTATCATTTGCAATGCCCCACGGTTGTTAGGCATATTTGTAAGCATCTTGAGTAAGTGTTTGCTGCTGTCGAGACAACACTGTTTTAGGTGAAAATGTTAACCCCTTCACTGTCAGTGGTTGAATGCAGATTGTGTTGGTGAATTCTTTGTCAGTTCAATCCTAAAGAGCTTCAGCTGTCTAAGGAGTATAAATACAAATTGGTGTCAGCAAGAGGCATAGATCCTCATGAGCCACTGCATCTGCGGGGGATCATGAAGAACTATGCGTCTTGCAGCTGAGTGGTTAAACACAGAACAACAGTCAACAGTTCACATTGTCCGTGTGCATGTAGACAACGGGCTCAGCGACAGTACAGCCACAACTTCACGTCAGAGCGCGGCCGAGGTTTTACACAAGATGGCACAAGTAGACAGCGCGGCCACCTCTTCACAAAACATGGCCGGGTCTTTGCACAACTGATCTACGTACGTTACATGGCCAAGTCTTCACAAAACGTGGCTGACTGATCTACACAAGGAGTCAGTTGCATGAGCGAGCGTGGTCCTGCGCCAGCCACTAAGCAAGGTGCTCCACGCCTATAGCCAGCCACTAAGCAAGGTGTTCCTCTATAGTGGAGCACCTTGCATAGTGGCTGGCACAGGACTAAGCTCACTCATGCAGCTGGTAAAAGGCGACGAGTCTCTGTATACACGTCGAGACACGAAGAGAAAAGTCACACAACGCATGACCGAGTCTCCACACAGCATGGCCGCACGATTCACAAGACAAGGCCGACTTTCTACACACTCAAAGACACGGAGATAAAAATTACAGCACCTCGCGTGCGTTGTCTGCGTCGTTTCCCTCCCCTTCACCGGCGCCCTCTTCCGCCTGCATGCCTTCACCATTTGGGGGCGGAGTTGCGTGCCCTCCGGGACCCCATAGGCTGCCCTCTGTGTACTCGTCACTCGCGACCCCTGGCGGCGCTTGCACCATGTTGGCCTCGTTGATACCATCCACAGGGGGAGGCGGCAGATCCTTCTCTCCAGGGGGATATGCCTCGGACGAGTCGGTCACGCTGGCAGGGTCTCTGGGATCAGGCAATCCGCGTGGTTTAGTATCTTGCGAGACAAGGGAGCTGGGAAGCGGAAAGTCACGTGATCTGGGTTGTGGCAAATCCTTTGAGCTGAGGTTCGGGAGCGGGTCCATAGCTGTTTTGCTCAATCCAGGGTTGACTGGGAATTCAGCGTACTTTGAAATGCTGTCCTGGCCATAGGCGTCCTTAGGCCCTACTGGATTTATAGAGGGTTTCTCAGGGCCTCTATTGGGAGAAACAGGATTAACAACCTCTCCGCCTGACTTTATGGCATCGGCAGGTTTGCTCTTCTTGTTTGTTGGACTAGGATCGCTTTTAGAAGTCGTAGAGAGGCCAGCAGTACTGGCCGGGATGACACTGTGACTAGCGGGTAGAGCAGGTTTCTTGTTTTCACCCACTAGACCAGTTGCGCCCTTTGGAAGAGTAGGGGTTTTGGACGTCAGATCCTCGATCTTGTCGCTCACTTTCTCATCTAGACGTTGGTCCTGGTCGTACTTGAAGGCCGCGCTTTCAATGTTGGCAACAATGTCGTCACTGCTGGCGAGGCCCAGGTCAGCGCCTGCACGAAGACTTTCGTCAATTCCGCGATTGAGATCGGCGTTGTCGCTGACATTAGACTTCGCTGCGTTGTTGCTTTTGCTCAGACCTGCGCTGCCGGCTTTCCGCAATGAACTCCCGCCAAGTCCCAGCGTGTCTGAGGTTTTGGTTTTACTGGTAGAACTTTGGCCGCGGTCTACACCTCCTGCTTTTCCTTTGTCAAAAAAGGTGTTGAAGCCACTGCTAAAGTCGTTGTTGAATCTGTTGAAGTAGTCATCGAAGGTTTTCTGGCTTTGTATCGGTTTGCCGCTCATGAGATCAAAATTCTTGTTGAAGTCATCACTTGTGGCACTATGGCTGACTCCGTTCGTATTGGGAAGGCCAAAGTTTGAGAAGCCGGAGTTAGACAGCCCGGAGCTGGATGAACCGAGGCCGGTGTTGGACAAGTCTGCACCGGACAGTCCAGAGTTGCCTAGGGTAGACCTAGAGAGGTCTGAGTTAGCGAATCCTGAATTAGCTAGGCCAGCATTGGCCTGTCCTGCATTAGCTATGCCAGCATTGGCCTGCCCTGCATTAGCTAGGCCAGCATTGGCCTGCCCTGCATTAGCTAGGCCAGAATTGCCACTAAGCTCTCCTGATCTTGTTCTACCAGAGCCGCCACTGAAACTGGAACCGGAACTTGTGAATTGAGAAGTTCGTCCAGAGTTACCCGCCCTGTTGTTTCCACTTCCGGTGCGTTGGTTGAGGCCTGATGACCTCTGATCCCCCAGCACGTTTGATGAGGTGCCCTGTGGAGGTGAGACAACTGTCAGTCTCAAAGCCGTCTTTGAGACATTCAAAGTGCCGAACACGGGGAAGGGGGGATGGGGGAGGACTGAGGTAGGGATGGGGCGAGGGCTGGCGGAGACCAAATCAAAGTCTGTTTACTAAGTTGTATGTAAACCCCTTCACCGCCAGTCGGATCACAGATATTGCTTCGTAAAACTCGTTTGATTCTTCAAAGCCGAAGAGATCAAGCCGTCACATGAACATAGATTCAAAGTGACGTCAGCAAGAAGCATAAATCCGCATGAGCCCCCGCAACTACGAGGGCTCATGAGGATCTATGCCTCTTGCAGTTAGGTGGTGTTCAAGATGTCATGGCAGTGAAGGGGTTACTCCCCTTGCGCATGCAGCTGTCTGTGCTATCGACAGTGCCGGCGGCTGCATGCACACGGGGATTAATGACGGACAGCTCTGTGAAAGCAGTATGGTAGTGCCTGAATATCTTGACACTAGCAGAGATGCCAAGGTAATCAGGCACGTGAGCTGTTTGGTGTTTTTTTTTTTTTTAATTTTTTAACGGAACGGACAAATTGTACGATGATACAATTAAAGTATGTAATTGTTTGAAAGGTAATAACGACAAAAAGCGTACACACGCGGTACTAAGGTTGCAGAAGAGACCATGATACATTTATACGTAAAAGAAGCGAAAATAAGTACTTACAAGGGGCACATCAGTTCAATAGCGACATATTTTCTTTGATGAAAAGCGGAACATTTTGTCATAAATGAAGAAAAAACAAACTACCGCTGGCGTTTAATACACATGAAGTAAAGGTTGAAGTTTGTATGTAGATTAACCCCTTCACTGCCGAGAAAAGGTAAACACGACCCAAATGCAAGAGACATAGATCCCCATGAGCCCCCGCGACTGCGGGGGCTCATGAGGATCTATGCCTCTTGCTGAGACCAATGTGTATCCATGTTTTTTGGCCGGTGTTGGCTTTTGGTCGTTGAGTGAACCAAGATTTCAAAAACACAAATGTACGTACAGTGGCAGGGATGGGGTTAAATCCTAATGTGTCCTTCTTTTGTCAAGTACACAACAGGATTTTATTTATATACTTCAAATTTTCCTTCAAATAAAATCGCATTATGAGTTTAGCGCCAAACCTCAACCTTTACCTTCGCTTTGCCAACAGTGTGAATACTCGTAAAGAATCAAACACATTACACGAGAATCGACCATAAAATAAATAATAATAAAAAAATCAGGTATACGTCTTCTCACCTGATTTCTAAAATTATTGTTGGCAAGTCCGTTTTGGGCTCCTTGCCTGTTGAGCAAGTTCCCGAAGCCCCCCAGGGTGCCGAAGTTGCCCAAGTTGGTGTTTCGGTTGTTGTCGTTGTTGAAGGCGTTGAAATCGAAGAGATTCCCCTTCTGCTGCTGCTTGTTGTTGAGGCTGTTGAGGAGGTTGTTCTGGCCGTTGAGGAGGTCGAGGTTCAAACCCTTGCCCACGTCCTCAAGAGGAGGCCCGCAGGAGGAGCGGCACGAGAACGTGTTACCCGATGCCGAACACTCGTAGTAATACCCGTTTGGCTTCGGGTACTTTTCGCACAGGGTGCCTGCAAGCAATGCAAGTCAATGGTGAGGTTACGTCTACGTCGATCGACTCCCAACAACGAACGAGAGCGGCGGACTGAAGTCACGGGGACCACCAGCTACTCAAAGACAACACTCCGAACATCTCCATTATCCCCAAACCAGCTTCTGCCATAAGCATAGACAACACTCCAAACATCTCCAAGAGGCATAGATCCTCATGATCCCAGAACCAGCTTCTGCAATAAGCATAGACAACACTCATAACATCTTGGAGGGTTCATGAGGATCTATTCCTCTTGGAGATGTTCGGAGTGTTGTCTATGCTTCCGGTACACACTGGTTATCTGCCGTGACTTTGCTCTCGTTCGTTGTTGGGAGTCTTTCGGCGTAAACGCAACCTCACTATTGTTCTTTGTGATCCAATCCAGTCCGCTCATCGCCAGTGGGCGCAGAATGTGTTTCTGATATTCTTCCCCAAAGAGGCTCCTGACGCCCATGCTCATTTTGTCTTTTCTCGGCAGCGATAGGATTAACTCATTCGCGGCCAGCCGCATCCTGATGTGCGGTATAAGCCGCGCATCCGGATGCGACTGGCCGCGAATGAGTTAACGCCGTCGTCGTAACACGAACAAGGATTTACTCGCCTTTTTCCATACTTGCACAGTTATTTGATTTTTCGGGCAGTTGAAGGAAAGTTTAGCGTCTGGAGGCCTGTGTCAAGTTGAAGGTCCCAAACAAAAAGGTTGGACCCCCCACGGCCCCCCCACCCCCCTTCCCCCACCCTCCTGCCCTAGTTATGCGCCCATCCATGTCTAATTACCATATGCGACATAATCGTCTTCTCGTCTGAAGCAAATTGCCAGGCTTTGCTATAATTTCTAAATCACTTGGTGACTTGAAAGGTTATAAGACCGTGAGCGGTGGGGTGGTACGCGTATGAGCTTTTCTTAGCTCAGAAATCGTACCTTGAACTGAACTGCCTGCCTGATGGCGCTGGCGTATGCAAGTTCTAAAGCAGCATGATTCAGTCAGAATGTATCAGAATGTTATTTTATGTTTGTTCACGTCTTGTTGATATAAGTACAAACCGTAACACGACTACACATATGTTATAAAAGCTTAGCTACGAGCATACCATTATTTTATTATTGTAATGCGATATTGTTATGTAAACATCATTGATATTTATTTATGGTATACCTCGAACATTTACATTATTTTGTCACAATACACTTGATGGACAATTCATCATTTAATGGACGCGCAAAGTAACGGCGCAAGTATCACGCAGCTATCTACATTTTTGTTGTTGTATTTTTTAACCCTTTACTGCCGAGGGAAACTGAACACTACCCAACTGCAAGAGGTATAGATCCTCATGAGCCCCCGCAGTCGCGGGGGCTCATGAGGATCTATGCCTCTTGCTGACACTACATTGTGTCGACGTTTCTTTGCCGGCTGGGAATCTTTGACGCTTGAATTTGCATTGATTCAAAAATAAAATAAAAAACGCCATCTGCGTCCACTGCCCCTAAAGGAGTTAAAATATTAGTTAAAATGTTGAGAAGTTTCGTTTGCAACGAACGACTACCAACAAAGAACGAGAGCGAAATCACGGCGGATAACCAGCTTGTTCCATAAGCTTAGACAACACTCCAAACATCTCCACGAGGCATAGACAACACTCCAAACATCTCCAAGAGGCATAGACAACTCTCCAAACATCTCCAAGAGGCATAGATCTGGGCTCATGAGAAGAGGTGGAGATGTTTGGAGATGTTTGGAGCCAGAGTGTAATCAGTCTATGCCTCTTGGAGATGCTTGGAGCCAGAGTGTAATCAGTCTATGCCTCTTGGAGATGCTTGGAGCCAGAGTGTAATCAGTCTATGCCTCTTGGAGATGTTTGGAGCCAGAGTATTATCAGTCTATGCCTCTTGGAGATGCTTGGAGCCAGAGTATTATCAGTCTATGCCTCTTGGAGATGCTTGGAGCCAGAGTGTAATCAGTCTATGCCTCTTGGAGATGTTTGGAGCCAGAGCGTAATCAGTCTATGCCTCTTGGAGATGTTTGGAGCCTGAGTATTATCAGTCTATGCCGCTTAGGGATGTTTGGAGTGTTGTCTGTCCGCTGTGATCTCACTCTCGTTCGTAGTTGCGAGTCGCTCTTTGCAAACGAAACCTCACCATTGCCATGAATGACGACGACGACTCTGATAATGACGACAGCCATGACGCTGATAATGGCGATAACGAACTATAATGATAATGATGAGAGCGACACTAACTACTACGATAAGCTTTTACCATGGAATTGTTTGTGATTGGTCTCGATCTCGTTACAAATGTTGCTGTTGATCGTGACGCCTTCTGGGGGACTCATTGGGTCTTGAGGGTCACACCTGCCGTCTGATGACCGCGGACTACAGATCCGGCACGACTGGCCACCTGGCGACAGGCAAAGACAACTCTGTCATAAAGGTGAACCTCAAATGGAAGCTTGTAATGAAAACGCTAAGTAACATGTAGGCGCAAAAACTCACATTTACCCCTCATCATCGCGACTAAAATAGCTACCGACACGCAGAGGATTAATTAAAAATTTCTTGGCTGTACATCATTAGGAATCACATAACTAACTATTAACCCATTCATCCCTGACGCACTACAGCCGGAGATGGGTCGACCATGATAATTTAAGGGTAGTTCTTGATTAGCTTGGCGCCTGTCGGCGCCAAGCTAATTTGGCACTGCCCTTGAATTATCATGGTCGATCCATCTCCTGCAACTGGTGCATAGTCATTAAATGACGCGGCCTCCAAACTTTGGGAAATACGGTGGTCGGGCTGAAAGAGTTAAGTTTAACGTCCTTTGGCACAAAATGTGATCAAGGACGACAGAAATAACATCGCCGACTGTGACAGATAAAGTTTCAATATTGGGATGCAAAAAAAGACAAATCAACCTCTTGCGTAGCTACGCGCTTTTTTTCTGTCGAACGATATCATCAGTAGCATTCAAGGGATTAACTCATTGAACTCCGGCACGCCACGGCGAGACATGGATCGAGCGTGACAGTTCAAGGGCTGTGCCCTTGAACAACCCTTGAACTATCACGCTCGATCTGTTTCCAGAAGTGTAATACAGTCTTCAGGGGGCAACTTAAAAATTTGCGGATTTCGGTCCTGGAGCAGAATGAGTTAACACTTTGCGCCCTATGACAAATACACATATTTTCATCATGGTGGATCACTTTACTGCTCGCACTGAATATGCGACATCATGCCACGTGTCCCTATACAGTACATTTCTAATGAGTCAAACGCATTTTTAACCCTTTGGCTGTGGGTAATGATTTTTTTCGCAATGATTTCTGCAGGAATCATCGCGAGAAAAACCACTACCCACAGCCAAAGGGTTGAAACGGTTGACGACAAGGTTACACAAACCTAGTGCGTCAATAATGAGATTTGAATGATTGTAACTTACGTGCCACCATCAGCTGTGCCAGCACAAACACGACGACGATTATGAGTTTCATTCTGGAACAAGAGAGTTAATTGATTATTGTATTTCGAATATTTATTTCAGATGTTTCCTCGATGATGAATACCATAAGCAGACGAAGTGAACCCTGCAACATACTGAAGTTTATAAAGGGGCAATCTATTTACAAACAAATTTGAAAGAAAGAAAAAGACCCCACTTAGACCCAAATGAAATGGAAGTAAAAGTATGCTGAGACATAATAAAAAAAAGCACCTATTTATTTGAGCAACACAAATAACCCTTTGACTCCCAAGCACCTCAGCGGAAAAGACACGTGACTTTGCGTTATTTCCGCCCAACAGTATTGTCAGTAGCAGTCACGGGGTTAAACCTTTGGTTCTAACATCGCTAGTCCGGGCAGGTCAAAATTTTAAAGACAGGAGACTGGAAGAAAAAAGAAAGAAAGAAAGTATAAATCGGAATACTGTCCAGTTTGTGAATATGTTAGGTTTGAAAAAAAAAATGAATACGATGGAAGGAGATTTTTATGAATAAAGACGGAAGTATGTAATATATAATTTACAGAGTACCGAAATTCAAACGTGAGCACATAACACCCTTACTTGTTGACCTGCACTGGCCGCCTGTATTTAAAAGAATTGAGTACAAGGTTTCCGTTATTTGCTACAATGCTATTACCGGTTCTGCTCCCCCATATTTGTCCGACCTGGTTCATATTTACACGCCTTCAAGATCCGTCATCATCAGACACGCGTATTTTTCAGTCTTCCTAGCCGAACGAAATCTAGCCACGGCCAGCGTGCCTTTTCTTATTTCGGTCCAGTCACCTGGAACGACCTTCCAGCCCATGTCAGACATGCTCCAACTCCGTCTGCTTTCAAATCACTGCTCAAGATATATGTTTTCTAATGCGTATAGTTAGATGCATTTTCAGTGCGTTAGCAGTCTTTGGCAGTAACTGTTATTGTAACAGTGTATGTGTATGTGTGAGTGTGAGCTTTTGATATGTGTCACTATAGTTTTTGTAACATTTATTGTAGTGTTTTCTTTCTTGTACTTTTTGTTCTGTGATTTTTGATTTTGTAAAGCGCTTAGAGCACCATTCATTTAGAGGTTAAGCGCTATATAAATGTACATTATTATTATTATTATTATTATTATTATTATTATTATTATTATTATTATTATTATTATTATTATTATTATATTTTTAAGTATGTGTTGTTTTCTTGATTTTGGACCGTACGGCCTTATCCCCTACACTGCCGAGACTGATAAAGTGCACATGGTCCAACTGCAAGAGGCATAGATCCTCATGAACCCCCGCAATTGCAGGGGCTCATGAGGATCTATCAGCCTTTTGCCGACACCACATTGTATCCATGTTCCTTGAACTGCTGGGTTGTTTGGCGCTGAAGGTTGCAAACACAGTCTGCGTCAAATGGGAAGGGGAAAGCTGTAAAGTTCACAATCACAGAAAAGCAAGTAGAGACGAAAATGTGTGCTGGTCTGTGAGTTTGGACCTCACGGCCCAAAGCCTTTAGGTGCAAAATCACAGACCCTCGCACACAAACTGGCGAACAAACTTGATGAGATGAAGCTTGCACCTTTTCGGTTCAAACCGAAAAGCTAATTTTATATTATTCCAACAGCGCCAGGGTTCACCTTAGATACATTGAGTGGCATTTACAGCTTCTTTGAGTGATAGAAATAGTCCGTAATTTTAACCTACCCTAGGCGGCGCTGATTCGAATATGGGGGATGATTGTTCCCGCCAAAGGAAGCGGCACAGCAGACGACTCACGCAGTAAATTTTCAAGATGCAATACTTGTCAATGTGACATTGAAAATTCAGGAAGTGACAAAAGGAACACTCTGCAGGGAAGAGTTTATGATGTGTGTGCTGGTCCATGATTACGGTTGGACGCCGTAAGGTGCAGAATCATGGACCAGCACACGTGTATTCAGCCTATCCAGCATTTCTGTGTCAGACTGGATTCGTCGCTTATATGGACTGAATTTCAGATGAATAACTGTGTAAGGCATAACGAAACAGAAAAATCAACATACTCAAGGACGTATGCCATAGTCTTGTAGGGCATATTTCATTTATTTATTTTTTATTTACGGGTAGGAAGTGTGTGTTTGAAGGCTAGAAGTCAAATATAAGATTGAACTACAAGATTCTGTACACCCGATTCTAACAGGCACTACAATCTTATGGTATGATTTGGTCCAACCACTTTGAAAAAAAAAATCCTCGTTCAGCTGTATGCAGCCTACATTAACCTTTTTAGTGTTTTAATGTGATCAGTCACGTTGAAGCGTTACAGTCTCTCACAGACACAGTGCAGTTTATTAAACTAATTAACGAATAAATGAAGCTAAATCAAGAAATAAATAAAAGCTAAATAAAGAAATAAATGAAAGCTAACTAGAGAAAGAAGCAAACACACAAACGATCAGACAAATAGAGAGACAGACCGACAGATCTAACTAACTAACTAACTAACTAACTAACTAACTAACTAACTAACTAACTAACTAACTAACTAACTAACTAACAAACTAACTAACTAACTAAAGCCAGTTTTCTCGCGGTAACTCTTCAACAAGTTGAAATGCTCTAGTTATGGAACAGTTTCTGAAAAAGACAAGTTTCTCAACGACTGTTACTCTACATCTCCCCTTCGAAACATTCGTGTAGCATAAAGTTATGAAGTCCAAAATACATCAAAGCAAAATCCTAAACCGGCGTGTTCAATCTGTCCAAAATCCCTTTTACGACAAGACATAAACCGTTCGCCACTGCACGTTAAACCCATTCATCCCTGACACACTACAATAAGATATTAAGATATGCATGATAATTCAAGGGTGGTGTTGGAATAGCTTGGCGCCTATAGGCGCCAAGCTATTCTGGCACCACCCTTGAACTATCATGATCAATGAATACAATGTAGACTTTGGAGGACAAGTAAAATATTTGGGAACTTCAAACTTGTGTGTTAACAATAAATAGAGCATGTCTTGATGCATATACGGGACACAATATGTTGTTTGTGACATCGCAGTTTTGTGCGAAAGGTTGAAGATCCACAAAGAAAAGTCCAAAACAAACAAATGGGCACTTAATTTCAGTTTTATGTTTCCCCAGACATTTATTCGCCAAATAACAAAACCAGCGCAAATGATCGGAGCAGAAAGCGGCTGTTTATTTAAGCTGCGCAGCCAGACAGTTTTTGTCATGGCTGTTCTGAAAAGATGAATAATATCTATTAGCACGTACAGCTTGGTATCGGTCACGATAGTCCAAAGGTATCGCTAGATTAGCTCAACGCTGGGGAATGCAACTCGTATATTTCGCGTGTTGACTTCTGTACAATGAATGAATTGTGTATACTGTACTTAGATAATCAATGCATTCAGAGGAAGAGACGTTTCTTTACAGTGTAAAGGCAAAGTCCGCCTTGACGCCACGGCCCCATAACTCATTCGCGGCCAGCCGCATCCGGATGCGCGGCTTATGCCGCGTTCCCGGATGCGACTACCCGAGAACGAGTTAAACCCGCAAATCTGTGACTATTACCGCGCCACCAAATACGCCATCGAGAAGCTAGGATTAATGGTTATGACTTTGTTGTCTTGTGCTGAATATACCCCCCCCCCCCCCCCCCCCCCGTTTAACTCATTGGAGACGTGCTGCATCCGGAGACGCGGCGTTAAGCCGCGTATCCAAATGCATCACGTCAAGAATGTGTTAATTACTTCTTTGTTAATACTTTTGTTTTTTAGCAGAAGAAACATTTTTCCTTTTCAAATATGACACGTCGTGGGGCGGTCCGTGGCGCCTGCCACCAATGCTAAAGGTGCGAGGTTCGATTACGGGTTCCGGCGTCGGACTTTTCTCCTCTAGTAGTGTCACCGTTAATTCGGGCGGATCGTCGGGGATTATTTCTCCGGGTACTCCGGCTCTTCCTCCCCCTCCCCCTCCCCTATGGTACCGGTTTCAGGCCACTTTATAAAATTTCAAATACAAGCGATAAAAATTTCCGAAACCTCAGTAGCTGAGCTGACCCTTCGCACCACGTGAATGTCCTGTGTTTGTCTTGTACTGTGCTTGTCTTCAGTGTGTGTATGTGTGTGTCACGTGAGCGTGCGTGTTGGGTTCAGTTCGCGGCGCTTTGAGCCGATTCGCATAATTGGGAAAAGCGCCTATATAATAACCGGCATTATTACGTCGTGTTCGTCAAGCTACCTACTCGTATAGTTCAGGGGTAAAGATGGCCTATGATAGTTTAACTCATTCAGCCCCGACACACCACAGCAAGACACAGATCGAGCATAATAGTTCAAGGGTGGTGCCGGAACAGCCCATAGGCGCCAAGCTATTCTGGCAACACCCTTGAACCATCATGCTCGATCTGTCTCTAGAAGTGTAATAGAGTCCTTCAGAGGGCAACTTCAAAATTTGAGGATTTCGGTCCCGGCGTAGAATGTGTTCAGGGTAATAGTGGTAACTGTTGGATGAATAAATTACAATTAAATTAGACGTTTACCATAAAAATAACATATTATTTTTCCAGAACAATTGGAGTTTGAAGAAAGAGTGCAGGACTGCTTACTTGGTTGTGTCTTTCTTATTTTATATTATCTTATGTTATTTTTTTTAGTTAAATTCACATTTCTTTGCGCATATTAAAAAACCCAATATTTCAGAAATGGTGGTTTGATACTGGAGGATATGTGAATAACAAAGACATCCACAAGAAATAAATGTGTCTATTTGGAAAAAGTCTTCGTGAAGATTCAACTCCAATATAAATCAGTATTAAAAATGATAACAAAGTCCATATAACCATTATGCGACTTTTGTTTGTTTGTTTAATTAAAAAAAATTTGTGTTGTATTGATACTTTAACTTTTAATATTCCATAAAACGACATTCGTATCATAATTCGAAACGAGACACAAATAAACAAAATAAATAAATAAATAAATAAAAACATAAAGAATTCGAAATAAAAAAGAAAAGATCAGTAAGGTCGCCATTAACCCTTTGTGCGTTCAGCCTTCCGCACTGATGTCAGCGTGCACAAGAGTTAACACATTCTGCTCCAGGTCCGAAATCCGCAAACTTTGAAGTTGCTCTCGGAAGACTGTATTACACTTCTGGAAACAGATCGAGCGTGATAGTTTAAGGGTTGTGCCAGAATAGCTTGGCGCCTATGGGCGCCAAGCTATTCTGGCACAACCCTTGAACTGTCACGCTCGATCCATGTCTTGCCATGGCGTGTCGGAGTTGAATGAGTTAATGTTACAGCAAACAGGTCTGCCCTAGCACGGCAAAAGGACTGCAAGTCCATTTTTAGTGAAAAGCGGGAGTTTCACTATTTTACAATGAAAATCTCGCTTTTCATAAAAAATGGACTTGCCTTCCAAGGGCAGAGTTATATGGGGACACTAGCTCATTACATCCTGAGCATGAAATGATCTATTATCTTTATATATCCTTTGAGGTCTAAGGCACAGTTCTGGAGACGAGACAGATCGACCATGATAGTTAAAAGCAAAGTCTTAACCCGGCGTGGTCAATCAGTCGCAAAATCCCTTTTACGACAAGACATAAACCGTTCGCCACTGCACGTTAAACCCATTCAGCCCTGACACACTACAACTAGATAAAGATCGACCATGATAGTTTCAAGGGTGGTGTCAGAATAGCTTGGCGCCTATAGGCCTACAGGCGCCAAACTATTCTGACACCACCTTTGAACTATCATGGTTGATCCACATCCTGTCGTAGCATGTCGTTGCGTTATGGGCTGGTAAGGCAAAAGACAATACTCTGTGAATAAAGTACATTGAGGAGCAAGAGAAATGCGACATTTTTTTGAATCATCGGAAACACTAAAGTGTTTCCGATGATTAAAAAAATGTCGCATTTCTTTTGCTCCTCAGTATCGTAATACAACCTATTGTAAAAGACGTGAACACTTACTTGACCACCGCCTTGCCCCGGCCTGGATGCCTCTGGGCTGTGAGTCAGTCAGTTATTTTCTTCTTTCCTATATCGCCTTCAGGTGGTGTGGGTCTCGCGCCCCTCAGTGTGAGCTATAACCGGGAAGCCCTGCAGAGATTTGGGATGGGGGTGTGGACGCTTGTCAATCGCCAGTCGTCCTGAGGGGACAGCTGAAGAGATTGGGATGCTGGAAAGTAAGATGGCGGCTTGCTACTCATTGCATACACGCTCAGACTGTATACAAGGCGCAACACAAAAACACACGAAGATGAGGCGTGGACCCCAAGAAAACTGAAACACGCACGCTTGCACGCAAGGTCTCACGTACGCACACATGCACACACACAAACACATACACGCACGCGCACACACACACACACACACGCTTGCGCACGCACGCACACAATAGCACACGCGCATGCAAACACACACACACATACACACACACGTATGCGCACGCACGCTCGCATGCGCACGCACACAATAACACGCGCATGCACGCACGCACACAATAACACACGCTCACACACACGCACACACACACGCATACCCACACAAGTATTTAACACTCGAGACGTGCCGCGTCCGGATACGCAGCTTTACGCCGCGTATCCGTATGCGACAAGTCTCAAACGAATCAACATCTTCCCTACCACTGTACTTACATTTTGTGTCTGAAATCTTTCTTGCATCAACCAGCCAGAGCTACGACCCTCCAAGGAATAAGGACACAAATTGGTCGCGGGGGCTCATGAGGATCTATGTATTCGCGGGGGCTCATGAGGATCTATGTCTCTTGCTGAGACCAATTCGTGTCTATGTCTCTTGCAGTCGGGTTGTGTTCAAATTTGGAGGGCAGTAAAGTAGTTAAACCGTGGCCAGATGTAGCAATCTCCATGGCAACTACCTGACAGGTGAGCGGATCCTCACGAGCCCCCGCATCGGTGGGCAGTAAAACGCCGCATTTACACCGTACTACACCCCGGGAGGGCAGCACTTACCTGTCAAGGTGTTCCACACTGTCCCCAAGCCATCACCTTTTACTGAAAGAGCATAGAGCCTCATCCACCACCGCAGCCGCAGTCAGCTCCTTGGAAAAACGTTAAGCCCTGAGGATCGCAATTCTCAAATAATAATATAGGAAAGCCAAATCAAAAGTGAGACTGGTAAGCCGTAGAATAAATGAATAATAAATAAATAATAATGCAATGCAAAATTAAAAAGAAATAAAAAGAAATACCCGACAAAAAGAGAAAGACGCTTAGAAAGGATATGAATTTGACAGTAGACGTATCTAACGAAGAGGCAGACTTTGAGTATCCAAAAGTAGTACATCACTTTGTGTCAACTCTTTTGTCCCTCAGACTGTTACCCTTTTCAACAGTAATATCAGTAGATTGTTTCTGTCAAAATTCACTAGTTCTTTAGTCCTAGCTCATTCAGTAGTTCATTGCAACATTGCTGACACCAGAAGCACAGGGGGCATACACCATAAATGTTTCTGATGCCAGGAGTGTTACAAAGCACGTCTGTTACAGTTCGTTTCATTAACTAAGACTTATTTAATTAATTGAATGAGCGAATGATGATGCCATGAGTTGTATGGGTAGACAGTAAATTTCCCCATGAGTGATTAATAAAGTGGTATTGTATTGTATAGTGTTGTATTGTATTGTATTTATTGTATTTATTTATTGTATTGCATATTGTATTGTATTGTATAGTATTGCATTGTATTTTCCGGTTAATAATAAGATAGATAATAAATAAATACTTACTAGTGAAAGAAACACGCTTAGAAATGACACCTGTTACATGTTAATAAAATAAATTATAAAAAAATAAAGATAATACAAAAGAAAGAAAATATAAATAAATACCCGAGGAAAAAATAACACGCTTAGAAAGTACGACGGTTTATTACATTTTCGGGTTGACACTAATTTCCAAAATAGACGTACCGACAGAAACACAATGGACAACGTTTACTGTATCTTCTCGAGACCAGAAATGTAACTGAGAAAGATGCAAAGTTGAGCTGGGATTTGCCCTCTGAAGAATACATTATGGTTTTGGAGACGGATCGACCATGATTGTTCAAGGGTGGCGCAGGAATAGCTTGGCGCCGAAAGACGCCAAGCTGTTCCTGCACCAACCTTGAACTATAATGTTCGAAAAAAGAAACGGTGGTGTGTCCGGGCTGGTGGATATTTTTTAATCTGCATGGCATAGATACCCACATAGATACTGCAGCCACAGGCGAGAGCGATAGATTCACATGGACCTCTGCATCAGCAATGGTTTACCATGATCTTGCCAGAAATGAGGGACAGCATTTACGTACAGAGGGTTTGTTCCTCAGGTGGAGGGAGTGTTGAGGTTTAGGATTGCCACTTTATGAGGTAAGGGGACGCTGGGAGGCCTCTGGCGGGCATGTGTTTAGGACACAGTGGGGATCTTAGGAGCCCAGTGCGCAAAGGCCATCGGACCGATGTCGGCCGCCGTTTACCCGCGCACGGCCGACGTCGGTCGGATGGCCTTTTGCTCATTGGGAGGAAGTTGCGTCACAGCTGACAGGAGTACGATGCAGTTAAGTCATGAGGGGCACATGACGACGACGATGATGATAATAATAATGATGTTGCTGATGGTCAGTGACGGTGATGCTGGCGACAATGATGATGACGATGATAGTTTAATTATAGTCCTCGTTTTTGACGTGGTCCGAACCGGTATCAATGTGTACTACTCGTTGTCCGCGCAGCTGGTAGTGTCATGCAATATTATTTTAAACTGTGCTTCTTACGATGTTACATCTGTTATCAATCGAACATCCCATCAACTCGGAAAATAACCGTAAATACTGCGCACTTAATTGTGTTGTGTGTGTGTGTGTGTGTGTGTGTGTGTGTGTGTGTGTGTGTGTGTGTGTGTATGTGTGTGTGTGTACGTGTGTGTGTATGCGCGGCATGAGTTTAATTACATTTTATTTGTGTCTTGTGCCCTTTTTTTTTATTTTGCACAGCACCCAGACGTAAATACTATTGTATTTTAACATGTGGCAATACAGTTCTATCCGATATGATCTGATCGGATGTTATCTTAAATGCCATGAAATGTTAAACTATGTTTGTTTTTCCACAGTTCGACGTGTCGTCCAACCAATTGAACATCCCCACCACTTCGTTTGCGGGGGTGGGCCGGATGGGTGAGGGATGTGGGCTATATATCACAACCATTGCACAATTATTTAACGGTGAGCACGACAGCACGTTTCCTCCTGCAACGACAGATGCAACCATGCAACCCTTCTGCTTTATTATTATATCAGAAGCACATGTAACAATGACTGCAGGAGGCATAGATCCTCATGAGCCCTGCGAATAGCAGGGCTCATGGGGATCTATGCCTCTTGCAGACTGACAAAAGTGTACGCCATCGGGCTGCTCCGGTTTAAAGCAGCGTGCTTCGTGCCACAGCCATCTATTTCAGTTCAAGTTTATGACAAATGTCAGTGTCCGAGGTTCCCGGCCAGTTTATGGCAGAACACCACGGGTATAGTATCAGCCCTGTCCCCAGAGTAGCAAAACGCTTACGGGCCTACGACGGCCGCAGTGAGCCAGCACCAGCGCACGGCCGTACCTATTGCTTATGTTGTAAGGTCGGTTTCCGCACTGGCTCTGCCCGATCGCTGCGGCCTGCGTCCTCGTAGTTGAGTTGAACTGTTAATAGTGAGTTCACGGTTATACCAAACGACTCCCAACAACGAACGAGAAGGAAGTCACGGCCGATAACCACCTGGAACCATCAGCATAGACAACAGTCCAAACATCTCGCAGACGCATAGATCGATCCTCATGATCCCGGAGGGCTCATGAGGATCTATGTCTCTTGAACATGTTGGGAATGTCGTCTATGATTATGGCAGAAGCGAGTTATCCGCCGTGACTTCGCCCTCGTTCGTTGTTGTGAGTCGTTTGGCGAAAACGCAACCTCACAATTAACAGTTCAACTGCTACGAGAGTAAGTGTCTCAATCTGCGGATGTCAATGAGACAGCTTTTTGCGGCTACAAGGGTTCCTGGAAACACACGCCTGTTCAGTTGCAGACCCATCGTGGTGCGGACGAGATGAATCCGCGGAATGATTGAAGTCCGTGCAATGCTTGAGCTACTTCTGATTTAGGTATAGCTTCTTTGTATATAGGCCTACCTCTTGTTGGTAGGAGCCAGTGTATCTCATCTGCTTGACCCCTTCGCTGCCACTGATCATGAATTTCGCATCTGAAACCGCCGCACATTGACCAACATTCACGCGAAGATCACAATATAAGTAGGACCTAAATAGGCACAAAGAACATGGGACTAACAGAGACATAAATCCTCATGAGCCCCTGCGACTGCGGGGGCTCATGAGGATTTATGTCTCTTGCAGATAGGTAGCATTCGCCTTGTCCCGGCATTTAAGGGGTTAACTCTTCAGACGGAAGAAGAAGGCCCACTTTGTCTTTGAAAAAATACAGATGACGTGTTCTTTTAGTCAAAATTTGCCATTGAAATGTCAACACAACGTGAATGTATTACAAATGTACGTATCGGTCTATTTATCAGAGTGGCGTCGCGTTCATGTGAAATTCAGTTGCGTTAGATTCATTCGAACAAATTACAGGCGCAGTCAAACGACACGCTGCCAAATTACCGTAAGTGTTCACAGATGTTAGTGGTGACCAGGCGCGCTGGTCTACGATTTCGGACCTTGTGGCTTTACGCTGTAAGGTCCAAAATCACAGACAAGCACGCAAATGATAATGGTAGCAGATGCACAGTAATAACAGGACAGAAACTAACATTATAAATGCACATAATTCTCTCCCGTTGTACAGAACTGTACGCTATCAAAAACATTTCTTAGAGAGAGAGAGAGAGAGAGAGAGAGAGAGAGAGAGAGAGAGAGAGAGAGAGAGAGAGAGAGAGAGAGAGAGAGAGAGAGAGAGAGAGAGAGAGAGAGAGAGAGAGAGAGAGAAAGCACGCACACACGCATGCACACACACACATAATAATAATAATAATAATAATAATAATAATAATAATAATAATAATAATTACGGTATTCATAATGCGCTTATCTTATAATAATTATAACTCTAAGCGCGCACTCACAACTCGCACACGCATGCGCACGCTTTAGACAATGACTCACGTAACACAAATAGTGAAGATACATTACGACGGTCAGCTTGGGCTGGGGAGTGTGGTGATATAGTGCTAGAACTGTTGAAAGAGATGAGTTTTGAGGGCAGACTGGAAGGAGGAGAGCGAGTGTTTCTGACGGAGAGAGAGTGGGAGAGTGTTCCAGGTGGTTGGACCGTATACTGAGAAAGAGCGGGGGCCGAAAGTGCTGAGTTTGGTGCGGGGGATGAGGAGGCGGAGAGGGTCAGAGGCGGAGCGGAGGGAGCAGGGAGGAGTGTAGGGGTGAAGTAAGTTGGAGAGATACGCAGGAGCGTAGCTGTTCAGGGATTTGTAGCAGAGAGACAGAATCTTGTATTGGATGCGTTGGGGGATGGGGAGCCAGTGAAGGAGCTTGAGCAGGGGAGTGTTGTGGTCGGATTTTTTCTTTCTGAGGACGAGGCGGGCAGCATTGTTCTGGACGCGCTGGAGAGTGAGAGTGGTGGAGTGAGGAAGGCCAGAAAGGAGAGAGTTGCAGTAGTCGATGCGAGATAAGATGAGAGAGACGGCGAGTTTGGTGGCAGCTTCGGTAGGGAGGTATTTTCTGATCTGACTGAGATGACATGGGTGTGGCACGAGTAACGTACTTGAAATTAATGAATAGATTTAGAAAAAAATCTGCCCCATGCCCATTCTTGTCCAAAGATACACTTTTATTGTACTGTAATGACAATCTTGCTTTTCCCAAAAACAGACTTACTGTCGTTTGCCTTCTTTCGCACGGCAGCTATATGTGCATGTTTACAACCACACGACAAATTACAAATAAACTACAATACAAATAGTTACTCCAAAACCGAAATTTACAACAAAGTAAAATCAAATACAATTTTTTTCACAGCTTTTAAATTAAAAAAAAACCAACTAAATCCACAACGCTGACAACATTTTCTTGCAACTCCTCAACTTCATAAAGCCAACAACACTGTTTGTTTGGCCGAACTCTGTGTCGGTACAGTCCTTGTGGGCAAAAGATCTTACGGCCGACATCGGTCATTGTTGGCCCGCGCGCAGCTGTGCGCGGACCAACAATGACCGACGACGGCCCGATGATCTTGTGCTCTTGAACCACACAGTCTACAGTTGTAGGGTGCAACATAACAGCACCGGGTGACACATCGTATGGTATGGTGTGGTATGGTACGGTGTCTCCAAGGCGCACCTATCCATCTAATTCAGGATGCTCAAGGCGCCGCCGTAGGATGGAAGCTGGAGCTATGAAAGCCTGCTGCTATTAAGCGCTACTTTATGTGCAACCTCCACCCGGCTATTAACTTCGGTGCATGTGAAATATTTCTGTTCCATTTCACCGGCCCTACCGGGCCTTCTCTTTTCGATTAGTGGGATTTTTAACGTGCGCACTTGATGATTATGCGTGCTGTGCACACGAAGGCGAGACAGGCAACCGTAAGCCGAGTCTGTACGTAAATGTGACTCGATGGGAATGAGGAAAAGTCCACATCTCATTCCAGCCCACCAGGGGATTCGAACCCGGGATCTTACGACTGCCAGCGCATTGTCTTATCCACTAAGCTACATACCCACACATTCATCACAGCTTTAATCACCCTGTGACGAACTCTTGACTATTGTTGACGACGGAGGCTAGGTGACGACGGCAGGAGGCCATCTGCTGGATGTCATTCACATTTTCCCCACTGACATTTTAACTCTCTGAGCCCTGGAACGAAATTTAATTTCCAAGCTTTGGAAGCTGTCCTCTGAAGACTAGATTGCGGTGTAGGTGGCGTATCGACCACGATAGTTTAAGGGTGGTGCCAGAGCAGCTTGGCGCCTATAGGCGCCAAGCTGCTCTGGCACAACCCTTGAATTATCCAAGAGCCAAGCTATTGTGGCGTCACCCTCGAACTATTTAGGCGCCAAACTATCTGCACTACCTTTGAACTATCTAGGCGCCATGCTATTCCGGGGCTACCATTGAACTGTCTAGGCGTCAAGCTATTCTGGCACCACCTTGAACTATCTAGAGGGATCAAGCTGTTCTGGCATCACCCTTGAACTATCCAGGCGCCAAGCTTTTCTGGCACCATCAGTGAACTATCTATGCGCAAAACATTTATGCACTACCCCTAAACTATCTAGATGTGACGATATTCTGGCACCACCCTTGAACAATGCATGAGCTAAGCTATGCTAGCGGTACCCTTGAACTATCATGGCCGATCAATAGATGTTGCTGGTCAGGACCACGTGGCTTAATCCACTGTGACAAAATCGCGTATTTCCAACAGATGACGTCAACACCAAACTTGATTTATTGAGATCATAAAAATCGTGTGATCAGCGGGAGAAATTCCAATGAAGTCCTGTCAGACTAACTTTAGTCTTTATATTGAATTATGACGGAGACTACATTTCAAATTTATTATTTCAACTCAAGTCAAGCCAACTCGTATGACATATTTGGACAAGGAGCGCATAAGACACTATACACTGCTAATGATGTATATTGACGAGCACAAGAACATTTATGCGACATCATTGGAATCATCTTTATAGCAAGGTAGTGGCAAGTAGGATACACTGAAGTACGGCTTAGCTTGATCGTCGCAAGGCATGCGTCCTCGAAAAAGTCGTACGGTAACCAGACTAAAGAGGTGACTGTCCAGCGTGTACACAATGCCAAGAAAATACGCAACACGCGTAGAAAGGTCAAGCAAAACACACTTCATTAAAATTTCGGGTTTCTGTCTCACTGAAACATATTTCTGTTCGTATGTCCTTCACAAACATACAAATCTGGGTCCAAATAAATAACAAGATGGGAAGAACCATAACCCACAAAGTCCCTTCTATATGAAAGCTGTCCTCGCTATCTTTTGTTTTTGACCTGATTTTGATGTTGAATTATCACCTATTGAAAAAGTCTCGCAGATCTGCCACTGCGTCAGTGAGTTCTACAAGGGGCGGAGGACATACGCGTCATTGGTTTGTCAAACGTCATTTGTCATGACGTAAATTTTAGTTTTTAGTAATTTTATATTTTACGCGATATGAGTTTCACTTTCCCTTCATAGGCATGAGAAAACAGTGACAAAACTATAACTCCACGGTACAATTTCAGTCTTGCTATAATTTGTGTGAAAGCAGGTTGATTTTACCTATCTACGTGATATACTAAGCACACGGGTCACCTGCATACTCTTCTGAAAGCGCGTCGATGTGTGTGTGCGTGTTAGTGCGTGCATGCGCGCGCGCTCCAAACATCTCCAAGAGGCATAGATACTCATACGCCTGGAGGGCGCATGAGGATCTATTCCTCCTGGAGATGCGCCCATGTTTGTGTGTTTGTGTGTGTGTGTGTGTGTGAGAGAGAGAGAGAGAGAGAGAGAGAGAGAGAGAGAGAGAGAGAGAGAGAGAGAGAGAGAGAGAGAGAGAGAGAGAGAGAGAGAGAGAGAGAGAGAGAGAGAGAGAGAGAGAGAGAAATGAAATGAAATGAAATGAAACTTTATTGAAATGAAACTTTATTTCTGAACGGAAGAAGCAGTTAGCACATGTGCCATTTTTCACGCTTGCCGTTTCTAAACTACAAAGGTACAAATCTGCTAAAGGTATAATGCTACTAAGATACAAAAGTACAAAGCTACTAACATGAAAGTGCACATAATATAACAAGTCGTTCAAAAAGAGATGGATAAGGCAAAATGGAGGGCACCAATTATGATTACTAACAATGTAAACGAAGAAAAAAAATAGTCTTTAAAATTCCTTTTTTCACTGAAATCAAACACGCGCGCACGCTCGCGCCGCATGCTCACACACACACACACACACACACACACACACACACACACACACACACACACACACGCACGCAGAGAGAGAGAGAGAGAGAGAGAGAGAGAGAGAGAGAGAGAGAGAGAGAGAGAGAGAGAGAGAGAGAGAGAGAGAGAGAGAGAGAGAGAGAGAGAGAGAGAGAGAGAGAGATATGAAATGAAACTTTATTTTCCAAGGATAAAAGAATAGGTGCGCAGACCTGTTTTCATTCTTGTCCTTAACCCACATGATTGTCATTTGGTTAGGATTGTTGTTTGATCAGGATAGTTGTTTGATTAGAATTGTTGTTTGTTTCATCATGAATGCTTTCCTGGTATAAATAAATCTTGGAATCTTACTTCCATCTCATAATGCTCAGCTAGAGTAAGAGCGAGACTGAGACTGTGCGTGTGTCAGTGCGAGAAGTTTGTTTGTGTATGTCCGTTTGGTATGATGGTGTGACTGATCGTGCGAGCGCACGTTGGTAGCTCAGTAGAAACGCTTAACAGCAACAAACACCAAATCCAGTCAAAAAAGGTTTTTTTCTGGATACTGTGGTCAGTCCACTGCGCAGGTAACTTCGACTTTTGAACACAACGCGAGGCAAATAAACACGGATTTTGTGCGGCGCATGGGAGACTAGGGTAGACTTATAGTTTACTCTCCACAGCAATCTCCAGCCCTTCCCTAGACCACAAAAGGTTTAGTCCGCATCCCGCATACCGTCGCAGTGGACAGTATAAACTAATTAACTAATGTGCGAGTCCTTTACAAGGATTCTAACTAAGTGCGCCTTAATATACCGTCGCAGTGGACAGTATAAATTCTAATTAACTAAGGTGCGAGTGCTTTACAAGGATTCTAAGTGCAACCTTAATATACCGTCGCAGTGGACATTATAAACTAATTAACTAAGCGTGCCTTAATATACCATCGCAGTGGACAGTATAAATTCTAATTAACTAAACAGGGAGACAAGAGAGAAAATCGTGCAGAAATTCTAACTAAGTGCGCCTTAATATACCGTCGCAGTGGACAGTATGAATTCTAACTATACAGGAAGACAAGAGAGAAAAACAATTAACTATAGGTCCTGTGTAGGACGGAGGCTTCGCATGCAAGGAGGCCTGCCCGACTTTGCTAGGCACCCACCATTAGATTTTATACCCTCACTCTTAAGAGTGTGTTCGGCGTGCATTGCGCTGATTGGCTGACATTCTCGCTCTTGACACATAGCTGTGTCGCCAGCTTCTGAGTCTGTGGGCGTGATTGGGAAAATATGTCAGTGCCACTGTACCAAAACACTGGGCTAAAATCATCTCCCCCGCTACACTCCCCCCTCAACCCCCCTTTTAAGACCTAATGTGACGGCTTTAAGAATAAAGTTGGAGAGAGAGAGAGAGAGAGAGAGAGAGAGAGAGAGAGAGAGAGAGAGAGAGAGAGAGAGAGAGAGAGAGAGAGAGAAAGAGAATGACGTCATATTTAGAGTATTATGTCAGTCGACCAATCAGGGCTCTGAGAAGGGTGGTGTCGCACACATACACCCATTTTAGGGGTTTTGTGCACACACACACACACACACACACACACACACACACACACACACACACACACACACACACACACACACACACACACACACACACACACACACACACACACACACACACACACTGCTGGGACAAGTTCAAACACACTAGCGGAGTTTCTTTTAAACATAAAAGTGCATGTAAAAAACCCAAAATGAGAAAAACTGATTTCTTTTTATTTTTTATGACTTGTTACCGCAAGGCAATGCAGAAAGAACCCTCTGAAAAAATGAGAGTCTGACTTGGGAACCCAGAATTTTACACACACCCATTTTCCATAAGGATGGTAAAGACAGTCACCCATTTTAGGGCTTTTGTGCACGCACGCACACACACACACACACACACACACACACACACACACACACACACACACACACACACACACACACACACACACACACACACACACACACACACACACACAGATGTGATCAACAAAAGAGGGATTGTCACTCTGAAGGTCGGTAACTCGGCACACAGTCCTTGACGCAGCAACATCTTACCTTAAGATGTTTGGTTATCACGATGTGAGTGAGGGAATAAAAGCCAGGTCCCACCCACTTATGCATCCTGACGTTCTCGTTCTGACGCCTGTTAACATCCTAGCCATGAAATCAAAATGTGTGAAGAACTCATGGGCGTTTTGATAGGCATTCGTAGCCGTTAGTAACTACAGGCTCCGATTTACTCATCATACTCATGCCTTAACACATAAAACCTGCACTGAATGTTAAAAACAAACTAATCATCACATAGTGCTGTTAACATATAATACTTGTTTTTAAGGGTGGAAGCATAGCATCTTAATTAAGCTCCCCCACCACAATTAATTAAGCTAATGATATCACAATGTTCTGACTGAAGCGGGCTTCCATACGCTGTGCTTGCGAATGGAAGTTCCTGCCAACTTTGTTATACACTGTAGAATGGTGGTATTGTCTGTAAGCCGGAGATGTTAGAATGGCTCGAATTTTTCTTATTGTAAATGTGTTATAGTTTTGCATGAGGCCATACACCCTACGTCAAGCTGTGCGGTCGTTGATTTTGTGTTAGGTACGTAGTATCCGTTTTAGTAGTGTGTATTATCAGAGCTGAGATGCTAATTTACCACTGTCAATCATGTCCGGCATAACAAATATATACATTACATAGTTGGTCACCGTTGAGTACATGTACACCATGCGGCTGTTTCGTCTGATGTAGATTCGTCCTCTATGTAAATCACGTGTTCAAATAAGTACTATTTTCCAACATAAAAAAAAAAAATGATGATATAAAAATGTGCAGCACAGTGTATTCTATTTTGACTTTTTAAAGACAACACTTAATTTACAGTTAAATAGTCTATTTAATGTCTGCTCACTCACAGGTGATATCAAAGCATACAACTTTCATAACAAGAAGAGAAAAATTGCAATAATTTGCAATAAACATCTTAACAGCAAACGAAGGAGAGATTAAAAAGGGGGTGGGTGGGATAGGGTGGGGTGTGGTGATCTGATATCAGAGGAAGAATTATATTACGGCTGGTAAAGTTTTCTTTTAACAAAGAAAAGCTGTTTCTCTTTCTTGTTAAAAAATGTTTCAACATTAATACGGTTATCAATAGAGACAAAAGTAATCAGCACCACTCAAAAGATTTGATTGCCTGACCAGTTTTTGAACGTCTTTCTTTGGGGCCGTGTACACACGATGAATTAAGCAAGCGATTGATGGACTGATTCTGTGGCACGTAAACGACTGTGTCCAGAAATCTTTCACGAGGGTTATCCGGGTTATGGGGGTTATGGGCCGGATTTTCCTGGGCTCGTGTTGTACATTATTGTGACTGGAAGGTAACGTGACCCGTTCCATATATACTTTAGTTTTGTTATTCTTTACAGAGTGTATTTTGTGATTTGAATAATTTAATATGATATATCAATTTCGTAATTCAATATAATTAGAAGCCACCAAGCGCAATTCGTTCAGCAACTTAACATAGTTGTTGTTCACTTCAAGAGGAAACCAATCAGGTCAAGATGGCTTCATTAGTCAATGACCTAGAATATAAATTCTTTGCTGATTGTTATTTTCTCATGACAATTTTTTTAAAACAATAATATATGACAAGTATATTGTTTTACTTTCAACCCTTTCTATAATTGTTAAAATCAGTCTCACGGAAATTCTACTTTGATGAAGCTGGACTGTATCCCCATATGCATCCGCTTGTGTCGAGACTTGAGCTTCATAAAGTAAATGTTCGCTAGTATATGTTCATTACACACACACATACACACACACACACACACACACACACACACACACACACACACACACACACACACACACACACACACACACACACACACACACACTCACCAGATATCAGGCCTATGGTAGGTTGCGAATCGGAATGCGCGATAACATGAGTGTACACACTTCGTATCGGAAGTAGTGCATATGGCTGATGGCTGATGATAATTAATCACACACCCCTGCTGACAACCGATACATCAAGACATATTGTGGGTATGAAACCGTGCAGACGAAAATATCTATAAAAATAAGGACACGGTGACCTAATTAGTAAATTTGTACCAATTTACTCTTGTTATCAGGTACTGATTACATCGTTAGAAATTTCAAGTATATTAAAATGAAACAAACATTATTTTATGTATTTTGCTTATGGTTTCATGGTTACAAACCAGCACCTAGACAATTATTTAGATATTGCAAAAAATAATTAAAATATATAAAAGTTGTAACCTCCTTTTCTAAGCGTGCTTCTTTCTTCGTTGGGTTTATCTTTGACGTGTATACCGTTAATTATCTTTCTTTTAAGCGTGCTTCCCCCTGTTCCTATCTTGTAAACTTGTACAATTACTGGTGCAGGGATTACTAGCTGGTATAACAGGGCTCTCCCTTACAGGCGGAGGCGGTCACGGCAGGTGCGGATCATTTACCTAGGAGGTGGAGTGGGGGTGGGGTGGGGTGGGGTGGTGTAAAATTGTTTGCTTGGGACCTACAACCTAACACAAAAAGCCTCCAGACTATAGACCATTCTTCCAGTAGTTGAAAATCAAACAACCGAGCGGAGAGAGGGGTGGGGGGGGGAGGTGGGGAGGGGAGGGGGGGGGGGGGTGGATGGGGCGGAGAGGGGGGAGACCGGGGAGAGGTGGGTAGGGGGGCGTAAGAGCGTTTGTCAGAACTCTCATCGATCGTTAACATTTAAACAACAGGGAGGTGGGGTAGGCGGGAGTGTGTGTGTGTGTGTGTGTGTGTGTGTGTGTGTGTGTGTGTGTGTGTGTGTGTGTGTGTGTGTGTGTTACGTGGTGGAATTGTAGTCTAAGTATGATAAACACACCAGACGCACGCACGTAAGAGTTCTTTAAAATAAACCTCGTTCAGCTGCAATCCGTCACACGTGGCTTAAGGATGTAGACAATACTAGAGTAACAGTTCCAACAATATTTAATTCAGCGATGCGATATCCACACAATAATGCACTTTCAAATGCACAAACTACTGATACAAAGTCTCTTCTGCTATGTCCACACTACGACTCAAAGTTTCTCATACACAGCGTCTCTCGCAATAAACTACGTGTCTCTACAAATGACAAAGCAAGGACAATGTACGACCGGGCTTTCCTAGCGCCCTCCTTATAAATACTATCAAATTCCAGAATCTTCTACGGAAAACATACAACTCAACCAATCAGAACGAAACACGCAGCCGAAGCTCATTAACATAAACTTTCCAGATAAACTATAACAGGCTACAAAAACTCGGCGGCTCACTTCAGCTCTAAATTCTAGCGTATAATTAAGTCACATAAAAGTATGGTAGCCCTATCACACGTTCCATGATAGCTCAAAAAGGTACGAGAACATTCCAAAAACAAAATAAAAGCTGCTCACTTCACGCGCACAGGAAAACATAAAGTAGCGAAAATGTTGCGATGTCAACTAACCCGGGCGACGTGACACTTACGAGGCCACTAGACAGTGCGACCTTTCTAGCACGCTCCGGACTAAACTTAACAAAACGAAAACGGCTCTACTCACGAACAAAAGAAAATCTTACTAAAAAGACACGTGAATCGTAACCAAGATAGCTCAAATAAACATCGGATCGTTACCTACGATCAACACATGCACGCTCTCACAGGATAACACAACCACAATCGTAACAGTGTGTGTGTGTGTGTGTGTGTGTGTGTGTGTGTGTGTGTGTGTGTGTGTAGTGTGGGGGTGCGGGGTGGGGGGTGGGGGGTGGGGGGGGGGGGTGGTGAGACTGTTCGTGTTTCATGACCCTCACCATTAACCGAAATACCACCAAACTCTCCATAAAGGGACTTTGTTATAGCATTTTAAAGATTTATTGGTGTGTGTGTGTGTGAGTGTGAGTGTGTGTGTGTGTGTGTGTGTGTGTGGGGGGGGGGGGGGTCCAGAACCCCTGGAATCTCCCCCCCCCAACCTTTTGGAGCTTTTGGACCTTTGCTTACTGGAAAACTGGAACGCCGAAGGAACAAGCACAGGGGGATGGAATGGAGTTTCGTGGCCCTGGCCCGCTCAGGCCGAGCGTCAACATCAAATTGTCACTCGGAGCCTGTCAGAGGCACGAAACACATGGTAGAAAATTTTCCATCCCCTCCCCATGTGGAAAAAACAAACAAACAACGCATTTGGATAGTAATATGTACTGCTAACTGAGAGTGTAAATACCCAGTGCGCAAAGACCATCGGTCCGACGTCGGCCCGCCGTTGCCCCGCGCACGGCCGTTCGCGGGTCAACGGCGGACCAACGTCGAACCGATGGCCTTTACACAGAGCACAACTCCCAACATGTCCAAAACCCAAAGACCAAAAAGGTGACTGGCAAGCGTGTGAAACTTGATGCGGAGAATATAACACAACGAAGACAGAAGCACGCTTAGAAAAGACAGTTACAACACAATTCATTGATACTTCAGGTGAAAACCCTTGTTTCGAAAATAGACAAACAAACAAGAATACACTTCGGTACTTATCTTATCGTATCGGGGCGTGAAGAAGTTTGTTATTTCCAAAATTTTTTGCTGAAACTGAGTGAACGTGTAGGCGCAGCGTATAGTTAGTTAGTTAAATAGTCAGTTAGTTGGTTAGTCAGTTAGTTAGTTTGTTAGTGTGTGTGTGCGTGCGTGCTTGTGCGTGCGTGCGCGCTCTCTCTTTCTGTCTCTCTTATGTGTGCGTGTGTGTGTGTGTGTGTGTGTGTGTGTGTGTGTGTGTGTGTGTGTGTGTGTGTATGAAGACATGCAGACAGACATACAAGCAAACTGTAACAAACAAATACAGAATAAAACTGACATGCAGACATAGCATATCAAAATGTAATGTTTTTACTTTTTAATTTCCAGTTCAGCGATCACAATTTAAAACAAACAGCACGGCGTCAAAAATTAAAAACGCTTCCTGTAAAACCAACAAACACTTGTATGATTACGTCATTTACCCTTGTATGATTACGTCATTTACCCTTCGCTGCCAGTGGACGCAGACTCTTTGATTCTGACGTCGGATACAAAGTTCGGAGATAAAGTAGTGTCAGCAAGAGGCATAGATGCTCATGAGCCCCCGCAACTGCGGAGGGTCTTGGGGATCTATATCTTTTGCAGTTGTATTGTGTTTACTTTTCCTCGGTAGTGAAGGGGTAAACAGACTTGTGCATGCAGCCACCGACACAAAGCTGTTAATGATGGAATCATACAACCATTAGTAACGTTGATTGCATTAACAAGGGGGTCAAGTCCGTGGCGTGTGATCTGGACCCCACGAATGCCAATGACTGACATTCACTTGAAGGGTAGGTGTTTGACCGTGACTATGACCTTGTCCATGACCTTCGCCTATGTGACCTAGACCCCAGGTGTGTACCGGCAGACGTAGGGTCTGATCCACGTGCATGGAGCGTCCCTCCATTTTCCGTCGGAGGCTCGGACATCCACACAGTCCACGTCAGCCCACGTATTGTACACACCGTCTGGTTCGCCTTGCCACAAAACACGGTACGAGATGATATGATACGATACGATGCGCTGCGACAACACGACACGACACGACGAGACGATTCGAGACGAGATGCGATGACGGAGACACAAAACAACACAACACGACGAGACGAGATGAGAGGAGAGGAGATGAAATATGATACGATACGATGATGCGATAAGATGCGATACTACGAGTTACGCTTCGCTAGTGGTTCTTGTCGCCTCTCGGGTCCGGTCAGGGGGGTCAATGTCGGAGGTAAGAGAGGGCTTTAGCGGCCCCAGACTCTTACCTCCGATTTTAACCTGACCCGAGGGGTCGACAAGAACGACTGGCAAAGTCTAACTCGTAATACAAAAAAAAAAATGCTTCTTCAATTGTACAAAATATACGCGTGGAGTATATCCCTGAAAGGACCACAAACTTTACGTGTGACGTAGATATTCAGTTAACAGCCTCGCGCGAACTGCATTCGCCTGGAATTTCTCTCTAAGGTATTTTTTTAAAATAATTTATCAGTCATTGCTTTTGTATTAGATTGGTAATTAGGCCGAACACGACGCGTGCATAGTCATTTTGTTGAGTACCCCCTCAATTTTTACAGTTTGTACCGAGAAATGTAATTGGCCAAATATTTATTTGGGGGAGAACGCTTTGCTCAGCAAGTATCGTTGTCATCGTAACATAAATAAGGGAGTCTACTTATCACATGTTACCTTGGTTACTCCCGTTGCCTTGAGAACGGATGACCAGGGAAAAAATCGAATAGAGCGATGCCAACGAGAAAACAGGTAAAGAGACTGAAAAAGGCAAGTTTTATTATCTGCATTTCTGTGCCAAGCGGTTTGACTGAATAGAGATTATTGTGTGTTCGTACTGAGAAATGTGATTGGCCAAAGACGGATTTGGAGAAAGAATTTGCTCCGCGAGTACGTTGTCATCGTAACATACTATACTTATCACATGTCGCCTTGGGAAGATGCGATAAGTAGGCTCCCGTTGAGAATGCTTGGAAAATATAAGAACACGGGATGGATACAGAAAATTAGCACACTGGTGCGATGCAGCACAATCACTGTCACACTGGTGCGATGCAGCACAATAACTGTCACATGAGAGGGAAAATGAAAAATGGTCGACGTGGGAAAAAGTTGTCAAGTAGGTCAAAACTGCTCGTGTTTCGACGAAACAGTGGATTAAAAACCTGGACAAACATGCGATATCGCACGTTTGTCCTTGCTTTTACGCCACTGTTTTCATCGAAACATGTCTAGTATTGACCTACTTCTGATTTCCGGAAATCGTCAAGTATTTACCCGCTTGCCAGTTGGCGTACGTGAGAAGAGACCCGTCCAGCCAGACAAACCTTCCTTCCACAGCCACGTCAGTAGCACCGACCCACAGGAGAGATTTGGCCCTGAAAGGTTCAAAATCCAATATGAGTTATTGTCACGCCAGAGGGAAAATGAAAAATGACTTACTTGGGAGAAAACTGGCAAAGCCGTGGACCAATCAATAGAAGTGGTATGTCAATTTTGCACTTGTTTCGACGAAACCAATGGATTAAAAGCCCGGGCTATTAATTCACTGTTTTCGCCGAAACGGGTGCGGATTTCAGTGACCTATGTTTGATTTCCGGAAATATTTTTTAACACTCTGTCACACTTGAGTTGCTGGTTAACCCTTCACTGCTGAGAAAAACTGATCTGCAAGATCCTCATGAACCGAACAGTTGCAGGACGCTCATAAGGATCTATGTGTCTAATTCTTGCTGAAACCACTTTGTATCCATGTTCCTTGGAAGTCTAGAGATCAGTGACGTTGAATTGACGATTATTTAAAAAACGCAGTCTGTACACACATAAAAAATCTTTATAGAACACTCCCTGAGATCATAACGGCGCCAGAAAAGGACAAACGCAGCAAGAGGCAAAGAACCTCATGAGCCCCCGCATATGCGGGGGCTCATGAGGTTCTTTGCCTCTTGGAGTAGGGTCTACTGTTCATGACATTCAAAAGTGTATTAAATATAAGAAGCTGTATCGCCTTGTTAACACCATATCTGCTGTACAGAAAACTCACGGTGCTAGAGTGAAATAGATGAAGTTGAACTCGGCCGCAGTTTTGGCTGGCGACATGACCGCTCCACTGGGAGACAGGCGGAGACCGCTACACGCTGCTGACGCCTCATCAAACTTGACGCTGCCGCTGTAGTACTTGTAGCACGACCCCTGAAACTCCGACCACCCGGGCACACACCCAGAGGGGTAGATGATGGGGGTAGGGGTGGTGGTAGTGGTTGTAGTGGTGGTGGTATCTGATGTACAAACACAAAGTATTATTATTATTAAAGTATATTAAAAAACAAATATACCCGATGAAAAAAAAACCCATAAAATATCGAAACACACCAGTGCACGCACGGGCACAGGTAGTTATTATTATTATTATTATTAATTTCTTTTTTATTGGGAAGTGGGGGTGGGGGGGGGGGGAGTGGGGGTGGGGGGGTTGTCGGTCTGATTTTCAATTCTGCAGCTAAGAAACAACATTACGGCAAAATACAACTCATCCTCGGCGCAAAAGGCTTGGCAACTGACATGGGCAGAGGAGACCAGACTAACAGACAGGGTCTCCCACTACGGGATCCGCGGTAAAACTCTATGACGAATCCAGAACTTCCTGGCAGGTAGAAAGCAACAGGTTGCAGTCGAGGGCGAGCAGTCTGTTGACGGGCCTAGTGATCTCCGGTGTCCCACAGGGATGCGTCCTTGGTCCGTTCGTTTCTGCTTTACATCAATGACCTCGACCACCTAATCTCTGCCTAAGTTCGCCTCTTCGCGGACGACACTGCCCTTTACAGTTATGTCCAAAGACAATCAGATGCTGATCGATTTCAAGAAGACCTAAATACCATGTAGACGCGGGAAGCCAAGTGTAGATGGGTTTTAATGTTGGGAAGCACCTATACATGTCCAGACGCACTGCTACAAAGGTCTGGTTCTGCCATTGCTGGAGTACGCCTCACCTGTGTGGGACCCTCATCAGCAAAACCTCATCAACTCTGTCGAAGCTTTCCAACGCCGCGCTGTCCGAAGGACCACCAGTAGATCAGCCCCACATCCAACGCCACCCCAGAGCAAAACGTCTTCGGGCCCAAGATGGCCGCAGGAGGCCCGCGGCACAGCCGTGCGTGGGCCCACTGCGGCCGTCGTGGACTCGAGGAGCTTCGCACAGCCCTAGTTTTCATCCTCAACCATCAGCCCTTCAGACTAAGACGCGAAGTGAACGAGGCCGCATTGATGTATAAAATCATGCAGAGCCTTGAGGGCAAAACGTCTCCTACTGGCCTTCTCTGCACCTCTACACGATCTTCCTGCACATGGCCAACAAACTGCTGTTACCTCAGTCAAGAACTGATGTTCACCTATACTCTTTCTTTCCTTCCACCTCCACTGACTCCCTCCCCACCTGAAATTGATTGTGGAAGGTTATGCGAGATCAAACTACCCTCCCTCCCGCCCCTCCCCCCCCCCGCCTCACCGCCCGCCCGTCCCCATCCTCCCCCCCCCCCCGCCACAACAGTATCAGCTTTTAACCTGTATTTAATGACACCACTCCCACTTTGATTCTTCGCTGACAAAATAACAGTGAATGAATTCTACACGTGTTTGTTTAGTGTCTACTTTGAAAAAGAATTAATATTACTATTAATAATTGTATTATACCTGTCTTTTCTAAGCATGTTTCTTCTTCTCCACCTTTTAGTCATTCTTTCCTAACCTCGCACACGCACACAGTTCGGGCTGCCACTCGAAGTGAGGAAAGCGGAAAGAAACTGTCTATGAACCAAGGGAAGCAAATCTATACTGAAGCACAGGTATGACATATGAAGAACCTCGAATGACTGATTAACTCCCCTCAATTTCCAACGCCCGTGGCGCCATTTTCATACATGCAACACAATAATTCAGTCTTGAAACATAAACACTGATCGATTGAATCAGTTTATTGGTAGTGCCGCATTATCTTGGGGTCTGGGAAAGCACTTATCTGGGACGACCATAGAACTACCAAGGTTTCCCGTGCCGTTTGCGTGAGTACTCCCCTGATAGACTGACTCAGGGAGTACGCCACAAGTTCACTTCTATTCAAATGAGATGCTCAGGTGAAAAATCAAATTGAACTGGTCCGCAGTTTTGGCGAACGCCACCACCGCTCCCAAAGATTGGCATGACGTCACAGCCAGCATGAGCCAGGTCATACCCGGCTCCCGGAAACACCTTGTAGCAGAACCCTTCATACTTCACCCCGCATTCAGGGCCGCATACTACACTGACAGACATAAGCAGTAAAGAACGTGCACGGGCAAATCCACAGCCGACGCTGGCACGACGATTTACTTACTGAGCAATTACAGTCCGATAGCCTTTTGCGCATTGGGTAGTTAGGCGTGGATGCGGTAGGACTACGGTCATTTGACAGAAAAACGTTAACTCATTCTGCCCACGACACACGACAGCAAGATATGGCTCGACCATGATAGTTTAGTCAAGGGTGGTGGCAGAATAGCTTGGTCGATCTGTCTCCTGAATTGCAATGCAGTCCTCAAATGATAACTCCAAAAATTGGGTATTTCGTACCTCGGGCACAATGAGTTAAACGTTTGGGGCTCAAAGTATTTTGTTCACCACGGAAGTGGGTATTTCAAAGACGGGGCACCAAAAAGGATCTGAACAAATTTTGAGCCCAGCTAGATTCGAACCCGCGACCTTTTCGGAGCCGAGTCGAACAGTCTACCACCGAGGTATCCAGCACCCGGTAACTTGACAGAAGTTAGTAGGTTCACTTTGTATAAACATGAAAATCTCGCTTTTCTTAAAATGGAGGCACTTCCAAATTACTGCGAGGGTAGGACAAATATCCTTATGAGCCCTCGCAATTTGCAGGGGTTCATGAGGATCTATGCCACTTGTAATTTGGGCTTGCATAAGTGAAGGTATTGAGACCACTGCGGTCAATACCATCAGCTTGACATGACAACGCAATACTGGGCTATACAAGGCCGGATTCCAGCAAGCAAAGGTCTTCGGGCCCACGACGGCCGCAGTGGGCCCGCGCAGAGTTGTGCGCGGGCCCACTGCGACCGTCGTTGGCCCGAAGACGTTTTGCTTCTGGAGTTAAGACGAAACATGATATTGAATTAAACTGAATTGAACTGAACTAAAAGGCATCACAACGTTACCTTGGGGCGGCGGGGTTGTTCTTGGGTGTGTTGCTATTCATGTGAAACAAGAAAGGCAAGGCCGTTATGGCTCACGTGTATGACCGATTTACATATGTGTGACCTTTGTGACAAGGGCGGTCTTCTGCAGCAGCAAAATCCATGTTTTCTGAAAATGTAAGCATTTTCCCCACATCTGTCAACCCCCGATGACCCTTGACCTTTGTGATTGTTCGACTAAATTAGTATGTATAGGAAGGTCTTATCATCAGCTATCTTTGTACCAAATGTGGCTGAAAAATGTGCAAAAATGTTGGTAATACCTACAATTTTATCAAAAATCGGCATTTTAGACACATTTGCCAGCCTCTTGTGACCCTTGACCTTTCCAAAGGGTCATCCAAATTAGTATGTATAGATAGGTCTTACCAAAAGGTATCTCTGTACCAAATTTGGGTTTGAAGGTGTGAATAGTATTTCAGAAAAAAACATCTTTTGTCCAAATATGGCTATTTTTGACCTATTTCCTGAGCTCTCGTGACCCTTGACCCTTCTGAGGGATCAACCAAATTAGTGTGCATAGAAAGGGCTTTCCATCAGGTATCTCTGTAGCAAGTTTGGATTTACAGTTGTGAATAGTATTTGAGAAAAAACATCTTTTGACAAAATATGGCTATTCGGACCTGTTTCCTGAGCCCTTCCTGACCCTTGATCTTTCCGAGAAGTAATTCAAATTAGTATGCATAGATAGGTCTTACCATCACTGATCAGGTATCTTTGTACCAAATGTGGGTTTGAAGTTGTGAATAGTATTTGAGAAAAAACATCTTTTGTCAAAATATGGCTATATTTCACCTATTTCCTGAGCTTTTTGACCCTTGACCTTTCTGAGGGCTCATCCAAATTAGTATGCATAGAAAGGTCTTACCATCAGGTATCTTTGTACCAAGTTTGGGTTTGAAGTTGTGAATAGTATTTGAGAAAAAATAAATTATGTCAAAATACAACTATTTTTGACATATTTTCTGATCTCCTGTGACCTTGACATTTGTGAGAGGTCACTCAAACTGGTACGTTTATAAAGGTCTTGCCACAAAGTATCCTTGGGCCAAGTTTGAAGAATCTGGCTTGAATAGTCTCCGAGAAAATGCCAACGTTAAAGTTTACCACGGACGACGGCGGACGGACGACGGAGGACGGACGACAGCGGACGGACGACGGACGGACGACCACGGGCCCAAAATATAGACTCACTTTTGCTTCGCCCGTGAGCCAAAAAGGAAGAAACGATGTTATATTTATTGTGATATTTTAACCAATAATGATAAAAAAAAACCCACATTGACACTAGTAAAACAGAAAATTTAATAAAGACGACGACGATGACGATGACGACGACGACAAAGATGATGATGATGTTGATGAAGATGATGATAATGATGATAGTAAATACCATGAGTTAGAACTGTTCTAGCATTCTGCATATTCAACATATACAACAATGAATCCAGACCAAAAAGGTGACTGCCAAGCGTGTGAAATGCAAAGAAGTACCCAACGGAGAAAGAAACACGCTTAGAAAAAACGGTACAACACAATTTATTAATTTATTAATATTTCGGGTAAATACCCTTTGTCAAAATAGACAAACAAACAGAGACATTAGCCGCTACTTATCTTCAGATGCAGAAGGAATGTGGCAACTGTTGCCACATTCCTTCTGCATCTGAAGATAAGTAGCGGCTAATGTCTCTGTTTGTTTGTCTATTTTGACAAAGGGTATTTACCCGAAATATTAATAAATTGTGTTGTACCGTTTTTTCTAAGCGTGTTTCTTTCTCCGTTGGGTACTTCTCTATATACAACAATGGCTGATCGCTAAGTGGCACGGCACGACGAGACGCTAAAAAGTGTGGCGGAGAACGCACAACCTTTATCACCACCCTTGAATAAATGTGACCTATGTACCTTCCAGGCAGTATCCGACGTCAATGATTTCGATGGCGAGGCTTCCTGCGTTGTCAGGGTCGGGGAAGATGGTGAAGAGCAGAGAGTCTCCGACCGGCGCCAACACGAATGGTGCTGTCCACTGCTGGTCCTGCAAAGACTTACTCAGCCTCATAGAGCCGTTCTGAAAAAGACGAGACCTCATCGCATTATGCGTACCCGAAATAGTAAAGACCTAGTTCAGGAAACATTATTATTATTATTACATGGTATTTCGCCATGAGGGATTAATAAAGTATTATTTGTATTGTATTGTATTTATATGGCACATTTCTCATAATTATTTATAATATAACTCAAGGTAGCCGCGAACTGAACACAACAAGCACGCTCACGTGAATCACGCGCATTCACTCACACACTGTACGTAAACACAGAACATTCACGTGGTGCTAAGGGCAAACTCAAGCGAGCTACTGAAGTTGTATTTGGAAATCGTTTGTATTAAAATTTTTATTAAGTTAGCTAAAGCTGATACCAAAGTGGAGGGGGCGGAAAAGCCGGAGTACCCGGAGAAAGACCCCTGACGGTCCGCCCGAATTAACGGTGACACTTACTAGAGGAGAAAAGTCCGACGCCGGAAACCGAAATGGAACCTCGCACATTTAGCATTGGTGGCAGGAGAGATAATAGAAAGTACTTTCCAAAGACTTCGGATTACCCATTGTCTTAATTAACCCCAATAATTAACTAATTACGGTCGTTAACGTCCACACTGTCGTTTCTCTCAAATCAAACCAAAATCCTGACAGTGCAATCTATAATAGACTAATGACTTTTTACACACCCCAAATAATTAAAAAATTACTCCTCATTGTCTCTCAATACTGTCAGAGTCGATTTCCGAAAAACTCGCAAGCTCTGTTTAACACATAATATTCCAGTTCACGCTTGACAAAACAAACTGACTCTTTTCAGTGCAGTCAGAGTGGGGGGGGGGGGGGGGGGGGGGGGGGGGACAGGTCGCCGCGACTTATTAACAAAAGGTGGCTCAGTGCAGCTTTATTGAAAACCTCTTTGAAAACAGCTCTGCTCAGGTCGTGTTCAAAACTTGTCAATGCCTGCACATGTGCTGGAAAAGAGTTGTTCGTCTGACTTTTCAGAAAATCGATTAGGGACCATGTTAAATAGTGGGACCAGAAAATCTCATCTGATTTTGTAGAGGTAGGTAACACATACATACACACACACATACACAATCACACACTATCTACATAAAATAACATTTCATGTGATATACACTGACAGAGTCGATTTCCGAGGAACACGATTTTCTATACCAGTTAGCCTACCCTCTCACTGTGTACACAAAGCGTCGGGCACAGCCCGAACATAATGGCTTGTTATGACAAAAGCTATTTTATTGACTGTGACACTGATGTAAAACGACACAGATAACACTTTTTATCACAGGCCTTTTAAATCTTGTCTACCACTGTTCATTGAGGTCTAGATTCATAGATTCACATGAGCTCCGTTTCACAACATTTTCGATTGGAAACTAACAGACGCATAACTCTCACTGTGTACACACAGTACTCGTATGTATAATTTCTGTTTATAACATAACTTTAGAAGTCTATGCAGACATCTAAGTGCTTTCATGTACACGACGCTTTAAATCAGCCCATGCGTGGACAAAAGCCTCGGCGTTTCTATGTACGTGCGCGTTGCTGTTGCTGTTGCTACTGACTTATCTGCGCATAAAAGGACGCACAATCTGAATGCACTGACTAAAATAGTTCTAGGTGCCAAGCTATTCTGGCACCACCCTTGAACTAAAGCCATTGGTCTATATCCCTATCTGTAAGTACTATAAAGTAGCTTGCATATGGCAGTGTACAAATTTGAAGCTTTTAGCCTCAGTATGATATGGGTTAAAACAAGTTTTTGATGTATTTGTATAGTTAGAATTGCTAGACTGTGCTAAGAGTGACTGTTAAGTGTGAATGCCGAAAGCGATAAATTGTCCGTTTTTGGAAACCACTTTATTCAATATCTTAAAGTAATCACGAACTTTGACACTTCTGCCGAGGGAATCGACCGGGTGGTATTAAATAAACATGGTAACGAGAGCACGCACACATACGCACACACGCACTGACACATTGACACACACACATACACATACACACATACACATACACACACATACACACACACACAAACACATAAATAAACATACACGTACACACACACAAACACATAAACACACACACACACACACACACACTCACACACACACATACATATACACACATATGCATATACACTAACACAGACACAAACAAAATAGGCACACATACAGCCAACTACTAACCGGTATGACAGAGCAGCCGCCATTGCTCAGCCGGATATTTTTGAAATTCCATGAATGGATTAGAGCACTATGTATGGATTAAAAGAATCGATCCGGTTTTATCTGAGCATGAAAAAGTTTTCTGACTTTTTAGAACGTGAAATTTCTAGCGCTCCAACACGTAGACACGTAGACTCGTAGAACAGGTTCTGTGAGGTGTCTCGGTTTTCTGCGTACTGCAGTGCCGGTACAGCGCGCACACACGCACGCGCACACACGCGCGCACACACACACACACGCGCGCACACATATGTACACACGCGCACACACACACATATGTACACACACGCATGTACAGACACACGGAAATACCTCGGACACACACAATAGCTCTCTCTCTTTCCACCTCACACAGAGAGAGGCCCGTCATAAAGACAGTAATCATAATACCTTTTACCCTTGTTGGTTTAGGTCTGTGCTTATGTCAACTGACAAACACTAGTAAATCTCTGCCCTTAACGCCACACACCACATGTCACAGTTGAGGTAAGGGACATATCTTTTTAAATGCAGCACGCTTATAGCTGAGAGGTGTCAGCTTAATACATCCCGTCGTCAACAAGTCATGCATTTGTGGAGTGACGCATGCGGGTAAACCCACCTGTGGCTGAGACTTGAGAGCCCTCATACAAATCACTCAAGTACACAATCCACGCTAGTTAGCCTCAGGCTTTAAGAAAAAAGCCATTTATACCATTATTTCTGAGTCAATACCCTAAAAACATGGCTATAAGAAACATTGTTAGCGAGTGTGTTCAGGTACTTGAAAAAACATTTAAGCAGGTGTTAAAGTGACAAAAAAGTAATTACAAAATAATGTTTAATTTGGTTTTATAAAAAAAACAAATCACTCATTGTTTTAACAAAATCAAATAACAACATTTTTATTCTATTATCTATTGTAATTATTTGCACAATTTGTTATTTAATTTTGACAAAAAAATGTACTTTAGTCAAGAATTAAAGCATAATTTAATAGAGCAAGGGAAGTAACTTTTTTGTCTTGCTGAAATTTTTACAAAATTACTTCCCTTGTATTAACTTGTACTCAGAAATTTTTGTTATTGAACATGGGTGATTCCTTCCTTTTTCTGGTGCTCAAGTTATGGGTAAAATTATCAAGTTACTGTCTATGTTACTGTCTAGGTGTTTCATTTGGCCCTCACTTGGCCAGGTTGTGATTTATAATTTACTGCAAAGCCAATAATCGCCAATACTGTGTCAGGTTTGTTTGCTTAAAAGGACAGGGTTATTGTACATGACATTACAATTGAAATCTGTGAAACATGTCATTTATAAGCCCACTGAGAGAGACACAATATTGGTCTGGGGTAAACTCAAAAACTATTGGCTACATTTTGCTGAATGGTACAAACGTATAAAGTTACTATTAATTTACTTCCTAGGAAACATGATTTTGCTTGATAACAATTTTTGTTTTTTGTTTTTAATTTTTTAAATTACATTATAAATGAACCAAGACGAACTCCTTCTATTAAATGATATCAATGCTGTAGAGAACAAAGACTTAGACTCAAAAAAACAGCGGCTTTTGTCTGTGATTGTCTCAGGCAAATCAAAGGCTTATCTGGGTAGACAATACATGACAGAGGATATTGAATCTCTAAGCTCTGATGAACTAATCAAGCTTCATTCTAAATATGAAAACCACATTGCCTCACTAATGACTCGTGATTTGAGTCGATCTCTTGTATGCCTATACACAAAAGCAGTGAGTCACTTTCTACCTGTGGATAGTGACAGTCTATCACATGACCTTGAAAGTAATCCTATTGTTTCAAGTTCAATTGGCAAATTAGCATGTGTCATGTTTTACAAGTTCGGAAATTACCTTGCTCCTGTCGTAACATTACTAGTTACTGGGAGCCATATTGATTTCTCAAAAATAAATTTTACTGCAGAAGAAAATGGACGAAACCCAGACGACTCCACAACCGAACCCCAGTCCAGTTTTGACACAGGTTCAAACTGTGACTAAGGCTAAAAGTCCAGGAAGGGTTGAGGCTGGAAAGAGAGTAGCTGCATTGAACAAACAAAGAAAGTTAGAACTACTGCAAAAGGTACATGTAACTGACCCACCGTCAATAACATCATTGGTGTCACTACCGTCAGGACAGCCAGGTCCGTCACACCCTCATCAAAGTGAGAGACAAACAACTAAGTCTGACCCTGACCCTGACCCCGAACCTCAATCAACAAAATATATAATTGCCGGATTTGTTGTCGGATTTGGTTACGTAGGTTATCAATTATACAAAAAATACAAACCACAGACTCGTACAGTGACCAAAAAATCAGACACTCCAAAAACAAAACCAGAAGTCGCCACATTACCAGTAACACCCAAAGCCGTTGACCCATTTTATATGCAGTAAATAAAAATATTATTTTAATTTTTCTTGCCTAAGAAATGAATGACACAAAGAACATAATGAACCTTGTGTATCACTCTGCCGTAATCAGCGGATTAGCAGTAGCTTATTCTATGCTAGGAAAAAGTCTACTCAAAATGAAATCAGCAGACCTGAGTAGATTAGATTTCGAAGACAGCGCTAAGCTAATTGTAGTTGTCACAGCGTCAATTGCGACAAAAGATTTTCTTGTTAAGCAAGGAATTATTCCCGAAAATGTTTCTATGTAAATAAAAATAATATGGCGACGATAGCTATTATGATAGGAGGTGCTATGGTTAATGCTCTGGCATTTAGTGGCTCTAATTATCTCTTTTCAAAAATGGGTAGAGAAGAATCAGCAGAAGAATTGAAGCGTCATAATGAGGCGTCAGAAAAATTAGCACAAGCCCAGCAGGAATATGAAAAGAATAGAATTGAGAAACTTGATTTCATCAATGAAAAACTCAGGCTTGAAGGCCACGCACAACATACGTTTTCAAATACAGACGAAGCAATCAGGGAATATTTTCTTGTCACAGGTGAAGACATGTCTATCCCGAAACCGAAACTAAGTGACTATTACAAACCAAGCACACAACAAAGAAACGGGGAGATAATCTTTGTTCTAGTGGGAATGACATTTGTTTATTTTACAGGAGTTTTCATTGCTAGAAAAAATGGCAGCCGAAAATAAACTATCGAAAATATATTACTCACCATCAGGCTATTGGAAAGGAGCAACAGCTATTCAGAAATTACATGCCGCTGTGGGCGGAGATATATCACTCAATCAAGTCAAACAATGGTTACAGAGACAAGCAATTTGGCAGATATATCTTCCTGCTCCAAGAAAGATAACGAGGCCCCATTTTGAGAACACAACACCTAATGACACACACCAAATGGACCTCCTGTTCTTACCCCATGACACAATAAGAAAGAAACGATACAAATATGCATTAACTGTTGTAGACATTGCTTCAAGGTACAAAGACGCTGAACCCATATCTGACAAAACAGCCAGTACAGTTGCTACAGCATTAACAAAAATATATGGTCGAGGCCCTTTAAGATACCCCAGACTAGTGCAAGTTGATGATGGATCAGAATTCAAAGGTGCAGTTAATCAGTTATTTGCAAAGCATGGCATACTGGTCAGACGAGGCATTCCAGGCGTACACAGATCGCAGGCAATTGTAGAAAACTTTAACAAACAGTTATCAGAAAGACTTTTCAGTTACCAGTATTCTAAGGAACTCATGCATGACACCCGTAACACGGAGTGGGTAAAGAGATTACCACATGTGATAAAAGCAATGAATAACGAAGGACACCCTAAGCCTGTTGATGCTATTAAATTGAAAACAATTACAGAGCCAAAAACAGGACCAACCCCACCTCCAGACACAAGTTTATTTACTAAACAGGTGAGATATTTATATCAACCAGGGGAGGCTGAGAACGACGACAGACGCAGGGCAACAGACCCCATCTGGTCAACGTCTGTACACAATATAAAAAAAATAATTCCCGGTCCTGACGGTCCTGGCGCAACAATATATTACCTGTATGAGCCTGCACCCCAGAGGGCATTTGTCAGAGAAGAATTACAGATTATTCCCCCAGACACCGTTACTCATTTCAGTAACTAAGTCGTCAATTAATTCATCAACCAGTTCATCACAAATGTCTTCAGATAACTTGAGCCTGTAATGTCCAGGTGCATAAGCTTTTTCCTTACTGTGAAACACTCTTTTCGTGTCCCCAACTGCCAGTGATTTCTTATGTGTTTGGATCATTTCAAGATTATGTTTGTTTGATCTCAGTGACTTGTTTGGATAATCAGGCATCAATGCACCATCTAACACTTCTTTGTAATGTTCATGACGTATGTCTTTATTTTTTATTGCTGTTTTCTTGATACCTTTGGCTTTTGACTGACTACCTTTCTGGTGCAGTATAGAATACATTTTTGATCTCAGTCCAACGTACTCAACTATAGGCACACCATTCAGTTCATCTTTAAACTTACCAGGCACTTTCTTGTTTTGTGTACTATACAGTGGATGATCTTTAGGATAGTCAGATGTGTCATACATGTGTAACTCTGTTTTCATGTCTTCATAAAAGTCTTCAGTACACACATCAATGATCATAGAGTCAGTGTCAGTGTATAACAGACGGCAGTCAGGATATTTTGGTTTGAAGTAATCATAATAAAATTCAAGCATCAACAGTTTTGACAACTCCAGAATTGCCATACCAATGAATACTGGCTTGTCCAGTTTAACAATCTTTTTTTTGAGTGACACGGCATACAATGATGAATGAAATTCTTTATACCCTGTGTACTGCGGCTTACCTGTAAGTTTAATTGCACCCAATTCAGTTGTGACCAGTCTCACATCTTTTCTGTGATGAGGATTTTCCATTGTCTTGCCAAAACAGGCATTGTTCATAAGCTTAAAGAAGTCTTTGTCAAATGCAGTGTTGCCGTCTCTGGCACGAAGGGTTGTGTTCTTCATTATGTAATCTTTCATGAAAGCACTCTGATCAAATTGAATTCCTCTGTGAACTTTCTTTAGTACTAACCCGTGTCTGATGTAAAACTGCAGCAAGCGGTAGTGACAAACGTAATTGAATTTGTCATTCAAATTTGGTACAAGTTTAGTGTCTTCTTTTTTTCCTGTCATACTCATTTTCTCAACTGCCAACGGATAATCATTGTGGTAATCATGTAGATGATGTGGGTACTCTAGGTCTACTTCAAAGATCCAACCCTTCACGTCGTTTCGGTCAAGATTCATAATATAGTTTGTTAACCCTGACTCTGTTACATCATACTGTGTCAAATCATGCAGACAAAAGTTTTTCAAGGGCAATAACTCACACATCGCGAACCCATAAAGGTTATTAGCGTCAAGGTACGTAATGAATGACCTTGACCTCAAGGGGTCAAACCCCCGGCCAAGGTCACCATAACCGTCCAGATATTTATTATTTGCTCTGGCGTAGTTATTTGCTGCAATACTAATCCCTCCCCTCAATCCACGTTCCACCATTTCACCCATCGTACGATCAGACAACAGGTCTATAGATATCTTACTGGATTTCAAAAATGCATCCCATGTCATGCCAGGACTAGTTATGTAGCAGGCTGGGTCAAGTTTGTAGTGTAACAAACCCTTCTCACGGTAACTTTCAAATACGTCTGCTAGCAAACAAACGTCAGCTTTCAAGTACTGGTCATGGTAATCACCAATTGTCTGACATCCTAATTTACCCCACGCATCAAGAGCGTGTTGATATTCAGAGTCAGAAATGCCTTTTCCAGTTAGTGTAGAATAAAATTTCTCTTTTGGTGGCAGTCTTGTTTCTTCAAACACAACCCACTCACTGATGTACTCATACGGATACACACCTTTCTTAATCAAGTCTGGCTCAAAATATTTACTCGTTATTGGATACTCAGTCAGCCCTTCTGCAAGACTAGCAAGACCTAAAGACAAATGTTGCATGGAGTCATAAAATGCTAATTTATCTAACCTAAAAGTCAAGTATTTCTCAGTTGTCTGGGCAATACAACTAATGTTTTTGTACGACTCATCTACAGCCTGCATGATAATGTGTGAATCATAACCTTTGAGATTGTGGAAAAAGATTGGCAGTTTGTATGTCTTGGGATCTGTTTTTAATAATAAGTTACAATTGTTATGTGCAGCGCCTCTGTAACGTCCAGTTATGTGATCGTGGTCACGAACTTTATCACCCCCCAGAGGTTGTTCGCAAATCCAACACGTCTCAGCTGTATCAAATTTCAGTTTGTCTTCTTCTGTCATCACCAAAGGCATCTGGCATGTTGTGAGATATTGTACTACCTGACTGTACAGATGTCTCATTTCTGTTAAAAACAGGCATGCTGCATTTTCACCCCTGTAGATAACAGGTTCTGAATGAAGACCATCTGACCTAACAATAATGTATCCAAAAGAACACACCACTTGGTCACTCAACTTTATAGTCTTTGGTAATGATTCTGGAACAGGACCGTCATACGGAACAACCAATGATTCAAAATCTGCATACACTACAAACGGCAACTTTTGTTGATTCCCATAGTTTTTAAAATATACTTGACTACCAGGATCTGGATACTTAAGTACAGTTTGTATGTCATCAGCTGACCTGCAGTGTAAAACATGTTTGTGTGCCACAGCAATAGAAGAGAATCTTTGTAAACATCTTTTACACACTTCCTGTTTCCTACCATATTTTGATACATGATTATGAATTAGACGTGACATACTCCTGATAATTGTGTAGTGAAAGTTATTGTCATCGCCGATTAGCAACATGTCAACATGTTTATCTTCTGACTGACCATAGGTTGGTGCAAGTGGTGATACTCTAATGGGTTGTAACTTATCAACAGACTCATTATCCCACACATACACATTTACAGATATACCAGGATTTAGTTTTTCAAACAAGTCTATGTCCTCTATTTTAACAGGGAACTCAATGCCACTAAAATCAAGTTCATTTACAAATTTGATGTAGTTAGATACACGTTCTGGTTTTGATTTTACAAAGTGTAGTTTAGCAAGCACACACCACATGAAACAATAGTTGTCATTGTTCTGTATGTTGACGACAGCCTTTTTGTTTACTACTTCTGTTGGCAGTGGCAACCATGCTTTACCTAATATAGGATGATACCTAGACTGCTTTAGTTGCAGTTCATGTACATGTCCTTCGTGCCAACCAGACCCCTTCATTCTTGCACTGTCAATTGCCTGTAGAAAGTCTGGTAATAGTCTGTCTCTAAACACATTCTCTACCTCCGGTTCTCTTCTTGTGTTAACAGTGTGTTGTCTTGTTGATATGTACGATACAATCACCTCACCGTCCACTCTAGTGAATTCTATTTTTGCAACAATCTGAATCTTTACACTGCCTGTAAGAAGATTATCTTGTATGACAGAAAAAGAGTTTTCTATTGATTTGTAAACATTATTAGTATTGGATATGGGTAAGTTTGTTGTGTGAAACACGTTTCTTAAACTAGATGAGCCAGGGTTTTGAACATTGTCCGTCATTTTTATTTGTCCGACAAAATAATAAATGAAAAAATATTACCGCTGGCTCACCTTGTGTAATACCACTTTATTAACTGTAACACTGTCAATATAAACATTTAGTTTGCGTAGTTGTTTAAATATGCTATAACAAATTTCCCCTAACCAACCATAGTCGGTATCATTAACTTTAAAAGTAGGTGTCTTTAAATCAACTGTCATGCACTCCACATCTGGATGCTCATCGACATAATCTAAAGTCACACTATATGTAGCATATATTTCTGATGGTGCTGAAAGGCTTATGTAAGTCTGTTTGGGTGATATTAAGTCAGTAAAGTGCATAACATCTTTGAAAAGGTGTGTGAGATCAAGCACTTGTATGATTTGACCGTCTGTCATTTTTATTGGACAAACAAATGTATAAATTAATTTACATCAATTTACTAACCCATACCCTGTGGGCTGATCTGTCTTTAAAATGAGCTTCAGATGCTTAGTTGATTTCAGTTTATTTTTTACATCATCACGTTCATGCTTATTTGGTATGACATCATTTTCTCTGAGACAGTCTTCAAAGCTGTCACGGTCCTTGCAGTAAAACAAACAGATAAACTTTAACTGTTCTCGAAAATCTTTCAGTACAGCATTATATTTCTGAGTGAGAATCCATACACTGACATTTGCGTGTCTGCCACTGAAGGCAAGTTCTGCTAATGTGTTTCTCTTCTTGACAATGTCTTTCTCTGCAGAACAGTCATCAACAATAAACAATGTTGGCTGTCCTTCAAATTGCTTGTAAAAATATTGTAGGTAGTCATTCAGTTTTTTCTCAGGGTCGACTAAGTATATGTTGTTGTCAGTCCAAATGAATAAACGGTTGTGATAAGCTTTGTTGTGTTTGATCGTAGGACAAAATATTACAATGTTTTCAAAATGGTGTATGTATCTTGTTTGTAAGAGGTTAAGAACAAATTCAGTTTTCCCACACCCTGTGGCACCAACAAATAAGCCACAGTGTGGGTCAAGGTCATTAAGCTCCGGTTCATTTTAATACACAATATAATTTTAATATATGTGTCCACTCAGTCTACACTCTTGTATATTGAGTTGTGCGTCATATATCAGGTACAAATATATGTTTATGGCTGCAGCAGTTTCAACCTTCTTTTGTATCTGAATTGTTATTCCGTCACTACCGTTCTCGACAGTTCGTCCTGACCCATGAAGGTAATCATCATCTGTACTACGAAGGTCTAGCCACAGTGCATACTTGTTTGTAAGGTATTGTCCAATCCTAACGTCATACAGATGTAGATCTTTGCACGCAATGTTTGCAGGTTTATCTCTAATCCTTCCACCCGCAAAATACTTTGTGGTTTCATCATAGTGTTGATAAGGTAACATTCCTGAAGCGTACACTTGATTAGGGCGGCCTTCGATTGTACAGGACAAATGTGTAATCTTAGGATTGTAGAATTTTTCTGAATCTCTTTTGTATGGACTCACCGGTTCAACAAACAACATAAGAATACCTTTCAGTGACCTGGCAGGCGTGTTCAAGTTTATGTTCCACATTGGGTCACTCTTGTCTTTGGGTATTAAACTATGTCTAATCACACGGTCATAATAAATTGGAAGTCTTGACTGATACTGATTTTGAATGAGTCTGGCTAATTCAGTGTGTGTGACAATTTCATATTCCAAGGAAATGTTAGAGATCTTATATGTTGCATCTGTGGCAGATGATTTTATAACTTTGGAGTAGTCATTGAAAGTTAGTTCAAAGCTCAGACGGTCATTCAGTGCCCCTTGATAATAAGGCAAATGAGCTGTGAGGATTTCAAACTCAAGTGGAATGTAAAATCTGGTTCCATATGTTTCTGCTATAATAACGTCATTGGCTGCTGACGTTGATTTATCTCCGGCATTGATTCGAAGTTTACCAACATTATCTGGCTGTATGCCTTGATAAATACGGTCCTCTCGTTCTTCTCTTGTGAGCCAAAGGTCTTTGTAACAGTAGAACACATCTGAGTCGTCAAGACTAAACACTTCCTGTCCTTCAAGTTTTACTTTAATAGTTCTAACAATTGCTCTGCCAAGATTGTCAACTAGAGTTCTGTTTACATCTGCGTCTGATGAAAGTTCAATATTAAATGCAAGGCGTGCAGTGCCAGGAACAATAACGTCACTGGGTCCTAGGTTTGGAAACTTGACTGTAAGTGTTTGGTTCTGGTCTATGGTACTTGGATTGTTCGTGATGACGATTGATTGTCTTATGCCCTTAACACCCAGAGGCTCGCGTAGTTTTCTGTATGGGTCTAACTTTGATCCGTAAGACTGTGTCATTTTTATTATGCACAATAAAAAATAATAAATTAATAAAACAATGGCAGCGGGAGGATTTAATCATGAAGATTTTGAAATGGATGACACGTATGATTTTGGTAATACAACAGATATGGCAGATATGACAGATATGACTGGTACAAGAAATATTTACAGTTTACGTCATGAACTTTTAGAAACCAAAGTGAACTCATTTTATGATCATGTTGGTGGTCGCCCAGACAACATAGACCCTAACCAGTTTGAACTTGATGGCAAGGGTCATTTATATTTAAATACTGTTGACAAAGGAAAAGTACTATTGACTAACAAAAAAGACCCTAGTAGGTTTAGGGCTTTAAGTACAATAAAAAATGAAGGTGGTGTTGGTGCATTGCGTCAACTGGGTATTGGTGGGTCTCCTGTCCCCCCAAGACTGGCTAGTGTTCTTCACGACACGCAAACAAAGTTACCAACAGGACAAGAGATTGAAATGGCACCAGTAACAAGCCTACCAGAAATAGCAAACACAGTGATACAAGAAACTTCATTTACTGAAGGGCAATTAAATGACGCTATGAAAACAATAGACGACCCACCTTTGTCAATGAGGGAGATTATGGGATTGGATAAATCACTGCAAACAATAAGAGGTGAGATGGTTAATAATCTTGCCAAACTAGGTGAGCTTGATAAACACATTGAACGTGAAAAAGAGAAACTGGCTACAGCAGACAATGGGAATCTTGACACAGAAATGAAAGAAAGAATACAACACAGATTAAATGATTTGCAGATAGAAAGATCAGGACGGTTAGAAACAATTAGTATTGGAAGACAAAAACTAAAATCACAGGTCAACAGAATTAGAGAAACTATTCAGAAAATACTTCACGAAGACACAACTCTGGCTGAGAGACTAAAAACACTTTTCAGAGAACAGGGTATCACAATTGCTAGTTTAATTACTGCTCTTGGGTTTATTATCAGTACTGTTGTGTTGGCTGTCTCTGGCAGTGTGGTGGTGCACCCTCGGCCCCAGCACCACCAACCCCGGGCCCCCCGACTCCAACAGACCCAAAAGATTTACAGTCATGGGTAAAGAAACAGTTGTCTCACATATCAGACTTGCTTAAAAAATTGGCTGTGAAAGCAGTGGATGCTTTGCCTGGCATAATTGGCACTGTTGTCAGTTGGTTGATTACTACAGCAGCAAAGGCAGTAGGGTTTATGGCAGAACATGTGTGGGTCTTTTTGGTGACAGTAGGAGGGTTGATGGTGGGTTATTTAATGAAACAGATAAAGAAGTAAAACCCCTAATCCTGTTAGGCCTATTACCAATGCAGTTCTCTCTGACTCATGTGTGTCAAGGGTTGGTGTAGGGGTTACCGCTTGTATGAGTGCCGGTGTTGGGGCCGGGGGTGTTACCGTCTGTAATGATTTTAATGACTGTACGTGTGTGGTTGTTGCTCCCAAGTTTACAGATTGATTGAGACCGAGTTTTTGACCAACACCTGCAACAATGATTTCATTATTATAATTTGTGATTGTTCCCATTTGGAGTTGAAGGTCAGATGGTAACATGTATAACCCAGTGCCAACTACAAAGTCAACTTTCGATCTGGCATATCTTAAAACGTCTTGGTAGCATTGTATGCTAGATGGGAGATCGACTGTTGAGTTGATTGAATCTTCAAGATTTGCAAGAAACTGTTTTTGTGCTTCAAATTTACCACTTCCATTCAAAATGTTTGATTTTGATAATGATTGTGCTCCTAGTATGCACCAGACATATGTTCTGATAGACTCATTTACGCGCTCGACTCCTGCTTGAGTAAACCCGTCAGATTTATCTAAAATAAATGTGGTCCACGCATTAGACTGCTTTTGCTCTATTGATCCTATCCAGACTTCAGATTTTGATGAGAATGAAGTGTAACCAGGGTAATAATCTTGTGGGTATTGTCTGTGACTCATAGCATAATACAATGTACCCATGCCATTGTGATCATCAAGTTTTTGTGTGAAGTCATACTTAGTGCCAGGGTTAATGTTAAATTCATTACAGATGCGTTCAAATGCTTTCATATCCATGGGGTTGTTATACCTGTTGAAACTGGATTCAGTGGGCAGTGGTGTATGCAGTTCTGACAGTATTCTTCTAAGCTGGTAATAAACATGAAAACGATAGACAGACTTAATCAGTTTGTTTGGGTGATTCAAATGGTCTGTAAAAGAAACACCACAGCCTGTAGTTGAACATAGTATGGCAAAGTTGAGTTGGTTTTGAAACATCTGTAGTGGACTTGAGGACCACTTTCTTGCAGTAGAGTCATCTGTTATTGGAGGGTTTAGGTAATGGTCAAATGGGTTTGGTACTTTGACTTGAAATAGATCTTGTACGCTTGCGTCAGACACAGCTATGTCAAGCTGATTTAGTTGAATTATTTTCTGTTCATAAGTAGGTGCGACATTGTATTTGGCATCCACATTAAATTGAAATGCGTTTGTAGTGGTGATGGTTGGTGATTTAAATTCCATCCTTTTTTATATGAGATAATAAAAATGTTTATTACCTTAACAAATCTTGAGACAAGCAAACCAGTGTGGTTAACTAATGGGATTAATAATCGTGATGGTAGCAAGGCTGTAGCTATCCATGAATTGTTCTACGCAGTAAAATGGTTTAATATTGAAGATGATATATATAATAAAGTAAATTTAGATGGTAAGACTGAAGCTTTACCACCCGGGTATTATGACTTTTGTACTATAGCTGAATGGTTTCAAAGTAAATTTAAAATTAAAGCAACTTTAAATCCAGCTAACCTACTTGTTACATTAGAATTTCTGACACAAAATTGGTTAAGGATCTCAGATAGATTTGCATATTTACTTGGATTTTATATTGACGAAGATTGGTATAGATCAGATGATTTAGATGAATTTAAGTTTGGTATTATAACAATGAAGACCAAAAAACTAAAAATAACTGGAAAACGTCCTGTCAATTTGTCAGTACACACAGTGCTAAATGTTTATTTGAAAGAACTAAACACATCTGAGAATGTTCACAATGGAAAGCCTTCAACTTTGTTGAGATGTTTACCAACTGGAACTGCTCCGTATTGTGAAAGTGTAGTTGTTAGATTTCCTAATTTGCAGTTTAAGAAATTAGGTTCTAGTTTCTTTGAGTCACTAAGTATATCTGTAACTAATCAGGATGACAAACCAGTTCTTATGCATGATTTTAGTGTTGTGTTGGAAATTAAATAATTTTATTTTTGTTTATAAAAAATGAGTGGTGGTCCAAAGTCGAGAATCATACCAGTTGCATGTCCAGTAACAGAATTGAAAGATTTGGCAGACGTCCAGGATTTTGAGAAGGAAGGAGAAATATATGGTTTTGAACTTGATTCAAATGGCATGTGCAAGAGGAAAGTAATTGTCGACATGAAAGACGGTGAAAAACAGATTCCTAAACTTGGTCAGCTACGTGATGTTACTGTACCTACTCCACCTGTAAATAATTCGCCCTACAACTTAATACATGTGGGAAATAAGTGGGTGGTTTCACCTGTGCCTGTTCCACCACCCACAATTGACTGGGACATAAAGTTGGAATTTATTAGTCCTTATGTATACACTGATGATGAAGGCGCCTTAGTGTTTAGGAAGGTTGTTAACTCGGGGCCGCTTATTGTAAGTCTTGTTCCAAGCTTTGCCCCAGACAACAATAGCAGAGAAAAACTGAAAGTTGAAAATTATGAGAGACAGCGGTATCTTCTTACAACTAGAAAGGGTAGATCAGATACTTCTGTTGTGTTTATGCCAGCAAGCTTAGTCGTGGCTAGAGAAGCGACAATAGTATTTGAAATTATCATGAAATCTGTTGCTTCTGCAAAAGAGGCAAATATAGCACAAGGAATTAAACTTACATGGGATGAAACAGTATCAGAATCAACAAAGGTTTTTATTGCTATTACAAAAAATAATGATGTTATTAATGTTTCGAGCAGTGTTCCAGCTGTCAAGGTGGTGGTCGACAAAACAACTTTTGTTCGTCTAACTTACATAAACCTTGAACACATTGATCTTGTTGCATTTTATTATGCCAGCAAATTGTATACTTTTGAAGAGTTGCAAAATGTAATTGCTGATTAAATAAAAAAAAATATTTGTGAATAAAAAAAATGGTAAACTTCTATCCGCAACTACCAACGCTTGATCCGACTGAAACAAATGTGATGACTAAAACAACGCTTGCGCCTGATCCACAGGTGACAGCTGTGCCAATTGCTTCAGATAAAACATTACAGGCAGATGCATTCAGATTAAATAATATTACAGAAGCTTTGAAATATTTGGAGAGTGAGGAGGCAAAATACTCACGGTGCAAAAGGAGGTATAAGTCAGTATTTAATTCTGTTCAAAACACTTCTATGGCTATTGGTGCAGTTTCAGCTTCATGTTCTGTAGGGGGTATTGTTCTGTTCGCCACAGGAATTGGGAGTTTGGCTGGAATAGCAGTTGAGGGTGTTAGCGTTGCTACATGCCTGGCTTGCTTTGGTTTGGAAGCCTTGAACAAGAGGTTTCACACGAAATTACAAAAACATGAAGCATTGAGTACGCTTGCTGGTGCAAAGCTGAGCAGTATGAAACTTATTATCAGTAAGGCATTGAATGATAATTTTATTGATGATGAAGAATTTAAGCGGGTCCAGGATGATTTAAATAATTACAAAAAACAGAAGTCAGAAATACAAAATAAAATGCGTAGTCAATCTCCAGTGAATGTTGAAGAACTTAAGGCCAGTTTTTTAGCAGAGGGAAAAAGGATAGGGGTACAGGAAACCACAGAAAAACTACACAATCTTTTAAACAAATAAAAATCAGATTTGGTAATCAATCAATATTTTTGTCATACACTTCGCAGAGAGATGACACGTCATTTACACCACTTGTACCTGATTATTTAACCCCATCTGCACCACCGCCAGAGTATTACTGAGAAAAAAAAGTTTTTTTATTGTCCTTGTATCTTGGCAAATCTGACCGAGTAAGTTGTGACTTAAGTCAAGTTGTTGTAAGAACTTATAAGAACTTACAGTAAGTAATTAATAAGTTCTTATGATAAGTAATTAATAAGTTCTTATGATAAGTAACTTAAAGGTTACCTCTGCAGGTTCTTAAAAGTTAGTTGTAACTTGCTAGTAACGTATAAAGTTTTACTTTGAAAATCGTGTTTCTCAGAAATCGACTCTGACAGGGGGGTGTGTAAAAGTCATTAGTCTATTATAGATTGCACTGTCAGGATTTTGGTTTGATTTGAGAGAAACGACAGTGTGGACGTTAACGACCGTAATTAGTTAATTATTGGGGTTAATTAAGACAATGGGTAATCCGAAGTCTTTGGAAAGTACTTTCTATTATCTCTGCAGGTGCCTTAACCACAGCACCACGGAACGCCCCAGAAAAGAAACGCGCTTAAAAGATGTGTGTTTTCTCTGTCATTATTAACCCCTTGATTGCCGAGAAAAGCTGCTATTGAGGGAGCTCATGAGGATCTATACCTCTTGCTGAAACCATTTTGTATCCATTTTTTTGACAGCTGGGGTTCTTTGAAGTTCAATTTACAATGATTTCAAAACTACAGTCTGCATCCACTGGCTGTAAATGGGCGATGCGTGTTTTCTTTGATTATTCCTTGTCATTCTTTTGCAACTGAAATACACATTTGGTCGTAAGGATCTGTATTGATTATTTCTTGTCATTCTTTTGCTACAGAAATACAAACTTGGTCGTAAGGATATGTATTAATTATTTCTTGTCATTCTTTTGCTACAGAAATACAAACTTGGTCGTAAGGATATGTATTAATTATTTCTTGTCATTCTTTTGCTACAGAAATACAAACTTGGTCGTAAGGATCTGTATTGATTATTTTTTGTCATTCTTTTGCTACAGAAATACAAACTTGGTCGTAAGGATCTGTATTGATTATTTCTTGTCATTCATTTGCTACTGAAATACAAACTTGGTCGCAAATATCTGTATTGATTATTTTTTGTCATTTTTTTGCTACAAAAATACAAACTTGGTCGTAAGGATCTGTATTGATTATTTCTTGTCATTCTTTGGATACAGAAATACAACATGGTTATAAGGATCTGTACTAATAATTTCTTGTCATTCTTTTGATACAGAAATATAAACTTCGTCGTAAGGATCTGTATTAATTATTTCTTGTTATTCTTTTGCTACAGAAATACAGACTTGGTCGTAAGGATCTGTATTAATTATTTCTTGTCATTCTTTTGCTACAGAAATACAAACTTGGTCATAAGAATCTGTACTGATTATTTCTTGTCATTCTTTTGATACAGAAATACAAAGTTGGTCGTAAGGATCTGTATTGATTATTTCTTGTCATTCTTTTGCTAAAGAAATACAAACTTGGTCGTAGGGATCTGTATTGATTATTTCTTGTCATTCTTTTACTACAGAAATACAAACTTGGTCGTAAGGATCTGTATTGATTATTTCTTGTCATTCTTTTGATACTTTTTTTTTCTTTTGTCAATGTGTGGAGTTCCAGAGATCTGTCACAACACACCAAAGTCCGGATTTTCAACTCAAACGTAAAAGCAGTTCTCCTATACGGAGCAGATATTTGGAGGTTGACAAAAACCACAGTCAACAGAGTACAGATCTTCATAAACAATTGCCTTAGAAGAATCTTGAAAATCCACTGGCCAGAGAAGATCAGTAACGTCAGACTCTGGGAGAAAACAGAGCAGATAACAGCAGAGAATGAAATTGGGCGAAGAAGATGGGGATGGATTGATCACAGTCTGAAAAAGCCAGCTTCCAGTATCACTAGGCAGGCATTGTCATGGAACCCCCAGGGAAGGAGAAAAAGAGGCAGGCCGAGAAACTCCTGCTGTCGAGACCTCCAAACACACATCAAGAGACTGGGAACCACGTGGAGTAAAATCGAAGGAGAAGCACAGGACAGAAGTCGCTGGAGATCTCTCGTCGACGGCCTATACTGGGAGGGGTGACAGGCGTAATTAAAAGTAAAGTAATTCTTTAGCTACAGAAATACAAACTTGGTCGTAAGGATCTGTACTGATTATTTTTTGTCATTATTTTGCTACAGAAATACAAACTTGGTCGTAAACATCTGTATGATTATTTCTTGTCATTCTTTTGCTATAGAAATACAAACTTGGTCGTAAGGATCTGTACTGATTATTTTTTTGTCATTCTTTTGCTACAGAAATAAAAACTTGGTCGTACGGATCTGCATTGATTATTTGTTGTCATTCTTTTGCTACAGAAATACAAACTTGGTCGTAAGGATCTGTATTGATTATTTTTTTGTCATTCTTTTGCTACAGAAATACAAACTTGGTCGTAAGGATCTGTATTGATTATTTTTTGTCATTCTTTCTTTACAGAAATACAAACTTGGTCGTAAGGATCTGTATTGATTATTTCTTGTCATTCTTTTGCTACAGAAAAACTAACTTTTTCGTAAGGATCAGTACTGATTATTTCTTGTCATTCTTTTGCTACAAAAATACAAACTTGGTCGTAAGGATCTGTATTGATTGACTTGGTCTTAAGGGTCTGTATTGATTATTTTTTGTCATTCTTTTGCTGCAGAAATACAAACTTGGTCGTAAGGATCTGCATTGATTATTTCTTTTCATTCTTTTGTTACAGAAATACAAACTTGGTCGTAAGGATTTGTATTGATTATTTCTTGTCATTCTTTTGCTACAGAAATACAAACTTGGTCGTAAGGATCTGTACTGATTATTTCTTGTCATTCTTTGGCTACAAAAATACAAACTTTCATCGTAAGGATCCGTTATAAAAAAAGACTGTTATTAGGGAAGAACCCAACGGAGAAATAAACACGCACAGAAAAAACAGTAACAACACAATTTATTGATATTTCAAACAAACAATTATAGAGATCAGTCGTTACTTATCTTGTCAGCGAAGAAGGAATGTGGCCACACTCCTTCTTCGCTGACAAGATAAGTAGTGACTGATCTCTATACTTACTCGTTTGTTTGTCTATTGTCGAAATATTAATAAATTGTGTTGTAAATGCCTGTATTTCTTCCTCCGATTTGTTCTTCTCTCTTCTCCCTTCAGTCACCTTTTTGGTCTAGATTGAGAATATTATTGCATCGACTAGTGCTAATTTCGAGGACAAATATGTATCGATAAAACCCGCATTTTATCGATGGGACTAAACATACGTGATTTATTTTGCGTAATGGTAGGTCAGTCATAATTTAATATCATATGTATATAAAAATTCCTCTTTATTTGTGAACCACAATGGCCAAGGTCTTGTGTCTAATGAACACAAACGTCATATATGCCGCTATATGATGGGGCAGCTGTTTAGAATCCTCACCGCTTTCTTCTCGCTTGTGTCATGATAATGGGGATGCAACAGGTCAAAACATTAGCGTTGGTCTTAACTATTTGCGTGTCGGTAGCCGTTCTAGTCGCGATGATTCCATCAAGAATTATCGCGACTAAACCCGCTACCGACACGCAAAGGGTTAAAACAATACCTGTACTTTGCTGCTTCCGTCGTAGACTTCCAATCTCATGGCTTTCGCATTACCTCCCAGCATTCTAAAGGTAACGCTCTCAAAGATCGCTTTCTTCCCGTTACCGATGACGTAGTCGCCTTTGAATAATGACGTAGGGTCAACGGCAGTGATGACATAATTGCCAGATGTGACGTTAGCCTGGGCGTTGGCCAGATGGCTACCGGGCACCATATTTGATTCTTGACACGGAGCAACTAGAAAATAAAATATGGATTGTTTAATTGTAATTTCGAGAAAACGCTCTCGTCTTCCACAGCTCAGTGGGGGATGGATCACTCACTCACTCACTCACTCACTCACTCACTCACTCACTCACTCACTCACTCACTCACTCACTCACTCACTCACTCACTCACTCACTCACTCACTCACTCACTCACTCACCCACTCAGTCACTCACTCACTCACTCACTCACTCACTCTCCCACCCACCCACCCACCCACCCACTCACTCACTCACTCACTCACTCACTCGATCGATCGTGTTTTTATTTACTTGTTCGATTGTTTCATCGATTGATCGATCGATCGATGAAACAAACAAACAAACAAGCAAATAACATGAGAGGATGACTTACGTGTTTCACAGTTCAAGCCTGACGCTCTCCGCAGACACAGACAGTAGTAGCCTCCGTCCTGTAGAATACACGTACCGCCATTTTGACACGGACTGGGACTGCAGGCTGCACGTGATACGCAACTACATCATGGGATGTATCATTACAGAGTGTATCATTATAGAGTGTATCACTATGTGATGCATCATCCAGCACGTGCAGAATTAAGTCAATAAAGCTTTCAGTTCTAGAGTCAACCTGTCACCAAACAGATTGTGCCAAATGTCTTCCATAGATAATGGCTGAAAATGGGGCTAATTATAACACATGTAAGCGCTTGTCGTGTTAAAGGCAATGGGTTTACGGGAAACAAATAGAAAACGCACGTTTAATCTTTACATATGTCATTAGATTATATTGTAATTAATGTACTATATCTTCTTGGCTTAACCACTCGACTGACGATTTTTGTCGAGATGACTCTTGCCGGGAATCATCTCGACAAAAAGCGCTACGGATAGCCAAAGGATTAATTTGTGCGTATGTGACTGACCCGTTACGGGATGAATCGTGGCATAAAATAATAGTGTCATGATATGATCCGTGCAGTATTATGGAATGCAATGTAAAAAAAAAACAAACAAACAACAACAACAACAACAAAAAAAACAACAACAAAAAAAAAAAAAAACGTTTGCAATACGTGTGTAAACCGGAGTTGTACCCGCACACGCGTGCTTAGCCCTTTCACTGCAGTCAGCGCAAATTTTGTGTTTAAAATAATTGAAAATTTAACGCCAACGATCTTCAGCCGTCAAACAGCAGCATCGACACGGAGTGGTTTTAGCAAGAGGCATAGATCCTCATGAGCCCCCGCATCCGCGGGGGCTCATGATGATCTATACCTCTTGCAGTTGTGTGATGTTCAATTTTTTCGCGTAAGGAGTTTAACATTGAACAGAAATCTGACCACTAGGGAGTAAGCCAGCGTCACACCATCCCGGTAGCATGTAGTCCACTTGGCTGCTCAAGGCGGAAGCCAGTGGAGTAGACCCGTGATCCTGAAGAGGCTGCGCGTTGAGGTCCTCGCTCTCAAGCTGGGCCTTCAGTGATAGCACTTCCGGGTCGTTCTTGTGTTGATCGTACACGTTGGTCTGCTCCGTTGGGTCCTGGGATGAGGAACACAGAGAAAGAATTTGCTGATTATTCATATATTTGTACCAATTAATCCATACCCAGTAAGTAAAGATCCTCGGGCCCACGACGGCTGCTGTGGGCCCGCGCACGACCGTGCGCGGGCCTACTGCAGCCGTCGTGGGCCCGAATACGTTTTGCTACTGGGTTACAAATGTCCCTTTTTAGACACATGTACTGATATTGATTAACATTCATGAACTTGCTTGATAAACATTCCTTCCCAAGAAGCATTGCAGGCCAAGAGGATACAACCTGCGCATTTGCAATTGTCATAACGAAAGCGCAAAATATGCCTATACTCCTACGTTAACAAACTTTCTAACCATATGGGAATCGGTAGCGGTTTTGAGTCGCGATGATTCCACTAGTAATGAAATACTTCTTAGTGTGCACACCTTTCTTTCTCATACACACATTCATGGACGGAGAACAGAAAGCAACAAACATGCGAAGCGCATCGCGACACTTGTGTAGCTGACGAGACGTCCGCTAGCATTTCTCATGAAAGCTATAGCCTTAGAAAAGGACTAAAAAAGATAAACCGGTTGGCATTTTCCGTCATTATTCTAAATATAAGTACAATCGCATTTACTCAGTAATACGTTCAGTTATAGAAAGCACTAATGTCTACACAATTTGATGAAATCGTCGCATCGAGTCATTAGTTCGATACGCAGTTGTCCGCAAGTCGATCATTTGTCTGAACACCGCAATCTGTCACAAATGAAGGCCTCGTGTAAAAGTTTTGTTTTGGACTGGGTACATCAATTACATTAAGCCAGAATTTGCTTAATATAGTAACGATAACCGACAGATGTAATTACTCGACCCGAATCCTCGGCTAAAGCCTCTGACATTTTGATTCCGGTCTCGTCGCCTAATAGAGAATGAAATAACTCTTTGAGCAGTCGTGCAATGGACAGAACATAGCCACACAAACGAGTGAAAGTAGAAGAGATAGTAGCAAACAGGCCAACCGATCGCTGAACTAAACGGACTCGGAAATCCCCTAGCATCACGTAGATTCTCACGAGAGCGATAAAGTGAGAAACCCCAGTAGCGAAACGTCTTCCGACCCACAACGGCCGCAGTGGGCCAGCGCACAGCCGTGGGCGGGCCCACTGAGGCCGTCGTTGGCCCGAGGACCTTTGTTTACTGGGAACGGACTGCAAATACAAACCTCTTGGCGGTTTCCGCCATTATCCTTTATATTTAGTACATACAGAATTTACTCATTGACTGTATAATCAGACAAGCTCCCCGCAGTCACCAGTCGGCCAGATAGCAAGTGTCGAGAACGACGTTGTTCAGCTATTTTCTTTAGAACCTAGTTTTGCTGTGTTGGTCCGTAGCTGAAAGATAAAAGACACACACACACACACACACACACACACACACACACACACACACACACACACACACACACACACACAAACACACACACACACACATACATACACACACACAAACACACACACAAACACACACACACACACACAAACACACACACAAACACACACACACACACACACACACACACACATACATACAGAACTTACGTTGATCAGATCATAGAGATGATAGCCGGTTGGCAAAGCCTCAAAAGGAACATCGATGACGTCTGGTTGTATTGTCTCCGGTGGGTACCAGCCAGGGGAATGATCGTTGCTGCCTCTGTAGCACACACACACACACACACACACACACACACACACACACACACACACACACACACACACACACACACACACACACACACACACACACACACACACACACACACACGCGCGCGCGCGCGCACGCACACACGCACGCACGCGCGCACACACACACACACACACACACACACACACACACACACACACACACACAGAGTTGCCCTTTAATGCCAGTGATCGCAGACTGTGTTTTGGAAAAAACTACCAAGTGAATAGGAAAAGCACTGTCAAGGGAGAGAAGTGTGCATGATAGACCAATGATCATAGATCTACTTTGGAATTTTGGAACTGTGTTTTGGAATTCGTAAATTCAAGGTCAAAGACCCGGCCCCAGGTGCAGGATCCTTACCCCTCTCGCAGATGTGTGGTGTTCAGTGACAATCGTATGCGCGAAATATAAACAATTAATCTTCCACTGCCCGAAATCCTGTGGTGCTTAGAGTTTATCTTAGGATAAGAATCTTTGCATACTGACGAACAAAAGAAATGCGACATTTTTGGAACACTAAAGTGTTTCCGATGATTTCAAAATGTCGCATTTCTTTTGCCGGTCAGTGTATTATTATTATTATTATTATTATTATTATTATTATTATTATTATTATTATTATTCCCTGTTATGAAGTCTCATTGCTGCATATACTATAAAGTTCGAAAAGACATGGAAGGAAAAGTCCTGAGTGATTACCTCATGAGCTTGAACCTGGGCCCACGCACAGCGGCGTACTTTCCTGGATTCCAGATGGTGTAAATCAGGCTGCTGCGTCGTCCCGCCGTGTCATTGACCAGAGCATCGTACATCGGGAAACCGTCATCCTGACTGCTGGTGGGCCTGTACAAATGAAGTCAAATTGTGAGAGGATAATTGAATGAACGAACAAACACCTGAATAAATGAGCGCAAAAGCGAAATAATGAGCGAACGAATACATAAACGAAAATCGATTGATGATTGATTAATTGATTATTTGATTAATTAAATAATTGATTAATTGATTAGTTGATTGATTATCGATCGATTGATTGATTGATCGATTGATTCCTTTGTTCGTTCATTCACTCATTCCGCCCAGGTGAACTAGCTACAGACCAGGAAGCAAAGGCCTTCGGACAGAGTACGGCCGCAGTAGACCCGTGCACGGCCGTGCGCGGGCCCAATGCGGCCGTCCTGGGCCTGAAGACGTAACGTTTTTCTACTGGGTAGTCGAAGTCTGCCCGAGTATTCGTGCTGCCCGATAAAGGGTCTATTGCTCTCTGGGATCTGATTATGCACTCACTGGTCTCCACAGGCGGCCTGAATGAGCGTTGGTTTCCAGTCGGTGACGTGGAAGAGGTGATTCCAGGTGCTGCCCTTATTCACCAGACCTGGCGCTCGGAACACAGCGAACACCCTCGTACCTCCCTCCCAAAGGGAAATCTTGCCGCCTCGGAGGGGCCAGTTGCTAGCAGACCTGGGGCCAGGTTGTGCAACTGGGTCGCCGCCATTGTCCGAGGTGACCACGAAGACTGTCTTGTCGTACAGACCCTGCACGTGTGTCGCAAACAGGACAGACAATGTACGGTAAACTGAAACAGTTTCAACAGTGGCACAGGGACTGGTGAGGAACGGGAGGGGGGGGGGGGGGAGGGGAAACCCTCACCCTGCAATGGTGAGAACAAAATCGGAGTAAAAAAAACATTTAGAGGAAAAATTCACCAGACTGAATTTTATTATTCAGTGTATGGAGAACAAATTCGTGGAAAGGAGACTTAAAATGCTTGATTTTCTGGAGGTCGGAGTGTTGCTTTCCTTTTTATTGATGAGAGATATTGGTAGTTTGGGTCCGCCGTTGAAGTGTCCAATGATAACAAAGTGCGCACCTTGTCCTTCAGAGCCTGTGTGATGTTCCTGATCCCCTCATCAGCAGCAGCCAGCATGGCGCAGAAGATACGGCGGTTTTGTGGAGCAATCTGGCCGCAGACGGTGTTGTTGGCGTGATAGTGGTCAGGTACCTGAAGGCAACAGCACAGGTATGATAATTAGGCTTCCGTACCAATCTTCAGTCTGCGTTGTCCCGGCATAACATTGACTAACTCTTTGCGTGTCGGTAGCGGTTTTAGTCACAGGAATCATAGCGACTAAAACCGCTACCGACATGCAAAGGGTTTAAGCACCGTCAATGGGGAAACCTGACTGCTGTTATGCTGACTGCTGTTATGCTTGCACGCCATTCGCTACTCGTACTAGTATTCTTCTTCAGAATGGCTGTCGCTACTTAAGACCATAGAACATACAACTGGCACGAAACGTCGTGAGTCTGTCCTAGTTTGTGTGTGCCAGTGTGTGTGGCTCAGAAGGTAGGGTGGGTTAAGGGGGCGAGAGATAGATCAGAAGGACTTTGGACTGCCTGAATCATCCCATCTTGCAGCTAGAATGCAAGCGTGGGATTGTGAATTAAAAGTTAGTTTCACAGACAGTGACTCACGTAATACATCAATTACGTCATCTTAAAGCCATGACGTAAAACTCTGCCCACAATGTCAGTCGCGTTTCGTGCCCAGGCGCCCATACGTTTTGGGCGGACTTGCTGACCGATCTGATTGTGAATGTTCCTAAAGTCGGAAAATATACTCGGAAAGTGCATGTGAGCACAAAACAATACTGAGGCATGAAATCGTCATCTTGTTACAATTGGACGGACAGACAGTAAAAAGTTATGCACTGCAGAAGAAACAAAACAGTACCTGGTAGGGAGTGTGCGCGGTCTGTGGAGCCACGTACATAAAGAACGGCCTGGGTCCCGAGTGTTCTAGGATGATTCTCTTGGCGCGCTCAAAGAACAGAGTAGTGCTGTAGTGACCCTGAACACAAAATAGGTTAGAGTCTCACATTTTTCTATGTATGCACTCTGTGTGTGTGTGTGTGTGTGTGTGTGTGTGTGTGTGTGTGTGTGTGTGTGTGTATATATATATATATATATATATATATATATATATATATATGTGTGTGTGTGTGTGTGTGTGTGTGTGTGTGTGCTTGTAATTCGCTTGCAAATCACCGAGATAACACAAACACACTTTACCACAACAAATACCACTACCGGCAGCTGACGCAGATTAAAATCTAATTTCTTAGTTTAGCGCCAGAGTACCACGGCCATCAACGAAGCATGGATGCAAAGTAGCTTGAGCAAGAGGCATAGATCCTCATGAGCCCCCGCAACTGCGGGGTCTCATGAGTATCTATGTCTCTTGCAGTGGAATCGTGTTCACCTTTTCTCGGAAGTCACGGGATGAAAGGACTAACTAAAATAAATTACACGTAGATTTGGCTATTCCGGACTGTGGTGAACTTACTGGAGCATCCGTAACGTTCTTCGTCTGGTCAAAGAAGTTGTAGTAGCCCGGCACGTACGTGTAGCCGCCGTGTGTGAAGTAGTTGCTGTTGCCCTCCGCTTTGCCGTAGAAAGTGTCGAACCCGCGATTGAGGGGCAAAAGGTTCCAGTGACAAGCGCCCACGTGCCATTTGCCGATCATGTGGGTTTTGTAGTCCAGTTTCTTCAGTTCTTGGGGCAGTAGTACCAGGTCTTCGGGCAGCCAGTTTAATTCACCTACCTTAACCGCGTTGCTAGAGAGCCCATAGCGAAATGGGTATCTGAAATCATACAATGGATTCTCACAGTACATTTGTTCATTAAAAAAAGCAACAACAACAACAAAACACCCCTGGGTTAGCTTGACGTTTTTGCCCGTAAAGTAACTCCCGCTCGTCATTAAGATGGAATGGCTGATCCAGTGTTCCCAACAAATCTTGTCATGATATTAATCCGTTCACAGATTGTGATTTGAAATTATTCTAATTTCAGCTTCAAAGATCTGCGGCTGTCAAAGGAACATGGATACAAAGTGATTTCAGCAAGAGGTAAAAATCCTCATGATCCAGCGCAATTATGGCGACTCATGAGGATCTACACTGAATGGTGCTCAGTTTTTTCAAGGTAGTCAAGGGCTCACTTCTAGAGTTTTCATTTTATTTTGTTTTGCACTAACCTTCCTGACAACAATGCGGCCCTGGACGGAGTACAAGCCTGAAGCGTATACACATACTCCATGAAGCGTCCTTCTTGGCCGATCTGCTTGATGGTAGGTGTATCCATTGTGCCATCGTGCCAGCTCATGTCACCGTAACCAATGTCGTCAAGGTTAACGTACACGATGTTGGGTCGCTGGTCAAGGTCACAAGTCGCCGCCTGGCACGTGTCTGCATTCACCAAAAGCAGCACGAGAACAGCAGCGCCCTCTCGTGAAAACATCTTGATGGGCTGCTGGTTCTAGGAGACTTTTTATGACTTTTGTCTGACTGCAACGAGGAAGAAATATAGTGACGAGCAAAACAAATGCGACGTTTTTTGAATCATCGGAAACACTAAAGTGTTTGCGATGATTCTAAAAATGTTGCATGTCTTTTGCTGGTCAGTATATATAATGACTACAACCGGACAGGGTGGCAAACACTGTTAGAAACAGTACGCACACTAAGAATAATTATTCAGCGTTTCACAGACCCAATCTTATCAGGCACCCAATCGCCAGACCACGGGAACATACCCAGATAAAGTGCAAGACGATCTTAGGAAGGGGCAGGAGATATAAACGTTTGTCTGTCCAGCGCTATAACCTGTAACGAAGAAAGAAGTACATAGTTCAAAGGTGGTACCAAAGCATGTGGGCGCTTCATGGCGCCAAGCTAGTTTTGTATAACTTTGAACTCTCATAACACGTTACACGAAAATTTATGTCGTGATAACCCAGTTGAGTTTGCTACCGCTTGCTCATTGTCTTTGACGGTGTTAAATGACATGACAAATGTGCACCGACAGCATAGGCTCCTCCGCTTCAGGAAAGTCCCTGTGACAGTCCACGGTGCTGCAGTCTCATTGTTGTATTTAAACAAACTCATTGGAGACGTGGGCATCTGGGTTTACGGCGTAATGCCACATATCTGGATGCTGGCAGTCTCAAATGTCTTTAAAAAAAAAAGCAATTGAAATGTAAGAAACAAACACTCTCTCTTGTCTGTGGAGGAATATGCTACTAAATATTTATAACACAACTCACACGCTTCTCCTGACCATGTATAAAAAGGCTCTCTCAGTGCACATGTAGTGATAAAGGTTGTGCGTTCTCCGCCGCACTTTAGACGGTTTCGTTGCAATCACAACGAGGCGGAGTAGAGTAAGAGCGACCTAAATGTGGCCTCGCACCACTTCGAAAATGGCCAGGTTTGACAACCTTCAAATGTCCGTTGTTTTGTAAACGTTGCGTCTTCAGAGCAGAACGTGAAATTGACAGTTTGCAAGATGAACATATCTCGTAGTATCTCATTTTACAATGATTTTGACGAGACAAGGTGACGCCTCGGATATTTTGAGTCAGGTCTCGAAATCACATCTGCCAGTTATCGACACTATATCAAGTGACTCAATACATAGGCCTATATATAAAGTTTTTTTCTTCTGTGCGAGTCGATGGACTGACTAGTGAAATTGACGAGATGTCAGCTGGCGATATCCACAACCTGAGACAAGATCTAAACATAGACCATAAATAACCGGACAAGCATCTCTTTGCCGAGAAACAGACGAACCGCAGGCCGAACTCCCGTCGCGCATGCGTCAATTGATTTAGTCAACCTACGCATCCGCTTTTCTTTCCACACACAACAACAATGGAGATCGACACTGTTTTGCAGGTAAAGAGGAGCAAACATTCCCAAGATTTTCTACCTTGAACACTTATTCAATAAATAGGGGCATACATGGTAGCCTTTTTTTGTTTTTTGACGGTTTATATTTCGATTGAAGTCTTCCTTTGTGCATTCTATCGTTTATTTGTGTCACACGTGATAGGCCGCTGGAATAGATCAAGTGAAGTGTTCTAGTATTAGTTTCACGTTTACACGAGATGGAAACTGTTGAAATATAACAGGCTGAAAGAACGTGTCGTTGGTGTACGATGTTTGGCACCATTTTATATACATACTTCACAGCAACGGGAAATCTCCCACCTTAAAACAACAACACGCAATGAGACAAACGGACCCCAAGTAAAACAAAGGGAGGGAACAAACACAGCAACGAACGAAATATAAATACAAGGTTAACTCCCCCACTAATAACAAACGCACAAAACACCAACAGTGCTACATGCAGCCCCTGACAACGCAATGAACCGGACAACAAAAACCAGTGACAATTATTTAAAAAAAAAAAACAACAAACAAAAAACCCACAGAACAATCACAAGTGTGGTTAGGTGGGTCCGCTGACGAGAGCAGTACCTAGCTTATTGCAAGCGAAAATGTGCTCGAAATACACAAAGGGAATGAAGTGACGTAACAAAATCTACACCTGGGTCATAAAACCTCGTGTATACGGCCAAGCCAGAACAAACAGGCTAAAAGAACGTGTCGTTGGTGTGCGATGTTTGGCACCAGTTTATACACACACGAGTCCCGAATAAATCGCAGGATAGAAACTTTTGTATAGTGAATTGAACTTAATATGATTAGAACGAGCTTATATTCTAGGTAAATAATACTTATCCAACTTCACGCATTCCTGTCGAAAGTGTCTAGAACAAATCTTTGCAGTGTCTTTGTTAAAATTGCTGTCTGCACGATTCACGGCGTGAACAAGCTCTCTCTCCCACTTCAAGTCCTTTGGTTGGCGAATGGAGAAAAACGACAGCCCCTTGTGCTTTCCGTTGCATGCACCACAACCCACAATCGTACAACTTGCACCAGGCATAATGCAAGACAAAAGACACTTTACAAACTGCACCACTAACCAAAATCATAGATAACTAAAAACATTCCACGTGAAAAGCTCTCCGATGTACTGAACCGGAATAATGAGTTGACTGATGCGCAAGAATAGTTGCGCGACGAGTGCAGAGACCGGAAGCAGGAGAGAGAGCGGTCCGGTTATTTATGGTCTATGATCTAAATAAGCAAACCTGCTTGCATTTTCCGCAATTATGTGTGATACAGTAACACTCAGTAACACACACGGGGCGGTCCGTGGCGCAGTGGTTAAGGCGCCTGCCACCAATACTAAAGGTTCGAGGTTCGATTACGGGTTCCGGCGTCGGACTTTTCTCCTCTAGTAAGTGTCACCGTTAATTCGGTCGGATCGTCGAGGGTTCTTTCTCCGGGTACTCCACCTCTTTCTCCCCCTCCCCCTCCTCTATGGTACCGGTTTCAGGCCACTTTATAAAATTTCAAATACAAGCGAACAAAATTTCCGAAACCTCAGCTGAGCTGACCCTTCGCACCACGTGAATGTCCTGTGTTTATCTTGTACTGTATTTGTCTTCAGTGTGTATGTGTGTGTGTCACGTCAGCGTGCGTGTTGGGTTCAGTTCGCGGCGCTTTGAGCCGATTCACAAAATTGGGAAAAGCGCCTATATAATAACCGGTATTATTATTATTATTATTATTATTATTATTATTATTATTATTATTATTATTATTATTCAAAGCACTGGATGTGCAATCAGCCGCAAAATTAATGTTTTGTTTTGTTTTGGACTGGGTACATAAATTATATTGAGGCGTTTCTGTGCGTGCTTGGTTTGTGGACTAGTCTGAAAGGTCAAGCAAACAAGAGGTCAACTCATACATAATAATGCCTGCTTTCAGACAAACTCTTAGTAAACTCAGGTATTTTAGCCAAGGTTTTAATCAAAGTTTGCTTACAAAAAGTTTATAATAAGATATTATAATTTTATATGATATGTTCATGCATACTTCTTTGATTGATTTCTCTGAAAGGTCATGGGTCAACATACGGGAACGAAATACCAACGTTTATGCAATGTATTTTCCATGTACCACTGGTAGGCGATATCAAAGAAACACGTTCAATGACTTGGCTCAAACACATCTTTAAATCGTTTCCTGCAAGAGGAACTGTCACGATAAATGTTTGCTAATCCCTACCTGTGAGGCCAAGGTCACGTCGACCATACGTGATTTTGGTCTACACATGCAAAGTCTCTGATTCTATTCCACCGAGTTGGTTCAAATTTGGTAAAATGATAAATATTAAACACAGAACTGTTAATGTGCAAGAAAAGCATCGGTCTGTGTAAAGTCAATGTTGTTGTGGCCATCTTTGTTTTCAATTCATGTATTCTTGTCAGGGCAATGTCTTTAGAGCCACTGGACCCATATGACTCAAACCTTACAAGATGTTAAACAAAAGTGTACTTAACAAAATCAAGCCACTGTAGTCAAGGTCAAGGTCACGGCGGCAATGTTTTGGGTATTTTCAAGCGATATATTTGAAGAAAAGAAATGATTAATTTATTCCAGACATGAGACAGCAATACACTATAATAATGGAAATTGTTTTGTGCGTGAGTGACGCCATTTCCGTGAAGGTAAAGGCCGTGGCAATCATATTTGCTTTACATTGTGTATTCTTCTCAGGACAATCATTTTTGTAACCGTTAACTGGCTTTGACTGAAACATGAGCTAGTGATAGTACTTGTTACTGAAATGATATTCCGTGGTAACTTGTAGTGTCATGATAAACAGTTAGGTTACTGCAGGCAAGGTCAAGGTTATAGCAGTCATATTTGTTTAAAATCCATCTAGACCATAATTATATCCAAAAGCGTTTGACCGGCTTGCTTCATATTTGACATGGTAATAATTGTTATAGGTGTAAAGTGTTTAGTGCAAGAATTGTATCATTACGATGTAGGGTCACGGTCGTGGCAGCCAGTTTGTATTGTACTTTTTCCATTCCCTGGGTTTTTTTTTTTTTTTTTTTTTTTTAAATCGTCATTTAACATGTTTTTAAAGCTGTCGGATTCTTTGTGTAGTCAGCTCTCACTTCATACACTGTTAGTATGAGTATCTGCACATATCGTTGTGGTTGCCTCATAGCCACAGCTCTCTTTTAGCTGTTGGCAGAAAGATGTGAGGGAGGTTGTGGGCATGAAACCGCTGCTAGACACAAACGTATTGTCATAAACGTATTGTTTGTGTCATTGCTCTTTGTCAAAGAAAACATATGTAATATAATATAATACATATCACCGTCATCAATCATATTTGGATTTAAAACCCGACTTAGACCTTCGATCGAAATTGTAATAAACAAAATGACAATAAAATTGTCCTTGTTGTGACCTTGACCTTGAAGCAGAAGGCGTAACGTTTATTAAAACTAAACTTTGTAGTAATGAGTCTATTCCCGCACAATCAAAAATAAAGCGGTCTAAAGGTTATTAAGAGAATCAGTGGGAAACATAAAATAGAGATGACCTTAACATCAATGTCAAGGACTTCATAATGTTATTGCAATCTTGTTCTTGTTCCAGAATATCAATCCATAGTGTTTGTTATAAATCGGTCTAACAGTTTTCAGTAAATTGTCTGAAAATACAGTCACTGTAACCTTGACCTTGAAGCAAAAAACACTGGTGTGACTTATCATGTTCTTTCTTCTACAACGGTAATCACTTGAAATATCAGGAATCAGCTCTAAAGAGCATTTTAGAGAAAATGTTGTTGAAGCAGATTTAGTCTATATATTTAATAAATACAAGCCGCGACCATGACCTTCATGTTAGACATGCTTAAAATTCACAGTCTGTCTGGTTAATGACTATTTACCAACTACTGTTAAACATCATTACAGTTCTGGACATTAATAAAAACAAACACTAGTTGCCACGGAAACTACATTTAAAAGGGCTAAGCCGTGTTTTCGTTTTCACGTTCTATTGTAACACATAAATATCTGAGTTATTTTTTTCATAAATTTGACCGTTCAGACCATCCCTTGTAAAGATTAAGCAACAATATGGGATTAAATGGCTTTGTTGCAAGAAGTGTAAGGGAATTAGCAACTCAGCAGCCACGTTTTTGTTTTTCATTAACTACTGAGCATAGAAACTTGTGCAGTAACGTCCCAGCGTCAATTCAAATTGCGTCTAGATGTTGTCAATCAGACTGTGTTGAAAGTGAAAACTGATTTTTACTGCTCCAAGATGCTTGAAAGTGACACTTGTAAAAAATTGTTTCCCTTGCTGACAGCTTGCTTGGTAGATCTCGTGACTCTCCCCTTCCCACCAACATCCCAGCTGCTCACTTAGCCAACGCCTTTTGTAGCTTTTTCACCGACAGGGTGACGTCCATTCGAGACAGCCTTGATGCTGTGCGGTGCGCCCATATTGACACCAACCCTCCCATATTGATCACCCCTTTGTCGAGTTCACTCCCGTCTCTGAACAGGCTGTTTTTGACATTCTTAAGAAATCCCCGCCTAAAACGTGTGAGCTTGACCCCATTCCAACTTCACTGGTTTTTGAAAATATCGGAATTCTTCTGCCCACCATTACCAAAATCATAAATCAGTCCCTTGAGTCAGGCGTCTTTCCGTCAGAATTCAAATCAGCCATTGTCAAACCTCTCCTGAAAAAGTCGAATCTTGACCCCAACTAGCTAAAAAAACTATCGCCCTGTTTCAAACCGACCCTTTCTATCCAACGTTCTCGAGAGAGTCGTTCTGACACAGCTCACTAAATACCTAGTCAAACAATCTCGTCCATCCGCTTCAGTCTGCTTACCGTGCCGGGCACAGTACTGAAACTGCTCTCCTCTGTGTTGTTAATGACCTTCTAAGTGCCTATGATGAAAACCAGATCTCAGTTCTTGCCCTGTTAGACCTATCAGCTGCGTTTGACACCATTGACCACTCCATTTTGCTCCAACGTCTAGAAAACTACTTTGGTATTTCTGGTAAAGCTCTCACCTGGTTTCACTCTTATCTGTCTTCCCGTCAGATCAACGTCTCTGTCAAGAACGTTCTTTCTGAAGCTGCTGCGCTAAAGTTTGGTGTCCCCCAGGGCTCTGTCCTGGGCCCCATTCTATTTACGCTGTACACTCAGCCTCTGTCTCAGGTTATCGCATCGCATTCAACCGATCATCACATGTATGTGGATGAATACACAACTTCGGAAATCTGCACCTCCAAACAGCTCCAGTCAGGCTATTTCAGATGTTCAGAACTGTATCTCAGATGTTAAGTCCTGGATGTGTGAAAATAAACTTCACTTAAACGAGGGCAAGACGGAAGCTCTTCTTGTCGGTGCCTCTCGACTGCTGCCCAATTCTCCTGACTCTATGCGCATTTGTGACGCACCTATTCCATTTTCTGATTCAGTTCGCAATCTTGGCGTTTTTCTTGATAAAGATCTTCAAATGAAGGAGCATGTAAATCATGTCTGCAAACTTGCTTTTCTGGAATTAAGACGCATCACTTCTATCCGTCATTACCTCACTACTGAAGCTACCACCAAACTGGTCGTCTCTTTAGTCTTGTCCCGCATTGATTACTGCAATGCCCTCTTAGCTGGCCTCCCTCAGTTTCTCATTTAGAAATTGCAGCGAGTTCAAAATTGTGCTGCACGTCTCATCGTGCGCGCCTCACAGCATCAGCCCCTCACTCCTATTCTGAGACAACTTCATTGGCTGCCAGTCAAACAACGAGTCTCGTACAAAATCGTCTGTGCTACAAAGCTATTAACTACTCTACCCCCGCCTATCTCGCTGATCTTCTTCAACTACACACTCCCTCCCGCTCCCTCCGTTCAAGTAGTGATACGCGTCTTCTCAGAGTCCCGCTTTTCAAATACAAAACCAGAGGTGACCGTTGTTTTGCGCACGTTGGACCTGTTGTCTGGAACTCCCTACCTATAGACATCAGACATTCTTCCTCATTCACTGCCTTTAAATCTGCCCTTAAGACCCACCTGTTCGATACCCCAATGTAGCTCAGTTCTTTGTCATTATGCACCTGTGTGTGTGTGTGTGTGTGTGTGTGTGTGTGTGTGTGTGTGTATGTGTGTGTGTGTGTGTGTGTGTGTGTGTGTGTGTGTGTGTGTGTGCGTGCGTGCGCGCGAGTGTGTATTGTAGAATCCGTTGTTTCTTTGGTTTTATGACCCCCTCCACTCCCACTCTTTATTTGTAAAGCGCTTAGAGCTTCTGTAAGGATAAGCGCTATATAAGTTGCCATTATTATTATTATTATTAGATGGGAGTGCATATAGAAATATCGTTGGTATCTGGCCACTGCATGAGAAAAACACTATGTGTATGTTGAAAACTGTCCATTTTACATGCGGCTGTAAAGTGTGAAGTCACGATTACAAAACAATGGCCGCTGAATTTTGGGAGGCCGTTTATGTAATGAGACCTCACTAACTATATTATTTCACACATTGTTTTAACGGTTGCAATCATTTCCTTTGTTCAGTGTTTGGATTTCAAAGATTTGACAGTGAAAACATACATGTAAATATCGTCTGATAGATTCACGCCTACCTTTCTGCTGTGAGGTTTAGAGTTGCTCATATTCCCCAGTGATTGTTGACACGGAACTACGTCTGAACGCAATAGTTTTATGTGCTTGCACGAGCAAGATAAATGAGACAGATTAGTTGTATTGCTTATTTGTAACCCTTTGGCTGTCGGCAGCGCTTTTAGTCGCGGTGATTCCTGTAGGAATCACCGCGACTAAAAGCGGTGTCGACAGCCAAAGGGTTAAATGTGTGTAGGCGAGTGTGCGTGCAGGCGCGCGAGCACCGCCGCTAGTGTGAGTGTATGTGTGTGTGTTGTGTATGTGCGAGCGTGTGTGCGTGTGTGTGTGTATCGTGGAGTGTGTGTGTGTGTGTGTGTGTGTGTGTGTGTGTGTGTGTGTGACGTTTGACTGCTATTATTGAAAAGTGATTTAAACTCTAGGGGATGCTGCTCAAACATGAAATAGTGCCTAATATGAAACGCCCTTCTGCCATCGCAACAGAATACACATACAAAAACACCTCCTCGATTTTCTAGAAAAGGGCAATTTCATAAATATTCATCAGTCCGGCTTTAGACCGAAACACTCATGTCAGTCAGCACTGGCACACATTGTAGACAGCTGGCTGGAATCAATAAATACAAACCTGATGTCTGGAGTTGTTTTCTTAGACCTACAAAAAGCATTTGATCTTGTCGACCATGACATTCTCTTAAAGAAGCTAGCAGCATACATATAAGTGAAACTGCCATAGCATTTTTTTAGATCATACCTAAAAGACAGAAAACAAAAGGTATATACTCATGGAAAATACTCTAAACAAGGACAAGTTAACTACGGTGTCCCCCAGGGGTCGATCTTGGGACCTCTTCTATTTATAATATTCATTAATGATTTGCCTTTGCATATTACTAACACTGATGTTAATTGCAACCTGTTTGCGGACGATACGAGCCTCCATGTTTCGGGTAAAAAAACAGCTGACATTAACATTAGCTTACAAAGTAGTCTCAGCGAGGTTTCCGACTGGTGTAGAGAGAATCATATGATTCTTCATCCAGGAAAAACAAAGAGTATTTTAATCACTACACGACAAAAACACCAACGCCGACCACAGCCGTTACATTTACAACTGAACGCTAAACCGATAGAACAAGTCATAGAGCGTAAATTCTTGGGAATACACGTTGACGAACAATTATGTTGGGAGACGCATATAAATACAGTCTGTAAAACCATTGCTAAAAACACTTTCCTGTTGTCCCAGCTTAGACATGTAACGGATACACATACTCGTAAACTGTTTTTTCATGCCCATATCAAGTCTCAGGTTGATTATGTCTCCACAGTGTGGGACGGTTGTAGTGATGTTCACATGAACAGGTTAAACTCTATATATAAAAGAGCTGTCAAAATGATAGATACACGGCCCATTCCTACCATAGACAAATTTAGACATCTAAACATTCTCGGTCTGCGTCAACAACTTAATTTCAACAAATGCATCCTCATGCACAAGATATTAAATAACATGACACCGCAGTATCTAACCACCAAATTTGTGCCACAGCAAGAACGCGAACGGTCCTCAAGGAACAATACTTTACCCCTACCTCTGCCTAGAATTGACCTCTTTAAAACTAGTTTATCCTTTTCTGGACCGTTTGTATGGAACACTATTCCTGCACATTTGAAGACTATAGCCTCACTGGGAATCTTTAAAACGAAACTTTTCGATTACCTGATGAGCCAAACATAACAACACTGGGCATTTAAGTGTGTGTGTGTGTGTGTGTGGGTGTGTGTGTGTGTGTGTGTGTGTGTGTGTGTGTGTATGGTATAAGATGAATGTTAAGTGTTATTATTATTTTGTGTCATTTAAAAAAAAATTATTGTTGCATAAAATAATATGTGTAAATATAATTCTTTATTATTATTATTATCTTTTAATATATTTTATGTTGTAGATGTTAGCAACGGCAAGTTTGTAAAATAACGATTTGTGTCTGTCAAAACTTTTTACCGTTGATAAATAAAGTTTCATCATCATCATCATCATCATCTCTCTCTCTCTCTCTCTCTCTCTCTCTCTCTCTCTCTCTCTCTCTCTCTCTCACATAAACATGCGCGCATCTCCAGGAGGAATAGATCCTCATGCACCCTCCAGGCGCATGAAGATATATGCCTCTTGGACATGTTTGGAGCGCGCGCGCACGCACGCACTAACAGGCACACACACATCGACGACCTTTCAGAAGAGCATGCAGGTGACCCGTGTACTGAGTATATCATGTTATGACAAATGACGTTTGACAAATTAATAACGCGTATGTCCTGCGCCCCTTATAGAACTCACCGAGGCATTGGCTGATCTGCGAGACTTTTCAATAGGAGATACTTCAACATCAGAATCAGGTCAAAGACAAAAGGTTAGCGTAACTAGACATGACGTAATCATTATCTTGTTTCCGCACTGTCAGAGTTAGAGGCCTGCCCATCTATAACGTCATTTGCGTCCTATTGAAAGCGCTCCACCGCGTCTCATCCTAAAAAGTCTCTTCTATAAAAAGAAGAGACTTTGAAAGACAAGCAAAACGTAATTTCCCTCTTCTCTTTGCAATAATTTTGACATTTCGAAACATCTGAATCAGGATTCAGTTTGGTGATTTTTTAAAACCTTTTATTCATAAAGAAAGTCTTTAATAATAATAATAATTACAGTATTTATAATGAGCTTATCTTAGATTAATTATAACTTTAAGCGCGCACTCACAACTCGCGTACGCATGCGCACGCTTTAGACAACGACTCACGTACCACAAATAGTGAAATACATTACGACAGTCAGCTTGGGGTGGGGAGTGTGGTGATATAGTGCTAGAACTGTTGAAAGAGGTGAGTTTTGAGGGCGGACTGGAAGGAGAAGATATAGTGTTTCTGAGAGAGTGGGAGAGTGTTCCAGGTGGATAGACCGTATACAGAGAAGGAGCGGGGGCCGAAAGTGCTTAGTTGGTGCGGCGGATGTGGAGGCGGAGAGGGTCGGAGGCGGAGCGGAGGGAGCGGGGAGGAGTGTAGGGGTGACGCAAGTTGGAGAGATAGGCAGGAGCGTAATTGTTCAGGGATTTGTAGCAGAGAGACAGAATCTTGTAGTAAAACTGTTGCCGCTAGGGTTTCACGTGAAAGAAAAACAGAAGATAGTGGTAGAAAACCCTTTAAAATAGAAACAAATAACGACGTTTCGGATCAAAGATCCTTCCTCAGGTAACATGAAAACAAACGTAGAACAGAAAAGAACACGACAGAAAGAAAAGACGTCATCCTGTATAGAGAGAATTTAGAATGACGTAAAAAAAAAAAGAAAAAAAAAAAAAAGAAAAAAAATACACATGCACAAAACACGTAGCACAAAACTTACGTCTATATACATACACGTCACTGCATACATTCGCATTCACTCGTGCCTGCTGCAGCTCACGCACATGCACACACACACACACACACACACACACACACACACACACACACACACACACACACACACACACACACACACACACACACACACACACACACACACACACACACACACACACTCAAAGGTAGCATCCATTATCAACAGTAAAGTGTGAGTGTGTGTGTGTGTGTGTGTGTGTGTGTGTGTGTGTGTGTGTGTGTGTGTGTGTGTGTGAGCTGCAGCAGGCACGAGTGAATGCGAATGTATGCAGTGACGTGTATGTATATAGACGTAAGTTTTGTGCTACGTGTTTTGTGCAAGTGTATTTGCGTCATTATGTGGTGTTTTTTTTATATTTTTTATATTTTTTTTTAACGTCATTCTAAATTCTCTCTCTACTGGATGAGGTCTTTTCTTTCTGTCGTGTTCTTTTCTGTTGTACGTTTGTTTCCATGACACCTGAGAAAGGATCTTTGATCCGAAACGTCGTTATTTGTTTCTATTTTAAAGGGTTTTCTACCACTATCTTCTGTTTTTCTTTAGACAGAATCTTGTATTGGATGCGTTGGGGGATGGGGAGCCAGTACAAGAGTTTGAGCAGGAGAGTGATGTGGTCGGATTTTTTCTTTCTGAGGATGAGGCGGGCAGCATTGTTCTGGACGCGCTGGAGAGTGAAAGTGGTGGAGTGAGGGAGGCCGGAAAGGAGAGAGTTGCAGTAGTCGATGCGAGATAGGACGAGAGAGACAGCAAGTTTGGTGGCAGCGTCGGTAGTGAGGTATTTTCTGATCTGACTGATGCGGCGTAGGTGGAAATAGCATGCCTGGGCCTTGGCGGAGACGAAGCTGGTCACGGAAAGAGAAGAATCGAGGATAACGCCGAGGTTTTTGGCCGAGTCAGAGAGGGAGATGGGGGTGCTGTCGAGTTGAAGGTGGAGAGAGGGAGAGAGCTGGGAAAGTTTCTGGCGAGTGCCTACCGGCATGGCTTCCGTATTGTCGTCGTTCAGTTTAAGCTTTTTTTGCTGTCATCCAGTTTTTCACGTCTTCGTAGCAGTCAGCCGTGCGATCCAGTAGTGACTGAGTGTTGTCGAGTTTGTCTTTGTCTAGTAGTTGTGAGTCGTCAGCGTAGAGGTGGTGGTGTGTGTGGTGAGACGGATGATGTTGTACAGAGGAGAGGTGTAGAGTGTGAAAAGGACCGGGCCCAGGACGGACCCCTGTGGAACTCCGCAGGAGAGCGCGACTGGGTTGGAGGAGACGCCGTCTTTAGAGATCAGATAATCAACGAAATTCACCCGTTTCCATTGTTTTTGTGGAGGCGACTCGCATCTTCCGGAGGAGGTACCGTAGCTTTGTTTTGTTTACATATATACTGACGAACAAAAGAAAAGCGACATTTTTGGAATCATCGGAAACACCTTAGTGTTCCGATGATTCCAAAATATATCGCATTTCTTTTGTTCGTCAGTAAAGATATGTTCCACACATTTCTTAGTCTTGCCTGATCTTTTGATCTAACGAAAGGCCAATGAAATTACAGTATGCATAGACGGTTTTATCACTAATAACATTTCTGACAAAGTCCTGCAGCAAAATTTAAATACATTATGTATTTAACGGAAATGCATTCAAAAATAGATATAATTACATAATTGTTAACTTCCCCTGACCCTTATCGAGAACCTTAACTCATTCAGCCCGACGGCGTATATCCCAAATTTTTGGAGGCGTCATCTAATGACTATGCACAATTGCAGGAGATGGATCGACCATGATAATTCAAGGGCAGTGCCAGATTAGCTTGGCGCCGACTAATTTGGCACTACCCTTGAATTATTATGGTCGACACATCTCCAGCTGTAGGGCGTCAGGGCTGACTGGGTTAACGAGACGGTAACTACATGGATCGACCTACGAGCAAAAGTATCATCAGTTATTCCTGTGCCAAGAGCGGAATTGACCTCTCTACTGCCCCGGTACATACGATACATGTATGTTTCTGACATCTTGCTTCATTCAACGACCAAGCGCCAACACCGTCCGAGAAGCATAGATACAGATAGGTCTCAACAAGAGGCATAGATCCCCATGAGCCCCCACAGTCGCGGAGGCGCATGAGGATCTATGTTTCTTGCAGTTGGATCGTGTTCATTGTTTTCTCGGCAGTGAAATGATTAAAATATGAACTAATTTCATAAAACTTCAGGTAAAAAATAAAAAAAGTCCCATATTTTATCGTGAAATACTAGTGTATCATATTTTACCATAGGGCCAACTGTTTGAGCTTTGTTACCTTGACATTATTTTATTAGCTCAGCTATTGAAGTTTCGGAAATGTTGATCGCTTGTATTTGAAATTTGTAAAGTGCTCAAAGTGGAAGGGGAGGAAGAGCCGGAGTACCCGGAGAAAAAACTCCCGGCTGTCCGCCCGAGTTAACGGTGCCACTAGAGGAGAAAATCCGAGGACGGAACCCGGTACCCTACTGCGGTCATCGTGCGCTTACCGGGTATCGAACCTCGCACCTTTAAAGAAGTGCCCAACGGAGAAAGAAACACGCTTAGAAGAGACGGGTACAACACAATTTATTAATATTTCGGGTAAATAACCTTTGTCAAAATAGACAAACAAACAAACAGAGAGATTAGCCGCTACTTATCTTCATTGGCAGAAGGAATGTGGCAACCTAATGGGTTAGAAGGAATGTGGCAACCCAGTGGGTTGCCACATTCCTTCTGCCAATGAAGATAAGTAGCGGCTAATCTCTCTGTTTGTTTGTTTGTCTATTTTGACAAAGGGTATTTACCCGAAATATTAATAAATTGTGTTGTACCCGTCTTTTCTAAGCGTATTTCTTTCTCCGTTGGGTACTTCTTTGCATATTACACGCTTGGCAGTCACCTTTTTGGTCTCGCACCTTTAGCATTGGTGACAGGAGCTTTTACTACAGCGCCAAGGACCGCCCCGTTGATTTGACGTGACAACGGATTGTTGTACGCCTTACCAATATGTTCTTTTGTCACTGACCATTTCTGTATAGAACCTTTCAGGACCACTTTTGCATAGCAACTAACCCCATACCATATATCCTAGTCTTTCTGGGATCCATAGTACCCCTCTAGGCGTCAAAACAACCACGGCTCACTCTACACTAAAATCAATGACATCGCGCTCCTCACAATAGCGACCAAAAAAACAACAAACAAACAAACAAACAAACAACAAAAACCCCAAACAAACAAACAAAAAAAAACCACCTACAACAAAACAAACAAATAATATATCTGAAAGTGAAACAGACAAACCTTTACGATTCATCGTCGATGCTGTAGATATCCAACGTTTACATTGTTTGCTCTACAAAGCAGCGAAACTCAACAGAATCTGCGATTAGCGGCTCAGACCGCGGCATCCGACAAACAGGCTAAAGCGAAACTGTCGTCTGCATTATTTGATTTTTGGCGCTGGGTTCATGTTGTGAAAAGTTCCTAAACATAGAAGTGGAGTGTTCGTAAACTATCATTTCTAGACATACCTCGGGACTCCCATTCTCAAACTGTTTGATTCAAACAGTTTGAGAATGGGAGTCGTTCGCTCTGTATAGAAATAATAGTATACGAACACTCCACTTCTATGATGTACTGGATTTTGTTATAAAACAAAGAAAATTGCTTACGGTGCTGTGAACTCTGTATAACGTGTGGCGTTTATTTTGGCGTCTTCATTATGTGCCGGGACTATAATCCGTCATTCAAGCGCGCCGTGGTACATATACTTGCATTCACTCTTTTGAAGTGCGTCATCTGCGCTATCTGATCGGTCGGCTTACATGCATAACAGATCAACCTCAGTATATCGCGGAATCATAACGTCAGACTGCGGGCGTCATTCGCAATCGCCTTATTGTAGTGCTAAATTTTACGTAGATGTGTGGAGGGAAAACCCAATATAGGAAAAAAACCCAAAAAACCAACAATTGGCAGGGTCGTAACAGTTTCTTTCTGGTGGGAGGGGGGAAGGGTGGTTAATCTTTTTATTTGGGGAATTTTTATACCTCAGACAGAAGGTACCCATGCGCCAAACTTTTCTTTACGCTGGCATAAAAAAGACAATAACGTGCCAATGTCGAAAGGTGCTTTCAGACCATGGGAATTTCAACATCAATGAAATGAAATGTTTTGTGTATTCTCAGCATGCATTTGTTCTGACTCTTAGTTTGTACAACACCGAGGGAACTTGACATTTACTCTCAAATAAATTACTTGCAAAGTCGTTTTTCAAAAATAAATCGTGTCACTCAGAACATCGTGACGCAAATTTCTTTGCAAACTTCTCTGCTAGGCATAAAAACGTCGAAAACGAGCTTACGCTTACAGAACTGGACGTGATTCAAAACATTACCGTCCAAGCAATCTGTCGTGAGGAGTTAAGTGTATTTTCTTGGTTGTGCTCACAATATGTCTTGAATGCTTCTAACACACCAGACGTGACAGAAAACGTCACGGGTAGTGCACAATTATTACAGTTGTAATTTGCTTTCTGAACTTTAACTTTTGCAGTTGCTTCTACTTTAAACGCAAAGAATAACTTGTTTCCGCAAGTCGCACACTCACTTTCAAAGAAAATTGCAACATTATCGTAGAAAACGAACCTGAACAAACCCATCCATAAAATAGCTTCAACATTACCCTTGAAATTGCTTAAAATCCACTTTTTACAAGTCGTCTGTGATCGGTATAGCATTAGACTTTGAGAAAGGTTTACAACACAATGTATGACCAGAGCTGTGTTGTCACAATAATTTTGCAAGGAAAAAATACACAAACACAAGCAAGCAGACAAAAAGCAAACCAAAACAAAAGAAAACAACCCCTCCCCCCCCCCCCGAAAGCAATAACAACAACAACAACAAAAAACAACACAAAAAACAACAATAACAACACAAAAAACAAACAAACAAGAACGAACTAAAAAAACAAACATCAAAACGAAACAAAACACCTCCCCCCCCACCAACATCCGTTAAAAAACAAACCCCGACAAACAAAGAAACAAAGAAACAAAGAAACAAACAAACAAACAAACAAACAACCCCCCCCAAACAAAAACCAAAACAAAGAAACAAAAAACACACCAAATAAACAAACAAACCAATCACCCAGAACAAACAGACAGATTCGATGATCCTAGCGATAGAGGGATCTGACAGAGCACCTTTTGACATATTTGTCGAATTTTAAAGTATTTTTTGGTCTGATGGAACCCTTTGAAACCCCCCCCTTCTCTCTCTCTCTCTCTCTCTGTCTCTCTCTCTCCAGAACAGTCCTTGCTTGGTGAGCATCAGGTCCTCGGGCCGACATTAGCCTTTGCTGGCACGCGCACGACCGTGCGCGTGCCAGCTAAGGCTGACGTTGGCCCGAGGACCTTATGCTCACCGGGCATCCCCGTGCCGCGTGGGAGCCGGAGGCCTGTGCCTGTTAATTATATTGTACCAAAGACAATGATGTATTGTCTTTGATTATACATACGATACCGCGGTAGGCCTATATACATGAGCGCGTATTACTGAGGCTGAGTTGTGTTTTCTTTGAAAGTGATAATAGAAACAGTAATAATATTGATATATATATTAAAAACGCGTTAGAAACAGCTGCATGCCGAAAATTATGTCTCCTGCCGTTTGTGTGCTTTCACTGGAACAGTACCTTAAAAACACAAAGTATAGGCATAGAGACAGACAACGTTTTCAGTTGTATACTTGAAGCGCACCGAATTAGTTACGAGTGGTACTTTTCGGAAAATCGTATAGTTAACGAGCGCCGAATTTAAGTTACGAATGTTACTTTTGGGAAAATTGAGCTTTACATAAACGCAACACTCCCTTTCCCGCCGCGTATAGACGAGACTCGCCTTGGCAGCTAAATAGTTTGAACAATCGCAATGAGGAGTTTTGTCCCCTCAAAAAAAGGAGATCCGAGGTCAGCTAGAGGTCAGGATCGAGTTTCACATAATTTTTATTAGCCAGTACCTGCTGTCCTAGTTCCAGCGGCTTTGTTTTGAGTTGTCTTTAGCACCACTCAAAACTCTGGCTGCAGTGCAGAGGGCAGTCGGTGTGTTGACAGATAATGGTTTGGAAAAGTTTCCTGGTGGCAGGTTTCTGGGGGTAAAATTCATAATGTGTACGCCGCGCTATAAACCTTGGCGCGTGGGCGGGTTTTAGGGGGGGGGGGGGTAAGGGGGGAAAAGGAGGATTGGGGGGTTGGGGGGGGGGGTGAAGGGGGGGCGGGGGGTAAGGGCAGAAAAGGGTGTGGGTGGGTGGGGTGGGGGGACAAACACAAACACCAGACCTGCCGACATCTGCTGCCGTTTATCTTTTTTGCTGCAGGTTCACTGCTTCTTCACAATAGTTCAGTCAAGCGTTCACTGAAACTAACAGATGGCGATCCAAGTCAAGCTGTGTAATGGACCCATTTCAGTGATTACGTTGGTGAGGTATTGTGCTAGTCAATATTAACCCTTTTCAGTCAAGGAGCAATACACAAATGCAAGAGGCATAGATCCTCATGAGCCCTCGCAATCGCAGGGGCTCATGAGGATCTATGCCTCTTGCTGGCCTCGTTCAAATTGGAATGTTTTAGGGATCATCACTCCGGCAAGAAATCTTGCGATGATATCAGACATATGATTTCTAGACCCTGGCTATAAAAGGGTTAACCCTAGACTGTCGTCATGCAATCTTGACTATGTAAACGTAAGATAGATCGATCTTGATTATTTCGCCCTTTCGTCGTTAAAACAAACAAACAAACAAACAAAACACCCAAACTCGTTTAGTGCCGAGAAAATGTGAACACCACCTAACTGTAAGCGGTGTAGATCCTCATGAGCCCCCGCAGGTGAGGGGGCTCATGAGGATCTACGCCTCTTGCTGACACTACTTTGAATCACTGTTTTTGGTGTTAAATTAAGGAAGACTGCAGAAAACTGAACGTGTTAAATTTATTTTCTTTGCATTAAGTATAATGGAAAAAAAATACAAAAACCAGCACCATACGGGTAGACCGCTGACTTTACTAGCCTTCTGTTGCCAGATGACTGGTCATAAGAACGTCACACTGTAAACAAATTTTGTTTGATTTACTACTGTGGACCGCTACACGAGTGTTCAGCAGTACATGGGCATTGCGTCATTCGCGTTCGCGTACTTGCAGGCACTGTGTTAGTCTCCCTGCAGACCTGTCCTAGGACTAGGTCTGTGAAACGTTGATTCACGTGACTTAAATGATTGGCCATAATGCCAAAGTAAACCCCCCCCCCAAAAAAAAAAAAAAAAAACACAAAAAAAAAAAAAAAAACCTACAACCCCCCAAAAAAAACAAAACCCACCAAAAAACAAAACAAAACAAAACAACCAACCAACCAACCAAACAAACAAACAAACAAACAAACAAACAAACAAACAAACAAACAAACAAACACACACAAAACCCGAACAAAAACACGCCACTTTCCCTAGAGTTGTGCGCGAACAAAGAATATTTACAGGCAAAGTTTGATATAAACCGTGATACACGCATTTTGACGAAAACTGTCAAGCGGCAATGCACAACGGCTAAAAATAGTTCCTCACAGCTCACATAACTGGAGGGAATTGCATCAGGTCAAGTTTAATTACACACGGTTTATTTTTCATGTGATAATGTTTATTCTTATTGTGATTATATTTCACACTTTTACTATAAATAACTTCGTAGGCAAGTCATGTTTAAAAAAAAAAAAAGCTTAGCATTGACTTTCGGGGTCATATGAAAGGTCAGCTTCCACCTGCGTCATTTGCCGTTGAGTAAGTTGAGAAATGACACGGTTATTTCGAAGCGAACAAAGTAGGCTAGCACTGTGGCGACAGATACGCTGGTAAGACATTAGTTACATTGAGGCCGACGTCGGCCGCCGATGGCCCGCGCACATCTGTGCGCAGGCCAACTGCGGCCGATGTCGGCCCGACGGTCTCTAGCGCATTGGCAAGTAACTCCATGGCCGAGTTTTAGGTGTTTTGGGAGCTGTCCTCGGATGAATGCGTACCGGTGTCACGCGGCAAAATGAGAGAGAGGAATACTGAGAGAATTAAAGCTTCATTAACACAATGACTGAGTTAACCCTCTTAATTATATCTTTTTGACCATCCATATCTATGTCCCCAGCACAGAGTAAATACCATTGGAAGTTACCCCTAAATCATTATTATTTAAACAGCCTCATTTTTATGAAAATCAAAAATAATACTTAAGGGGTTAACTCAGTCATTGTGTTAATAATACTTTAATTCTCTCAGTATTCCTCTCTCTCTTAATTAGCTCATATGACCGATGTACGTAAACACAGCCCGTCGCCAGCACTCTAGACCAGAATAAAATATTCATAGCACTTACAATGTATTCATAACTAGATCGATATGTACCATCCCTATATCGATATTCATAGCTGCTAGATTGATATGCGCCATGCTTAAGTCTGTATTCACAACACCTATCTAGATAGTTTTTCATATGTACTACCCCTATCTCGGTATTCATGAAGGGATCTCAGGGGTCTTACTCTGTAGCGCATGTCCTTTGCAAGCCAGCTCACCTGTTTACCTTTGTTGTCTGTTGCCACGCGCCGGCACAGTAGCGCGCCGAATATTCAACTGTGAGACCTGACACTCTATGAATAAGCCGGCTCTACAGGCTATTTGCTGAGAGGTGACAATACACTCAAGAAGAGTTTCGAAATTGACTTCATATTTACTCAATGACTGGTTCCCGAGAAATCAAACGGTGGCCTATACTCTGCACTATACAGGCAGCTGGAAAAACAGTTGTATAAGAAACTAACAAGTAATATCTAACACACGCAGACGTACACACAAACAAACACTTTTACAAACAGACGTACACACAAACAAAACACACAATCAAACAGACGTACACACACACAAACAAACATATGCACACACACACACACACACACACACACACACACACACACACACACACACACACACACACTCACACACACACACACACACACACTTACAAACACTCATGTCAGTACAATTTTATCGTAAGCCTAAGCATGACAGGTGGTGTCACGGTTGATCGCCTTTTGTGTTGCCTCACGCGCGCTATTGAATAGCGGCGGCATTCCATTCCTATTCAAGGGGCAAGCTTTTGAAAAGCTCTCAGCCGTCACAGCTATAGCCTTTCAAATCGCTAAGTTGTGTCAAAGTTCAACAGGGAGACATATTACTTTTCAAAGAGAGCAATCATTTTGCAAAACGGTTCTACATATGAGGGCTTAATGTACTCATGTCTATAAGGCACTGAAAAACAGCTGGATAAGAAACTATCAAGTGGTCTCAAGTAAAACAATAAGTCACAACTAACTTTAAGGTTACCTTTAAGTGAGTTATTAACTACTTACCATTAAGAACTTATTAATTACTTATCCTAATTATTTACAAGTACTTAATAACAACTTGACTCTAGTCACATATACTAAGTCTTTTTTACCAAGACACAAGGGCAACGGAAAACTTTTTTTTCTCAATAATATTCTGGTGGTGCAGATGGTGCAGGCCTAAACTGTGTAAGTGGCATGACATCTCTCTGTGAAGTGTATGACATTAATAAACGATTACCAAATCTGATTTTTATTTGTTTAAAAGAATGTGTAGTTTTTCTGTGGTTTCCTGAACACCGATCTTTTCCCCCATCTCTAAAAAACTAGCCTTCAGTTCTTCAACATTCACGGGTGATTGACTACGCATTTTATTCTGGATTTCAGATTTTTGTTTCTTGTAATTATTCAAATCATCCTGGACTCGCTTAAATTCTTCGTCATCAACAAAATTATCATTCAATGCCTTACTGTTAATAAGTTTAAGACTGCTCAGCTTCGCACCCGCCAAAGTACTCAATGCTTCATGTTTTTCTAATTTCGTGTGAAACCTCTTGTTCATGGCTTCCAAACCAAAACAAGTCAGGCATGTAGCAACGCTAACACCCTCAACTGCTATTCCAGCCAAACTCCCAATTCCTGTGGCGAACAGAACTATACCCCCTACAGAACATGAAGCTGAAACTGCACCAATAGCCATAGAAGTGTTTTGAACAGAATTAAATACTGACTTATACCTCCTTTTGCACCATGAGTACTTAGCCTCTTCACTTTCCAAATATTTTAAAGCTTCTGTAATATTTATTAATCTGAATGCGTCTGCCTGTAATGTTTTATCTGAAGCAATTGGCACAGCTGTCACCTGTGGATCAGGCGCAAGTGTTGTTTTAGTCGTCACATTTGTTTCAGTCGGCTCAAGCGTCGGTAGTTGCGGATAGAAGTTTACCATTTTTTTAATTGACAAATATTTTTTTTAAATTTAATCAGCAATTACATTTTGCAACTCTTCAAAAGTATACAATTTGCTGGCATAATAAAATGCAACAAGATCAATGTGTTCAAGGTTTATGTAAGTTAGACGAACAAAAGTTGTTTTGTTTTGCTGACCTTGACAGCGGGAATACTGCTTGAAACATTAATAACATCATTATTTTTTGTAATGGCAGTAAAGACCTTTGATGATTCTGTTACTGTTTCATTCCATGTAAGTTTAATTCCTTGTGCAATTTGAGCCTCTTTAGCAGTAGTTACTGATCTCATGATAATTTCAAATACTATTGTCGCTTCTCTTGCGATGGGAAAGTTTATTGGTGCAAACACGATCTTCGCATCAGACCTACCCTTCCTATGCGTAAGAAGATATCTCCGTTTCTCATAATTTTCAACTTTCAGTTTTTCTCTGCTATTGTCGTTTGAAGCAAAACTTGGAACAAGACTTACAATCAGCGGCCCAGAATTAACAACCTTCCTAAACACTAAGGCGCCTTCATCATCAGTGTATACATAAGGACTAATAAATTCCAACTTTATGTCCCAGTCAATTGTGGGTGGTGGAACAGGCACAGGTGAAACCACCCACTTACTACCCACATGTATTAAGTTGTAGGGCACATTATTTACAGGTGGAGTAGGTACAGTAACATCACGAAGCTGACCAAGTTTAGGAATCTGTCTTTCACCGTCTTTCATGTCAACAATTACTTTCCTCTTGTACATGCCATTTGAATCAAGTTCAAAACCATATATTTCTCCAACATCCCCCTCCTTCTCAAAATCCTGTACGTCTGCCAAATCTTTCAATTCTGTTACTGGACATGCAACTGGTATGATTCTCGGCTTTGGACCACCACTCATTTTTTATAAACAAAAATAAAATTATTTAATTTCCAACACAACACTAAAATCATGCATAATAACTGGTTTGTCATCCTGATTAGTTACAGATATACTCAGTAACTCAAAGAAACTAGAACCTAATTTCTTAAACTGCAAATTAGGAAATCTAACAACCACACTTTCACAATAGGGTGCAGTTCCAGTTGGTAAGCATCTCAACAAAGTTGAAGGCTTTCCATTGTGAACATTCTCAGTTGTGTTTAGTTCTTTTAAATAAACATTAAATACTGTGTGTACTGACAAATTGACAGGGCATTTCCCAGTTATTTTAAGTTTTTTTGTCTTCATTGTTATAATACCAAACTTTAATTCACCTAAATCATCTGATCTCAACCAATCTTCATCAATATAAAATCCAAGTAAATATGCAAATCTATCTGAGATCTTTAACCAATTTTGTGTCGGAAATTCTAATGTAACAAGTAGGTTAGCTGGATTTAAAGTTGCTTTAATTTTAAAATTACTTTGAAACCATTCAGCTATAGTACAAAAGTCATAATACCCGGGTGGTAAAGCTTCAGTCTTACCATCTAAATTTAATTTATTATATGTATCATCTTCTACATTAAACCATTTTACTGTGTAGAACATTTCATGGATAGCTACAGCCTTACTACCATCACGATTATCAATCCCATTAGTTAACCACACTGGTTTGCTTGTGTCAAGATTTGTTAAGGTAATAAACATTTTTATTATCTCATATAAAAAAGGATGGAATTTAAATCACCAACCATTACCACTACAAACGCATTTCAATTTAATGTGGATGCCAAATATAATGTTGCACCTACTTATGAACAGAAAATAATTCAACTAAATCAACTCGACATAGCTGTGTCTGAACAAGATCTATTTCAAGTCAAAGTACCGAATCCGTTTGACCATTACCTAAACCCTCCAATAACAGATGACTCAACTGCAAGAAAGTGGTCTTCAAGTCCACTACAGATGTTTCAAAACCAACTTAACTTTGCCATACTGTGTTCTACTACAGGCTGTGGTGTTTCATTCACAGACCATTTGAATCACTCAAACAAACTGATTAGATCTGTGTATCATTTCCATGTTTATTACCAGCTTAGACGTATTCTGTCAGAACTTCATACACCACTGCCCACTGAATCCAGTTTCAACAGGTACAACAACCCCATGGATATGAAAGCATTTGAACGCATCTGTAATGAATTTAACATAAGCACTAAGTATGACTTCACACAAAAACTTGATGATCACCACGGCATTGGTACATTGTATTACGCTTTGAGTCACAGACAATACCCTCAAGATTATTACCCTGGTTACACTTCATTCTCATCAAAATCACAAGTCTGGTTAGGATCAATAGAGCAGAAACAGTCAAACGCCTGGACCACATTTATTTTAGATAAATCTGACGGGTTTACTCAAGCAGGAGTCGAGCGCGTAAATGAGTCAATCAGAACATATGTCTGGTGTATACTAGGTGCACAATCACTAACAAAATCGAATATTTTGAATGGAAGTGGAAAATTTGAATCTCAAAAACAGTTTCTCGCTAATCTTGAAGATTCAATCAACTCAACAGTTGATCTCCCATCTAACATACAACGCTACCAAGACGTACTCAGATATGCTAGATCAAAAGTTGACTTTGTAGTTGGCGTCGGGTTATACATGTTACCATCTGACCTTCAACTCCAAATGGGTACAATAACAAATTATAATAATGAAATCATTGTTGCAGGTGTTGGTCAAAAACTCGGTCTCAATCAATCTGTAAACTTAGGAGGAACCACTGCGCCTGTACTGTCATTAAAATCATTACAGGTGGTTACTTCCCCTGCCCCACCACTGACACCCATACAGTCAGTAATGCCCCAAACATCACTACCACCCCTAACACACATGAATCCGAGAGAACCGCATTGACAATAGGCCTAACAGGATTAGGAATATTACTTCTTTACCTGTTTTATTAAATAACCTATCATTAACCCTCCTACTGTCACCAAAAAGATCCAAACATTTTCTGCCATAAACCCTACTGCCTTTGCCGCTGTACTAATCAACCAGCTGACAACCGTGACAATTAAATTCGGTAACGCGTCTACTGCTTTCACAGCCAATTTCTTAAGCAAGTCTGATATGTGAGACAACTGTTTCTTTACCCATGACTGTAAATCTTTTGGATCTGTGGAAGCCGGTGGGCCCGGGGTTGGTGGACCTGGCGGTGTTGGACCACCCCCAGCACTGCCAGCACCGGAGACAGCCAACACAGCAGTACTGATAATAAACCCAAGAGCTGTAATTAAACTAGCAATTGTAATACCCTGTTCTCTGAAAAGTGTTTTTAGTCTCTCAGCCAGAGTAGTGTCTTCGTGAAGTATTTTCTGAATAGTTTCTCTAATCCTGTTAACTTAGGTTTTAAGTTTTTGTCTCCCAATACTAATCGTTTCTAACCGTCCTGATCTTTCTATCTGCAAATCATTTAATCTATGTTGGATTCTCTCTTTCATTTCTGTGTCAAGATTCCCATTGTCTGCAGTAGCCAGTTTCTCTTTTTCACGTTCAATGTGTTTATCAAGCTCACCCAGTTTGGCAATATTGTTTACCATCTCACCTCTTATTGACTGCAGTGATTTATCTAACCCTATAATCTCCCGCATTGTCAAAGGTGGATCATCTATTGATTTCATAGCATCATTTATTTGTCCTTCAGTAAATGAGGTTTCTTGTATCACTGTGTTTGCTATTTCTGGTAGGCTTGTTACTGGTGCCATTTCAATTTCTTGCCCTGTTGGCAACTTTGTTTGCGTGTCATGAAGCACACTAGCCAGTCTTGGCGTGACAGGAGACCCTCCAATACCAAGTTGACGCAAGGCACCAACACCACCTTCATTTTTTATTGTACTTAAAGCCCTAAACCTACTAGGGTCTTTTTTGTTAGTCAATAGTACTTTTCCTTTGTCAACAGTATTTAAATATAAATGACCCTTGCCATCAAGTTCAAACTGGTTAGGGTCTATGTTGTCTGGGCGGCCACCAACATGATGATAAAACGAGTTCACTTTGGTTTCTAAAAGTTCATGACGTAAACTGTAAATATTTCTTGTACCAGTCATATCTGTCATATCTGTCATATCTGTTGTATTACCAAAATCATACGTGTCATCCATTTCAAAATCTTCATGATTAAATCCTCCCGCTGCCATTGTTTTATTAATTTATTATTTTTTATTGTGCATAATAAAAATGACACAGTCTTACGGATCAAAGTTAGACCCATACAGAAAACTACGTGAGCCTCTGGGTGTTAAGGGCGTTAGACAATCAATCGTCATCACAAACAATCCAAGTACCATAGACCAGAACCAAACACTTACAGTCAAGTTTCCAAACCTAGGTCCCAGTGACGTTATTGTTCCTGGCACTGCACGCCTAGCATTTAATATTGAACTATCATCAGACGCAGATGTAAACAGAACACTAGTTGACAATCTTGGCAGAGCAATTGTTAAAACTATTAAAGTAAAACTTGAAGGGCAGGAAGTGTTTAGTCTTGACGACTCAGATGTGTTCTACTGTTACAAAGATCTTTGGCTCACAAGAGAAGAACGAGAAGATCGTATTTATCAAGGCATACAGCCAGATAATGTTGGTAAACTTCGAATCAATGCCGGAGACAAAACAACGACTGGGGTACCAAAGGAAGTTATTATAGCTGAAACATATGGAACTAGATTTTACATCCCACTTGAGTTTGAAATTCTAACAGCACATTTGCCTTATTATCAAGGGGCACTGAATGACTGTCTGAGCTTTGAACTAACCTTCAATGACTACTCCAAAGTTATTAAATCATCTGCCACAGATGCAACATACAAGATCTCTAACATTTCCTTGGAATATGAAATTGTCACACACACTGATCTAGCCAGACTCATTCAAAATCAGTATCAGTCAAGACTGCCAATTTATTATGACAGGGTGATTAGACATAGTTTAATGCAAAAAGACAAGAGTGACCCAATGTGGAACATAAACTTGAACACACCAGCTAGGTCACTGAAAGGTATTCTTATGTTGTTTGTTGAACCAGCAGATCCATATAAACGGGATTCAGAAAAATTCTACAATCCTAAGATTACACATTTGTCCTGTACAATTGAAGGCCGTCCTAATCAAGTGTATGCGTCTGGAATGTTACCGTATCAACACTATGATGAGATCACAAAGTATTTTGCGGGAGGAAGGATTAGAGATAAACCCGCAAACATAGTGTGCAAAGATCTACATCTGTATGATGTAAGGATTGGTCAATACCTTACAAACAAGTATGCACTGTGGTTAGACCTTCGCAGTACAGACGACGATTATCTTCATGGGTCAGGACGAACTGTCGAGAACGGTAGTGATGGAATAACAATTCAGATACAAAACAAGGTTGAAACTGCTGCAGCCATTAACATATATTTGTACCTGATATATGACGCACAACTCAATATTGCAGAAAGCAGACTGAGTGGACACATATATTAAAATTATATTGTGTATTAAAATGAACCGGGGCTTAATGACACTCGATCCACACTGTGGCTTATTTGTTGGTGCCACAGGGTGTGGAAAGACTCAATTCGTACTTGACTTATTACAAACAAGATACATCCACCATTTTGAAAACATTGTAATATTTTGTCCTACAATCAAACACAACAAAGCTTATCACAACCGTTTATTTATTTGGACTGACAACAACATATACTTAGTTGACCCTGAAAAGAAACTGAATGACTACCTACAATATTTTTACAAGCAATTTGAAAAACAGTCAACATTGTTTATTGTTGATGACTGTTCTGCAGAGAAAGACATTGTCAAGAAGAGAAACACTTTAGCAGAACTTGCCTTCAGTGGCAGACATGCAAACATCAGTGTATGGATTCTCACTCAAAAATATAATGCTGTACTGAAAGATTTTCGAGAACAGTTAAAGTTTATCTGTTTGTTTTACTGTAAGGATCGTGACAGCTTTGAAGACTGTCTCAGAGAAAATGATGTCATACCAAATAAGCAGGAACGTGATGATGTAAAAAATAAACTGAAATCAACTAAGCATCTAAAGCTTATTTTAAAGACAGATCAGCCCACAGGGTATGGGTTAGTAAATTGATGTAAATTAATTTATACATTTGTTTGTCCAATAAAAATGACAGACGGACAAATCATACAGGTGCTTGATCTCACACACCTTTTCAAAGATGTTATGCACTTTACTGACTTAATATCACCCAAACAGACTTACATAAGCCTTTCAGCACCATCAGAAATATATGCTACATATAGTGTGACTTTGGATTATGTCAATGAGCATCCAGATGTGGAGTGCATGACAGTTGATTTAAAGACACCTACTTTTAAAGTTAATGATACCAACTATGGTTGGTTAGGAGAAGTTTGTTATAGCATATTTAAACAACTGCGCAAACTAAATGTTTATATTGACAGTGTTACAGTTAATAAAGTTGTATTACACAAGGTGAGCAAGCAGAGTCAGCAGTAATATTTTTTATTTTATTATTTTGTCGGTCAAATAAAAATGACGGACAATTCACAAAGCCCTGGCCCATCAAACCCTGGCTCATCTGGTTTAAGAAATGTTTTTCACACAACAAACTTGCCTATATCTAATACTAATAATGTCTATGAATCAATAGAAAACTCTTTTTCTGTCATACAACAAAATCTCCTTACAGGCAGTGTTAAAATTCAGGTTGTTGCGAAAATAGAATTCACTAGAATGGACGGTGAATTGATTGTATCGTATATATCAACAAGACAACACACTGTTAACACACAAAGAGAATTGGAGAACGTGTTTAGAGACAGACTATTACCAGACTTTCTACAGGTGATTGACAGTGCAAAAATGAAGGGGTCTGGTTGGCATGAAGGACATGTACATGAACTGCAACTAAAGCAGTCTAGGTATCATCCTATATTAGGTAAAGCATGGATACCACTGCCAACAGAAGTAGCAAACAAAAAGGCTGTTGTTAACATACAGAACAAAGACAATTTCTGTTTCATGTGGTGTGTGCTTGCTAAACTACACTGATCGCGTATCTAACTACATCAAATTTGTAAATGAACTCGATTTTAGTGGCATTGAGTTCCCTGTTAAAATAGAGGACATAGACTTGTTTGAAAAACTAAATCCTGGTATATCTGTGAATGTGTTTGTGTGGGATAATGAATCTGAGAACAAGTTACAACCAATTAGAGTGTCCCCAATTGCTCCAACCTATGGTCAGTCAGAAGATAAACATGTTGACATATTGCTAATTGGCGATGACAATAACTTTCACTACACAATTATCAGGAATATGTCACGTCTAATTCATGCACATACAACGAAACACAATGGGAAACAGGAAGTGTGCAAGAGATGTTTACAGAGATTCTCTTCTATTAAAATAGCACATAATCACATCCTACATTGTAGGTCACCTGATGACATACAGATTGTACTTAAGTACCCTGATCCTGGTAGTCAAGTGTATTTTAAGAACTATGGGAATCAACAAAAGCTGCCATTTGTAGTGTACGCAGATTTTGAATCATTAGTTGTTCAATATGAAGGTCCTGTTCCAGAATCATTACCAAAGACTATAAAACTAAGTGACCAAGTGGTGTGTTCTTTTGGATACATTCTTGTTAGGTCAGACGGTCTTCATTCAGAGCCTGTTATCTACAGAGGTGAAAATGCAGCTTGTCTGTTTTTAACAGAAATGAGACATCTGTATAGTCAGGTAGTACAGTATCTCACAACATGTCAGATGCCTTTGTTAATGACAGAAGAAGACAAACTAAAATTTGATACAGCTGAGACGTGTTGGATTTGTGAACAACCTTTAGGTGGTGATAAAGTTCGTGACCACGATCACATAACTGGGCGTTACAGAGGAGCTGCACATAATAATTGTAACTTGTTATTAAAAATAGATCCTAAGACATACAAGTTACCAATCTTTTTCCACAATCTCAAAGGATATGATTCACATATTATCATGCAGGCTGTAGATGAGTCTTTCAAAAACATTAATTGTATTGCCCAGACAACTGAAAAGTACTTGACTTTTAGGTTAGACAAATTAGCATTTTATGACTCCATGCAACATTTGTCTTTAGGATTGGCTAGTCTTGCAGAAGGACTGACTGAGTATCCAATAACAAGTAAATATTTTGAGCCAGACTTGGTTAAGAAAGGTGTGTATCCGTATGAGTACATTGATCACTGGGTTGTGTTTGAGGAAACAAGACTGCCACCAAAAGATAAATTTTATTCCACACTAACTGGAAAAGGTATTTCTGACTCTGAATACCAACACGCACTTGATGCATGGGGGAAGTTAGGATGTCAGACAATTGGTGACTACCATGACCAGTACTTGAAAGCTGACGTTTGTTTGCTAGCAGACGTATTTGAAAGTTACCGTGAAAAGGGTTTGTTGCACTACAAGCTTGACCCTGCTTGTTACATAACTAGTCCTGGCATGACATGGGATGCATTTTTGAAATCCAGTAAGATATTTATAGACCTGTTGTCTGATCGTACGATGGGTGAAATGGTGGAACGTGGATTGAGGGGAGGATAGTATTGCAGCGAACAACTATGCCAAAGCCAACAACAAATATCTGGACAACTTTGACCCCTCAAGGTCAAGCTCATTCATTACATACTTGGATGCATGTAACTTGTATGGGTTCGCAATGTGTGAATTATTGCCCTTGAAAAACTTTTGTCTGTATGATTTGTCACAGTATGATGTAACAGGGTTAACAAACAATATTATGAATCTTGACCGAAACGACGCGAAGGGTTGGATCTTTGAAGTCGACCTGGAGTACCCACACCACCTACATGATTACCACAATGATTATCTGTTGGCTGTTGAGAAAATGAGTATGACGGGAAAAAAAGAAGACATCAAACTTGTACCGAATCTGAATGACAAATTCAATTACGTTTGTCACTACCGCTTGTTGCAGTTTTACATCAGACACGGGTTAGTACTAAAGAAAGTTCACAGAGGTATTCAATTTGATCAGAGTGCTTTCGTGAAAGATTACATAATGAAGAACACAACCCTTCGTGCCAGAGACGGCAACACTGCATTTGACAAAGACTTCTTTAAGCTTATGAACAATGCCTGTTTTGGCAAGACAATGGAAAATCCTCATCACAGAAAAGATGTGAGACTGGTCACAACTGAATTGGGCGCAATTAAACTTACAGGCAAGCCACAGTACACAGGGTACAAAGAGTTTCATTCATCATTGTATGCAGTGTCACTCAAAAAAAAGATTGTTAAACTGGACAAGCCAGTATTCATTGGTATGGCAATTCTTGAGTTGTCAAAACTGTTGATGCTTGAATTTTATTATGATTACTTTAAACCAAAATATCCTGACTGTCGTCTGCTATACACTGACACTGACTCTATGATCATTGATGTGTGTACTGAAGACTTTTATGAAGACATGAAAACAGAGTTACACATGTATGACACATCTGACTATCCTAAGGATCACCCACTGTTTAGCACACAAAACAAAAAAGTGCCTGGTAAGTTTAAAGATGAACTAAATGGTGTGCCAATAGTTGAGTACGTTGGACTGAGATCCAAAATGTATTCTATACTGCACCAGAAGGGAAGTCAGTCGAAAGCCAAAGGAATAAAAAAAAACAGCAATAAAAAATAAAGACATTCGTCATGAACATTACAAGCAAGTGTTAGATGGTGCATTAATGACTGATTATCCGAACAAGTCACTGAGATCAAACAAACATAATCTTGAAATAATTCAAACACATAAGAAATCACTTGCAGTTGGAGACACGAAAAGAGTGTTTCACACTAAGGAAAAAGCTTATGCACCCGGACATTACAGGCTCAAGTTATCTGAAGAAATAGCTGATGAACTGGTTGATGAATTAATTGATGAGTTAGTTACTGAAATGAGTAACGGTGTCTGGGGGAATAATCTGTAATTCTTCTCTGACAAATGCCCTCTGGGGCGCAGAGTCATACAGGTAATATATTGTTGCGTCTGGACCGGGGATTATTTTTTTTATATTATGAACGGATGTTGACCAGATGGGGTCTGTCGCCCTGCGCTTTATGTCATTTTCAGCTTCCCCTGTTTGATATAGATATCTCACCTGTTTGGTAAACAAGCTTGTGTCTGGAGGTGGGGTTGGTCCTGTTTTTGGCTCTGTAATTGTTTTCAATTTAATAGCATCAGCAGGCTTAGGATGGCCTTCATTGTTCATTGCTTTTATCACATGTGGTAATCTCTTTACCCACTCCGTGTTACGGGTGTCATGCATGAGTTCCTTAGAATACTGATAACTGAAAAGTCTTTCTGATAACTGTTTGTTAAAGTTCTCTACAATTGCCTGTGATCTGTGCACACCTGGAATACCACGTCTGACCAGTACGCCATGCTTCGCAAATAACTGATTAACTGCACCTTTGAATTCTGATCTGTCATCAACTTGTACAAGTCTGGGGTATCTTAAGGGGCCTCTTTTATAGATACTTGATAAAGCATTCGCAACTGTACTGGCTGTTTTGTCAGATATGGGTTCAGCATCTTTGTACCTTGAAGCTATGTCTACGACAGTTAATGCGTACTTGTATCGTTTCTTTCTTATTGTGTCATGTGGAAGAAACAGGAGGTCCATTTGGTGTGTGTCATTTGGTGTTGTGTTTTGAAAATGGGGTCTAGATATCTTTCTTGGAGCAGGGAGGTATATCTGCCAAATTGCCTGCCTCTGTAACCATTGCTTGACTTGATTGAGTGTTATATCTCCGCCCACAGCGGCATGTAATTTCTGAATAGCGGTTGCTCCTTTATAATACCCTGATGGTGAGTAATATATTTTCGATAGTTTATTTTCGGCTGCCATTTTTTCTAGCAATGAAAACTCCAGTAAAATAAACAAATATCATTCCCACTAGAACAAAGATTATCTCCCCGTTTCTTTGTTCTGGGCTTGGTTGATAGTAGTCACTTAGTTTTGGTTTTGGGATAGACATGTCTTCACCCGTGACAAGATAGTATTCCCTGATTGCGTCGTCTGTATTTGAAAATGTATGCTGTGCGTGGTTTTCTAGATGGAGTTTTTCATTGATAAAATCAAGTTTTTCAATTCTTTGTTTTTCATACGCCTGTTGAGCTTGTGCCAGTTTTTCTGATGCTTCATTATGACGCTTCAATTCTTCTGCAGATTCCTCTCTACCCATTTTCGAAAAGAGATAATTAGAGCCGCTAAATGCGAGGACGTTAACCATCGCACCTCCTATCATAATAGCTATCGTCGCCATATTATTTTTATTTACATAGAAACATTTTCGGGAATAATTCCCTGCTTGACAAGAAATTTTTTTGTTGCAATTGACGCTGTAACAACTGCAATTAGCTTAACTGAATCTTCCAGATCCAATCTACTGAGGTCTGCTGATTTCATTTTGAGTAGACTTTTTCCCAGCATAGAAAACGCTACTGCTAGTCCACTGATTACTGCAGAGTGATACACAAGATTCATTATGTTTTTTGAGTCATTCATTTCTTAGGCAATAAAAATTAAAATAAATAAATTTATTACTGCATATGAAATGGGTCTACAACTTTGGGTATTGTTGGTAATGTGGAGACTTCTGTTTTTGATGATGGAGTGTTTAATTTTTTGGACACTGTTCGAGTCTGTGGCTTGTATTTTTTGTATAATTGGTAAGCTACAAAACCAGATCCGACAACAAATCCGGCAACTATATATTTTGTTGTTTCAGAATTAGACTGGGTTGAAGGTCTTTCACTTTGATGTGGGTGTGACAGGGGTGCAAGTTCTGACGGTCCTACCGGTCCTACCGGCGGTGTTGACGGCGGGTCACTTACATGAGCCTTTTCTGTTTGCGCCTGTAGCTGTAATTTTTTTTGCTTGTTCCATTCAGCTAACCTTTTCCCTGCCTGAATTCTGCCTGCATTTTTAATTTTTGTCACTGTGTGAATCGGGGTCTGGGCAGGGTCCGGGGCAGGGTTCATCTGTGGGGTCGTTTGGGGGGTCGTCTGTTGGTCGTCCATTTTTATCAACAAAAAAATTTAATTTCGTAAAATCGATATGGCTGCTCGTTACTATTAATGTTACCAGTGGAGCAAGCAAATTACCAAACCTGTAGAATAAAAGGCAAGCTAATTTACCAATTGCACTCGTTACAATGGGGTTACTCTCGAGGTCATTTGTGAGATTTTCAATGTCTACAGGAAGGGCATAACTCACAACTTTTGAATACAAGCAGACAATTGATTTGCTCAAATCACGGGTCATTAGTGAAGCCATGTGTTGTTCGTATTTAAAATGAAGTTTAAATAAATCAGCAGCCGTGAGGGATTGTATATCTTTGGTTGAATATTGCTTTCCAAGATAAGTTTTGGAATGACCAGAAACCACTACAGATAAAAGTCTTTCCCTTTTCGAATCTAAGTCTATGTTTTCTACAGCGCCAATATCATTTAATAATAGCAGTTCATCTGTGTTCATTTTATAATGCAATTAAAAAAAATAATTTATAAACACATTTGTTTCTTTGTCAGTAAACCAGTCATAAGTACATTAAGCCCTCACATGTAGAACCGTTTTGCAAAATGATTGCTCTCTTTGAAAAGTAATATATCTCCCTGTTGAACTTTGACACAACTTAGCAATTTGAAAGGCTATAGCTGTAACGGCTCAGAGCTTTTCAAAAGCTTGCCCCTTGAATAGGAATGGAATGCCGCCGCTATTCAATAGCGCGGCGTGAGGCAACACAAAAGGCGATCAACCGTGACACCACCTGTCATGCTTAGGCTTACGATAAAATTGTACTGACATGAGTGTCTGTAAGTGTGTGTGTGTGTGTGTGTGTGTGTGTGTGTGTGTGTGTGTGCATATGTTTGTTTGTGTGTGTGTACGTCTGTTTGATTGTGTGTTTTGTTTGTGTGTACGTCTGTTTGTAAGTGTGTTTGTTTGTGTGTACGTCTGCGTGTGTTAGATATTACTTGTTAGTTTCTTATACAACTGTTTTTCCAGCTGCCTGTATAGTGCAGAGTATAGGCCACCGTTTGATTTCTCGGGAACCAGTCATTGAGTAAATATGAAGTCAATTTCGAAACTCTTCTTGAGTGTATTGTCACCTCTCAGCAAATAGCCTGTAGAGCCGGCTTATTCATAGAGTGTCAGGTCTCACAGTTGAATATTCGGCGCGCTACTGTGCTGGCGTGTGGCAACAGACAACAAAGGTAAACAGGTGAGCTGGCTTGCAAAGGACATGCGCTACAGAGTAAGACCCCTGAGATCCCTTCATGAATACCGAGATTGGGGTAGTACATATGAAAAACTATCTAGATAGGTGTTGTGAATACAGACTTAAGCATGGCGCATATCAATCTAGCAGCTATGAATATCGATATAGGGATGGTACATATCGATCTAGTTATGAATACATTGTAAGTGCTATGAATATTTTATTCTGGTCTAGAGTGCTGGCGACGGGCTGTGTTTACGTACATCGGTCATATGAGCTAATTAAGAGAGAGAGGAATACTGAGAGAATTAAAGTATTATTAACACAATGACTGAGTTAACCCCTTAAGTATTATTTTTGATTTTCATAAAAATGAGGCTGTTTAAATAATAATGATTTAGGGGTAACTTCCAATGGTATTTACTCTGTGCTGGGGACATAGATATGGATGGTCAAAAAGATATAATTAAGAGGGTTAACTCAGTCATTGTGTTAATGAAGCTTTAATTCTCTCAGTATTCCTCTCTCTAAATGACATTCACGCCACATCGACCATGTCACTTTGACATGGGTCAAATTCACTTCTGGCGCGCCAGCCGTAAAAGGAACATGGGCAAAAGATGATGTTTGTAAAAGGGCTAGATCTTTCATCACAATAATAATTTCTCCCGGGGCGGAGCACGCACTATTATCATCTCCATGAATCCATGTTCGAACTAGCGTCACCTGCGAGAAATCTACGATCTTGTCATAGCGGCTTCGCTAAATCATGCAGTCCAGATCAGATACAAGTTAATTGTGGACCGTGAGTGTCTAATGCTAATGTAAGGAATAGCTTGCGAAAATATAGTTCAAGTGTGATGCCAGAATAGCTTGGCGCGTATAGCTAGTTTAAGGTTAATAATAGCTTACCCCAGTAGCAAAAGTTCTTCGGGCCGATGCCAGCCGCAGTTGGCACGCGCACATTCGTGCTCGGGACCACTGCGGCCGTCGTCGGCCCGAGGACCTTTGCTTACTGTGTAGCGCCTAGTTAGTTTAAGGACGGTGACAGAACAGCTTGGCGCTTAGATAGTTCAAGGGTAGTGCCAGAATAGCTTGGCGACCAGATAGTTCAAAGGTTGTGCCAGAGTAGCTTAGCGTCTTAGCAGTTCAAGTATGGTGGCAGAACAGCTTGACGCTTAGAGGGTTCAAGAGTTGTGCCAGAGTAATTTGGTACCTAAGTAGCTCAAGGGTGGTGCCAGAATATCTCCACGTCTCTAGGCGCCAGCCTATCCTGGTAGCCTCATTTTTTCCAATTCAAATCCGTCACATATGTTGAATTGATTTTGCTTTGTTATAAATCTCACTTGTTGAATAATTAGTTGTAGTATATTAAATTTTGTGATTTGTGGCTGTGATTGTAAAAAGGCACACAACTGTTTCAAGTGCGTTACTTATACATCGTCGCTCACTGAATAAGTGTGTGTGTTTGTGTGTGTGCATGCGTGTGTGTATGTGTTGTGTGTGTGTGTGTGTGTGTTTGTGTGTGTGTGTGTGTGCGCAGGGGTGGATCGGAGGAGGGGGGTTCCAGACCCCCCCCACCCCCCGACCTAAAAATCTTTAAAATGCAATAACAAAGTCCCTTTTTCTCCTCCCCGATTGATATGTTACAGCCCCCCCCCCCTATTGTTTGATATTTTGGCGAGTGGTGAGACACACACACACACACAAACACACACACCCCTTTTCTCTCTCTCTCACACCCCCCTCCCCCGTGTGAGTGTGTGTGTGTGTTTGTGTGTGTGTGTGTGTGTGTGTGTGTGTGTGTGTGTGTGTGTGTGTGTGTGTGTGTGTGTGCGCGTGAGTGTGTGTGCGTGTTTGATGCAGACGGGCAGACATGTATATCAGCAGAAAATCAAACGCAATGTGCACATTTTATTTTCCAGTTCAAATATCACTAAACGTTAAAGAAAGCCAGCACCTCGTCAAATCAACAATTTAAAACAAACAGCGCTTCGTCCAGTCCTAACACACGCCTTCTATAAAACCACCAAAGACTTGTATGATTACATAATCAACCCCTTCGCTGCCGGTGGACGCAGTTTCTGACATCGGATAAAAATTTCGCATACAAAGTAGTGCCAGCAAGACTCATAGATCAAACATGAGGTGCTACTAGGATCTATGTCTCTTGCAGTTGGATTGTGTTCAGCTTTGCTAAGTTTTTGGCGGTGATGGGGTTAAAACCAATGTGCATGCTGCCACCGGCACAAGACGATTAATGATGGAATCATACAGTCGATAGCAACCGTGGCTGAATTCAAGGCAGTGTGATGTGGATCCCACGAATGCCGATAGTTGACATTGACTATAGTGTTTGACCTTGACCTTGGCGTATGTGACCTAGACCCCAGGGGTGTACCGGCAGACGTAGGGTCTGGTCCACGTGCATGGAGTGTCCCTCCACTTCCCGTCGGAGGCTCGGACATCCATACAGTCTACGTCAGCCCGCATGTTGAACACACCGTCTCGCCTGATCACAAAGCACCATCTTGCCACCATCGATGACGTAGTCGCTTTCGAATACTGACGTAGGGTCAACGGCAGTAATGACGAATTTGTTAGACGTGACGTTAGCCTGGGCGTTGACCAGGTTGCTACCGGGCACCATTTCTGATTCTTGACACGGAGCCACTAGAAAATAAAATCGCGATTTTGTAATTTAAAGGAAACACTCACGTTTTACACAGCGCAGTGGGAGATAGATCGACCATGACAATGGTCAATTCATTAAGGACCACAAGCTATCCTGGCACAACTCTTGAACCATCTTTTTAGACACATTGTACGTTTCTTAGTCGTTCAAATATTTAATAAATATACAAAACCCAGCCAATCAATCAATCAATCATGACCGATCAATCAATCCATATATCAATTAATCAAATCAATCAATCAATCAATGAAACAAACAAACAAACAAATAAACAAGTAAATAACAACACGACAGAGTGACTTACGTGTTTCACATTTCAAGCCTGACGCTCTCCGCAGACACAGGCAGTAGTAGCCTGCGTCCTGTAGAATACACGTACCGCCATTTTGACACGGACTGGGACTGCAGGCTGCACGTGATACACAACTATTTCATTAGTCCCTCTTCCATGAAAGAATGCTAAAAAAAGGCTAGATCCATCCTCCGAGATGTTTCCCACCCAGCCCAGGAGTTGTTTGAGATGTTGCCATCAGGGTGCCGTTATAGAGCGATCGGAACACGCACGAGTCGTTTTAAAAACAGCTTTTACGCAACTGCTGTTCAGGCTTTTAATGATGCAAACAAACGCCAAACCCGACCCATCCGTCCCACTGTTTAATGTAATGTATATATATACTTATAAACACACTTTTAGTTACGGAGCGTTCGGGTGAATCTGACTCGAGTGCAAGATAAGCCATCGGTGGCAATTAATCATTAGCGCGCGCTAGTCATACTGACTGGAAGGACTGTTTATGGAAGAGCATTCTCTTCCATTATCCTACTGCTAAGTGTATCTGCTGTCAAACATCCCGCAGGGTGTAGAAAACTGAGGAAGCAGAGTTAGAGAACATTACACACGGGCACAACACACACATCATTAGTCCCGCCGCAACATAGATTATAGAAACCTAGTTGATGCCGACAGTGACCTAAATAGCCTGCTCCCAGCGGGGAGTGCCTGCATACCACAGCAGCAGGTGGCTGGCCAAACTAATGTGTAGGCCTGGAAATAGGGCTAACTACACTGCTGTGTCTATGATGCAAGTGACGTGTTCAGTTGTATATTACGATATGTCCTATGCAATTTGTGTTACTGTGAAATCGTGTTTATTGTCTTTATGCTTAGACCACAATAGTTAATAAGGCATACGGTGTGTGTGTGTGTGTGTGTGTGTGTGTGTGTGTGTGTGTGTGTGTGTGTGTGTGTGTGTGTGTGTGTGTGTGTGCACGCTAGTAGCTTAATTATATTTTGATGTGTTTAATGTTCTTCCTTTTATGTTGCGCGGCACCGCAACGATTTCCTAATGTATTGCTACATATGGCAATAAAGTTCTATCATCATCATCATCATTATGGGATGTATCATTATATGGAATGTTTCACTCCACGCATACGTCTATTAGCAATAATAATAATAATAATAATAATAATAATAATAATAATAATAATAATAATAATAATAATAATAATAATAATAATAATAATAATAATAATAAAGATGGGGTGAACCATAACCCACAAAGACCCTTCTATATGAGAACTGTCCTCGCTGTCAATGGTCTCTACCCTTTGTCTTCGACCTGATTCTGATGTTGAATTATTTCCTATTGTTCAGGTTGTATACTATACCTACATTTTTTAATTGAAAACTGCCGCTTATAGGTTTTTTTGAGAGCCTGATTGAGTCTGGAGGCTATTGCCACCCTGAAAGACCCATGGTCCCGGGCATATTTGTAAGTTTGAGCGAAAACACGCAAAATAGCTGATTTCAGAACACAATAAAAATTTATCGAATAGTGTGTTAAAATGATAAAGAAACATTTCGGTCACTTCATAAAGTATGTTAGTATTTTCTCGTAAAAAAAGTGTGTTCTGATAATTGGAATTCTAAGTGCAATCGAGAAAAGTTTATGTTGTATATTCGCAAATTGCCCGGATGTTATCAATAACATTACAAGTGTTTGCAATGTTGGGCAATTGCTCAGGCCCTTTTTATTCAATAAAGTCGTACTTTAGATCATATCACACACATTATTTATGAAAAAATGAGGGGGTCCCGCGCAAAAATTGGCACTTTGGGTCGTTTGCGAGTGCGTTTTTAAAAAGGGATACAAGCGATGTCTGACTTCCGGCAGATCATATCTCCGCCGTAGCCGGTCCCAAGCCAGCATGAGAAAGGAGGAAATCAACTGCGCCAAAAAAAAAACCAATTATAACCTACGCCCAAACTGTTGCAAACTACTAGTCCTTGATCACTATTAGTGACAGTGGGAAAGTAAACTGGAACAAACAACAATGGCAGATACAGGATGAGAAGGTTTATCTATAAGTAATTAAATGCACCAATTATCCCTTAGTAGTTGAGTTAGTGCAGTGGTAAAATACTCTTTTTGCCACGCAGGTAACTAGGGTTCAATCCCCGTAGATGGATATTTATTCCCTGCTCAAAAATTTGGAAACCCATACAGTTTCTACTTCGCTAATTGGAAAAAAAAACAACAACACAATATACATATATATATATATATATATATATATATATATATATATATATATATATATATATATATATATATATATATATATATATATATATATATATACGCGTTTCTTTTATATATATATAAAAGAAACGCGTGGTAATTTTGTTCTTTTTTTTATTTAAAATATGCGAGTATCATCACCGTTGTAATGTGGATGTTAAACCATGAACCAACCAACAAACCACTTTCAGTCTTGGATAAAAATGCATACTGGTTACCTCGGTACATTTGTTCATTCATTTTTTTTCAGTCAGGCATTGTGAGCATGTTTACATTCATTCAATCATTCACAGATTCACTGATGAAAAAGCACACCAAAGAGTGTTGTCAGAGTGTTTTTTTTTAATTTTTCCTGGCATCATCTACAAACATTAATTAATGAATAATGTGAATTTGTTTTAATATACCTGCTGCAAGCAATGCTACATGCTCCTTTGGTGTATCCGTGAAAGCAGGTCGGTGAACATCTCTGGTTGAAATATGTTTGTGAACAGATTGGTAGTGGATGTACCTATCTCTCCAGCTGAATCTCAGTTTCCCAGCAGTTTTTGGTTACAAATTATAAGGAAACAAAACAAATGTCACATGTTTCAATATGCCCCATTATGTTTACACATGATCATTGTGAGTAAAGAATAATATCTCTGTTTATTTTCAAAAGAAATGCTGTATTTGCAGACATTCATTTAAAGTATACATGTACAGTCAAGTATGTTGAAAGCATATTAGGCTACAATGCACATAGGCACCCATACAAAAGTAACTACCTCAAATACAAAATGTTAAATGTTTAGGGCTTAACATCTTTTGTCCATAAAAGGTGATTTCAAAGATGGGTCACAGAAATAGGGTCTGAACAAATTTTGACCCAAGCTGTATTCGAACCCAGGACCTTTGGGATGAGAGTCAAACACACTACCACCGAGCCACCCAGCTCCCCCTCAAAATACAGCTTTACTGTGGAACAACATATTTCAACTACATTATTCACATTTACATTGACAAAGTGCTGACTTTATACAAGCTAGTGGGTGGAGAACAGTGGAGCTGATGTCATTTTCAGTTGTGTGCATGGCAACCGAGACTGACACCGGCAAACACTTGCTCATGAGGTATTTATTTGGGAGCCAACTACACAGTATATAAAAGAAGGGGGATAGGAGAGAAGGAATGACAGACTTATCATTTAGAGCCTTCCACTACATATATTATTTCCCTCATATATATATAACACGAAGAGTTTTTGCGTTCCCGGCTGACGGCCATCTTATTCTGTATTAAAATTTCACTGATAACACGGAATGCTTAACACAATATATATATATATATATATATATATATATATATATATATATATATATATATATATATATATATATATATATATATATATATATATATATATATATATATATATATATATATATATATAGAGAGAGAGAGAGAGAGAGAGAGAGAGAGAGAGCATCACTGAAGTCCTGATATAACTCAACATTGCACATCCCACTACCTTATAACAGTGAAATTCAGTGTCCAGCCACCACTACACTACACACATAACACATACTGTGCACAATGTTGGCATGAAAATCAAACAATACTGTTACCAGTACCACACTCTGTCCCATTGCAGCACAACGAAGTGAAATGCAGTCTCACGCCCCATAACATATACTGCACAATGCTGATGTCAACATAAAATACCGTAACAACTGCATAACAAGGGTAAAATGCACTGCGTCACCTAGTCTGCATAATATAGGCAAGCACACCAAACAATACTTTTACTGCTCTTGATACAAAGTCTGTGCAGTCGACCATATCACAACACTGCAAAATACATCAGTGCTACGCTGGCAGAGTGCCTACAATACAACCCGAAACTCTGAAGGTAAAATCTTTGTAAGGCACCGCAACACTAACCTGCGAAAGTTTTGTTTTTCTAACAGAGTTGCCATTGTTTGGAATGAGTTACCAGTTTCATTAAAAAAAAGCACCTAACATAAATTCTTTAAAAACCAGCTGCAAAAAAATCTATCTGTACCACTGTTTCCTAACCCATAAGAGTCAGCTGTGGAGTACATATTTTGAATGACTGATGTATGCCAGTATTTGGGAACTTGTCACAAAAAAGACCTGTTTATATGTTGAAATGTCTTCGAAAAATGAACACATTGGCAGTAAAGGGGTTTTCCCTGGATAATCAAAAACTAATACAAATTAAGCTGCGTTTCCAAATCGTGACATGACAGGAGAGTGCAGTAAGGCAAAGGCGTTTGCTGAATTGCGAAGGATGTGACTGTCCAAAACCTTGGCATTGTGGCCAGCATTGTGGATGGACAGCAAAATAACAGGACGTTTGCCCACAGGACAATCAGTTCACTTCCTTTGCCTTCCTGTCGGTTGGCCATCCCGGAGAGACGTACCCGCTGAACTCTTCTTCAATGTGGCTATTGCAACCTGCAAAAGATAATTTAGAATCAAAAAAAAGTTTTGAAATGCACATTATGCGTGCATATATATGTGTTTGCAAGTATTTTTACAAAGTACATACATGCATAATAATTATGACAGTATTCAGAGCAAGAACAAGAAAGACAATGAATGTCCTTATGGTTTACGTGTATGACCAATCCACATAATACGTCCAACCTGTGTGACCTTGTGTGAGGAGAAACAATTTGTGTCAAAATCTGACCATTTTTTACCCCTTTCTGGACCCCCCCCCCTCCCCCCGTGACCCTGACCTTTGAAAGGTCACAGCAGTTGGTATGTTTAGAAAGATTGTACCACAAAGTACCCTGGTGCCAAGTTGGACGTCTGAGGCTTAAATAGTCTCTGAGGAAATGCCAATGTTAAAGTTGCCCACAGATAACAGACAGTCGACGGACGACCCATTACAAACACTTAGTTTTGCTATCACACGTGAGCCACATATGAGACACAACTGAGCTTTAAATGACCACAATGGGTGTATAAATATATCTAGAATCAGCATCACAGAAAAATTTTCATACAGGACACGTTTAACATATTGCTGTTTAGCAACAGTACACACTGGACCAAAAACCCACCCCACCACCCCCACACTTTGGTACCGGTCTCAGGCCATGTTACAAATTTCAAATACAAGCAATCAAAAATCTCAATAACTTCAGTAGCTGAACTGGCCCTTTGTCTGTCTTGTACTGTGTTTGTACTGTGTTTGTCTTAAATGGCGTAAATCCGTGTCTGTTTCGTGAGTGTGTGTGTTGGGTTTCAGGCGCAGCGCTTTGAGTCAATTTCCCCAAAATTGATTTAATGATTGTACATTGCTTAACGTCCCGACAGCAACAAGGCTTTCTCAGGACGTGCCTGCACTGCTTGTGAAAAAAAAATAAACAGAAAATTGAATGTATGTCGCCAGCCGGTCAAATACATTAAATAAACCTACAACATGGGGCATGAATAAAGCTAAGACCATTTAGCAACACACATCCAATATCAAGAGCTACAGGCAGTGCAGACAGTAGGGAGAGTTTTAAAAAGGCAAATACAGGTGAATGGACCTCGGGTAGACAGAAACACATGCCCCAGAATAGAGAGAAAAACCCACCCTGTGGGGCTGACCAGGGTGACCCTGGGAACTAAAAAATACCTAACCCCACCCAAGTCCCCCAGGGCAGACCCGGGTGGGGCTCCCAAAATTGAGAAAAAGCGCCTATATAATAACGGTATTATTATTATTTATTATTAAAAGGTGGTATTCAGTGTTTTCTTGTCATTCTGTGTGCACTAAGTGCTTATTAAAGAAAATGACAGTATTTGCAGACTTGCACAAGCCTCTAGTTTCCAAATCAAATGCAATATGGTGCCACTTGTTGACAGCAAGTGATTTTAGCATTCGGTGTTGTAGTGAATGCTGGTACTGTACTACACCATCTTCAAAATGAAAGAAAGCATTACAGTATGATGTGTTTATTCACACCAGTTGTGTTTTGTTATGAACCTGATTTTATTCACAAATCAACCGGTATGATTTACCTCGAGTCCAGGAGAATAAGTGTCGCCTTCTCTCACTTTAGTTGATCCACTGGAACTGGCATTGCCTACTTTCAGCTGTGACCTTCTCCTTTTGAGCAAACATGACCTGACTAGCTCCTGCCTCTTCTTGGTGTAGGCGTCATACTTCTGTGTTCTGTGCTTGTTTTGAAAGTATACCCTCTGGGTGCGACTCTGCAGTGCGACGTCAACAGCAGCATTGACCTGAAATGAAATACATGTTTATTAACGTGTTGTTTAGCAGCATGTCAATTTCACGTCTGATCTTATTTCAGGGTGGGTTGGTTCCAAACTCCCCAAAAAGGGACTTTGTTATAGCATTATAAACAATTTGGGGCCGGGGCGGAAGGGCTCCCCCCCCCCCCCGGGGCGGAAGGGCTCCCCCCCACCTGCCCAATATGCCCCTACATTTAGTTTACGCATTACTACCTTCAAACTAATGTGAAATAAACTGTAAACACCACAAACAACAATGGTGAAGCCTGGATCGCTCATGTGCATTTAAAACTGATCATTTACATAATCTGAACTGTGTGACCTTTCCAAAAGGTGACTGAAATTTAAGTGCCATGAGTCTCCGCATCAGTAAAGGGCTGGCTTTTGTACTTGTGAATAATATTTGAGAAAAAATATCTGTTGTCAAAATATGGCTTTTTTTTTTTTTTTTTTTTTTTTACCTATTTCTTGATTTCTCATGACCCTTGGTCTTAACTCAAACTGGTATGCTAAGACAGGTCTTGCCACAAAGTATCCTTGGGCCACGTTGAAGACTGTGGTTTGAATAGTCTCCAAGAAAATGCCAACATGACCGTTTACCATGGACGACGAATGGCCCAGAACATAGCCTCACACTTGCTGCACACATGAGCCAATGACAGAAAGCATTACAGTATGATGTGTTCATTCACAATCACACCATTGTTGTGTTTTGTTCTGCACCTGATTCTAGTCACAGATCTACCGGTATGATCTACCTTGAGTCCAGGAGAATAAGTGTCACCTTCCTTCACTTCACTTGAGCTGTGGCCTTGGTGTAGGCGTCATACTTATGCGCTTGTTTGCAAGTAAGTCCTCTGGGTGAGAGTACTGAGACTCCACAGTGAGAGGTCAACAGCAGTATTGGCCTGAAATGAAATACACGATTATTACTGTGTTGTTCGGCAGCATGATAATTTCACTTTGTGTGAACTAAATGCAGGAGCAGATTATTACTTTCAAAATAAATGTGACATAAACTGTGTACACCACAAAGAACAAACAAGAATTGCAAAGTCTGTACGCCTCATGTGCATAACTAATTCACATATAAGTATAAACTGTGTGACCTTTCCAAAACTGTGGTAGCTGACATAAGTGTCACAAGTCTCAACATAAAGGCTTGCTTTTGTACTAGTGAAATTTGTATTTTCTCTACAAATTACAATTATGCATTTTTCTAACGTTTGTCAACCTTCTGTGACTCTTGACCTGTGTAAGGAGTCAACCAAATTAGTATCTATAGGATAAGGAAGATTTCATCATCAGCTACCCTTGTGCCAAATTTGATAGGGAAATTGCAAAAACTTTGATACAAACCGCAATCATACAATGAAAAAATAAATAAGCATATATCACACATTCCAAGGTCATCCAAAATGGTAGTCAACAAATATTAGGGTTTCAGTCAAAGTAGCGTAGGTTTAATTTAACACACATACATACCTATAAAGTACTAGCTAACCCTTTTACTCCTGATACACCCACTGCTTGACATAAATGTGACTATGATAGTTCAAGGGTGGTGCCAAAATCGATCGGCGTCTCATCCGCCAAGCTATTCTGGCACCATCCTTGAACAAAACAAAAAAAATGCTGGACCTATATCCTAATCTGTAATATAGCCTTTATAAGACAGCAAGGGAATGGATGAGCAAATTAAGTTACTAAGTACTGGAAGCAGTTACTGAGTTAGAGGTTCATAATGCCAAATTCTCCCTTAGCAGGACATTTTTCTACACACAGTACGTTTTCCTAGATAATAAGCACTGGCACTGGTTTAATATAACTCTCTTGGCTTGACTTCGCGAACGAAGATTCTATAGGGCTTGCCCACGTCGTCTGCAGGCATTTTCGTGGCTGCGGAGGCCAATCCGGGACAGGCAGGTTCGACCGCAGTGGCTGCAGGGGAAGGTCTGGTCAGGGTTCTGAGTTACGACAACTCTGTTTTTTCTTCTAAGCCGCTTGTCCTTAAGGTTAGCTCTGCGAGAGTCCTCAAAGGAGATGGCTGCCTTGTGAATGGTGGAGCGCCAGGTGTCACGGTCCGCAGCAAGCGAAGACCACTGGCGGTGGTCGATTTGGCAGGCACTAAGCGACTTCTTGAGACCGTCTTTGTATCTCTTCTTTGGTGCCCCTCTGTCTCGGTGTCCAGTGGCGAGCTCGCCGAACAGAGTGATCTTGGGTAGACGATGATCCTCCATCCTGGAGACGTGCCCCGCCCAGCGAAGCTGTGTCCGCAGCAGCAAAGCCTCGATGCTCACAGTTTCTGCCTGTTCAAGGACCTCGACGTTGGTGACATAGTCACTCCAGTGAATGCTGAGGATGGTACGCAGGCAGCGCTGGTGAAAGCGTTCGAAGAGTCGTAGTTGGCTGCGGTAGAGGGCCCAGGACTCGGAACTGTACAGCAGGGTGGTGAGGACGACAGCTCTGTACACGCTGATCTTGGTGCCTTTTTTCAGCTGTTGATTGTGCCACACCCGCTTGAATAGTCGTCCGAAAGCACTGTTCGCTTTTGCCAGCCTGTTGTCCAGCTCCTTGTCCAGCTTGGCGTCTGACGTGATGATGCAGCCAAGGTAGGTAAACTGGTGTACAGACTTCAGTTCGGACTCGCCGATGGTGATGTGGGGAGGGCGATGCTCTTCCTTGGGTGCCGGCTGATGAAGGACCTCTGTCTTTTTCAGACTGTGATGAAGTTCTATGCTTGTGCATAGTGCTCGCGCAATAGGATTAGTACGGTACGGTTTTTGTTAACGGTTTGTTTGTGCCGAAAGTCCGTGGGGCCTGCTGCCCATGTGGAATATGTAAGACATGGTTAGCACGGGAATTGTTAGTGAGTTCTGTTTAGTGAGTTCTAGGCGGAAGCTGTGACTGTCAGAGGTCTAGATCGGGAGTGCGGGCTGTTTTGTCGTATGGTACGGTTGTGTTCGAGTTACCTAGCCCGCATTCCAAGACTCTGAAGCCTAGATTTCAGGTATGTTTCTATAAACGTAGTATTGATAGTTCTTTAGTTAAAGACAGTATGCGTGGTAAGATTAATGTGGTTGTATAGCGGTGTTCCGGTTTGGTTTAGTATAGTATGTTTAGAATTCGGTGAAGTAACCGGTGTTTTTGTATACAGTTGTTTACCGAGTTAGATGACTAAAGGAATATGAAGTGTGTATGTCTAAGCCGCTATGAAGATAGTACGTGGTTGGGTAAGCATAGTCTTTTCCAGGGTATAGAGTAATGTATAGCAAGAGTGTTAGGCTATAGTCTGTTTCAAGATAGTGACAGAGATGGGGTGATACGAAAATAGTTTATGAAGCACGTGTGTGTGTGTGAATGAACGTGTGGGTTATTTGTATCAGCCAGGTTATGTGACGTTTCTCATTGATCCAATATGTTGTGTGTTTAGCAAGTGTTACGTTGGGACTTTTGTCTATTCAGAGTTCTTGTAACAAGAGTGGAAGACAGACGCCGAGACGTCGAGTCGCAGGTGGGACCTACGTGAGGTCATCCCTCCAGCTCTTCTAAGAGTGAGTCTGACTGGGAACCAAGACACCCAAGTCCAAGCAAGAACTGAGTGTACCGTACGAGAACGAGGACGTCCGTGCCCAAAGAGACAGGACGGCAATACGCGTACGACGAAGGACTTTCACGCCTAGACGCGAGAAGGACCATCGTAACCAGGCAACAACATCAAACAGGTTGGAGACATTGAGAGACTGAAACCTAGCCTGGCAAAGATACTGTGATTTGAGTGTGTGATAGAGAGCCTTGTATATATAGTTTGATAGTCTTTAAAGCGTTTCTTTTCTTTTATAGGGTATAAAGGTTACTTTAGAAAGGGAGCCCGTGTGTTGTGTTTTACCGCATGAATGCGCCCGTCTGAGTCAGGGCGGTGTATGCGTCTGTTGCGTGAGAGTCTGTGCGTACGACTGTGGGCAAGTCTGCGTGCGTTACACAGACTGACCTCAAGTCCAAAGAGCTGGGCAGCATCTGCGAAGCAGGACGTAATGCGCTGCAAGGCTCTCTCTGTGTGTGCAACGAGGGCAGCGTCATCAGCGAAGAGCAGCTCACGAATCAGTTGGTCTAGGGTTTTCGTGTGGGCCTGCAGTCGTCTGAGGTTGAACAGGCTGCCATCGAGACGATACCTGATGTACACTGCGTCGTCATCGTCGAGGTCCACTGTGGCCTGCTTCAACATCATGCTGAAGAAGATGGTGAAGAGGGTCGGTGCCAGCACTCAGCCTTGCTTCACGCCGTTGCGAATGGGGAATGGTTCTGAGAGGTCACTGTTTAGTCTGACCTGACCTTGCTGGTCCTCGTGGAGCTGGACGATCATGTTGAGGAACTTTGGGGGACAACCTAGTCGCTCACAGTGTCAAACGCTTTTGTTAGGTCGACAAACGTTACGTACAGCCCTTTGTTCTGCTCGCGGCACTTCTCCTGAAGCTGTCTCAGCACAAAGACCATGTCGGTGGTACTCCTGTTGGCTATGAAGCCACACTGGCCCTCTGGGAGGTGGTCTTCAGCGATGGCAGGTACCAGCCGATTCAGGAGCAACCTTGCGAGAATTTTCCCGGCAATGGACAGCAGGGTAATTCCACGATAATTAGAGCAGGCAGACTTCTCTCCTTTGTTCTTGTACAGGGTGATGATAACTGCATCACGGAGATCCTTTGGTAGTGTTCCTTTTTCCCAGCAGCAGAGAAAGAGGTCGTGGAGCTTGTTGTGCAGTGCTGGGCCTCCATGTTTCCAGATCTCTGGCGGGATTCCGTCAATGCCTGCTGCTTTGCCACTCTTGAGCTGGTGGATGGCTGTGAGGGTCTCTTCGGCGGTGGGCGGTTCGTCCAATTCAACCTTTAGTGGAAGGTGTGGGATTTGGAGGATGACTGTTTCTTGAACAGTGCGTTCAGCGCCGAAGAGGTCCTGAAAGTATTCCGACCAGCGGTTCAAGATGGAGGTATTATCTGTGAGGAGTGCCTGTCCATCAGCGCTTCGCAGGGGACTTTGTACCAGGTGCCTAGGGCCATACACTGCTTTCAGTGCTTCGTAGAAGCCCCTGTAGTCACCGTTGTCAGCGCAGAGCTGGGTCCTCTGTGCGAGTCTGGACCACCACTCGTTCTGGAGCTCTCTAAGCTTGAGCTGGAGACTGCTGCAGATGAGGCGGAAGGCAGACTTCTTCACAGGGCAGGAAGGCTGGGCTAGGTGGGCCTGGTGGGCGGCTCTTTTTTTTTGCTATACGTTCCTGGATCTCTACGTCGTTTTCGTCAAACCAGTCTTTGTTCCTCTTTCTAGCAAAGCCCAAGACTTCCACAGAGGATTTTACAATAGCGGTTTTCAGTTGTTCCCAGAGTGTTTCAGGGGAGGAGTCTGCTGGATCAACTGTGTCTTTGAGCATGCGCTGTAAATCGGCCTGAAGGGCAGCTTTCTTGTCGTCACGCTGGAGGCTGGCAACATCAAGCTTTTTCTTGGGAGGGCCCCCTTTCTTGGGTTTCAGCTTGAGGCAGAGCCTGAGTTTGCAGCGAACAAGGCGGTGGTCAGTGTGGCACTCTGCGCTGGGCATCACTCTGGTGAGGAGGACGTCACTGCGGTCCCTCTGACGCACTAGGACATAGTCGATAAGGTGCCAGTGCTTGGAGCGAGGATGCATTCAGGTGGTCTTTCGACTGTCCTTTTGCTGGAAAGTAGTGTTGGTGATGACAAGTTGCTGCTCTGCACAGAGCTCCAACAGTAGGCGACCATTGTCATTGCAGTTCCCAACGCCATGCTTGCCGAGGACTCCTTTCCAGGCTTCAGAGTCTTGGCCCACTCTGGCGTTGAAGTCGCCAAGGATGATGACTTTGTCGTCTGCAGGGGTGCTCTGCAGGAGGCTGCGCAGGTCAGAGTAGAACTTGTCTTTTTCTGCAGGCTCTGCCAGGAGGGTTGGGGAGTACACACTGAGAAGGGTGACGTATTGCTGGTGTCTCAGTGGGAGGCACATGGACATGATGCGGTCGGAGTGACCCGTTGGTAGGTTTTCCAACTTAGTCGCAATGGGGGTCTTCACCATGAAGCCCACGCCTGAGAGCCGTCTTTCTGATGCAGGCCTGCCTGACCAGTAGAGGGTGTAGCCAGCGCCAAGTTCTTGGAGGCTGCCTTCCTCCGGAAGGCGTACTTCGCTGAGCGCGGCGATGTCGATGTTTAACCTCCGCAATTCATGGGCAATGAGGGCGGAGCGACGTTCAGGGCGTCCGCTGTCTGCTGTGTCGAGCATGGTTCGGATGTTCCAGCATGCTACGTTGAGTCCGGTCGTGGTCGTCATGAGAGTAGATCCATTGTTTTTTCTTGTTTTCTGACTGCATGAGAAGATGCCCGTTGACCGCGGCTAGCCAACTGGGGTTACGAGGGGATGAGCTTTGGTTAGGCCACCTTTTCTAGGCCCCTCTCCGTGTGGAGCAAGCAGTGCTGTCCCTAGAGAAGGCTGCTTGGTCGTTCAGGGTGTGCCGAGTGACGTTGTCATCCCCAGGTCAACATCAGGCGACCAATATACTGAACCGCCTGCATGCAGGTTTGAGACTTCGGCTTCCAGTGACATCTTTCACCAGAGATATAAATACTGAGCGGATTAAAGCTCCATTATCATAATGACTGAGTTAACCCCTTATTTATATCTTTTTTACCCTCCATTGTCCATATCCCCCGCACAGAGTAAATACCATTGGAAGTTACCCCTAAATCATTATTATTTAAACAGACACATTTTTATGAAAATCAAAAATAATACTTAAGGGGTTAACTCAGTCATTGTGTTCCCCCACCCACCCCTCACCCCACCCCCACCCCACCCCACCCCACCCCACCCCACCCCTCACCCCACCCCCACACCCCATGCTGGTAACCCTGGAGCTATCACATACACAAACACCTCATGTCTACGCTTGTCTGAAAGACATCCACCTCTATTCAGATATACCATAAATGCGCTGCAATTATTCACATTTTCATGACGAGACTAGATTGCTCGATAAAACCGAAATCTCATATGACCACCCCTCACGATATGTACCGCACTCCAATCCATATTCACCAAAACCTTCTAGACTTTCTATTTAATGTAAATCACAGACAACCCCACCCCTTTTCACAAAGAGAGGCCCGTGCTTATGTCAACATTACAAGCACTGATGAACCTGACTCGGGGTGTTTAATGTTGACTGTTATTATTTAATACACTGGAGAAACTACATGGCTGTGTTTACAAAGCACTCGAGAGAAGCTGCATGACTGTTTATACAGCACTCGAGGTGCTGGGCCTGTCTGTTATTAGATACCACTTGAGAAAGTGCTGACGGAGTTTGCACCTGAGAAAACTGCTTGATCATGACCACATTCATATTCTGCACTCGAAATCAGGCATAAACAAACCGGTTTGAACAGGAACAAAACTGTTGGCGTGCCTTGGAACTAACAAAGGGTGTTTGCTTGTCATGAGTGGTCTCAGCTTAGGCTGACTAGTTTGCTCGATGCAGCCGTCTTTACAGGTTGTGTTGTCATTTTGAAAGCAAGATGTGTTTTGCCAGAAATGGATTTATGTGTTAAGAAACATCACCTAAAGATAAGTTTTGTTTTAATTTTAAGTTACAACTAACTTTAGGTTACCTTAAAGTGAGTTACAATAGGAACTTATTAACTACTTACCATTAAGAACTTATTAATTACTTACCCTAATAACTTACAAGTACTTAATAACAACTTGACTCTAGTCACGCATACTGAGTCTTTTTTACCAAAACACAAGGGCAACTAAAAACTTTTTTTTTTCTCAAACATAATATTCTGGTGGTGCTGATGGGATTAAATAATTATGCCTAAACTGTGTAAGTGGCATGACATCTCTCTGTGAAGTGTATGACATTAATAAACGATTACCAAATCTGATTTTTATTTGTTTAAAAGAATGTGTAGTTTTTCTGTGGTTTCCTGAACACCGATCTTTTTTCCTTCCGCTAAAAAACTAGCCTTCAGTTCTTCAATATTCACGGGAGATTGATTACGCATTTTATTTTGGATTTCAGACTTTTGTTTTTTGTAATTATTTAAATCATCCTGGACCCGCTTAAATTCCTCATCATCAATACAATTATCGTTCAATGCCTTACTGATAATAAGTTTCATACTACTCAGCTTTGCACCAGCAAGCGTACTCAATGCTTCATGTTTTTCTAATTTCGTGTGAAACCTCTTGTTTAAGGCCTCCAAACCAAAGCATGCTAGGCATGTAGCAATGCTAACTGCCTCAATTGCTATTCCAGCGAAACTCCCAATTCCTGTGGCGAACAGAACAATACCCCCAACAGAACATGAAGCTGAAACTGCACCAATAGCCATAGAAGTGTTTTGAACAGAATTAAATACTGACTTATACCTCCTTTTACATCTGGAGTACCTCGTCTCTTCACTTTCCAAATATTTAATTGCCTCTGTAATATTATTTAATCTGAATGCATCTGATGGTAATGTTTTATCTGAAGCAATTGGTATATGTGGATCAGGTGCAAGTGTTGTTTTAGTCATCACATTTGTTTCAGTCGGCTCAAGCGTCGGTAGTACTGGATAGAATTTTACCATTTTTTTATTAACAAATATTTTTTTAAATTTAATCAGCAATTACATTTTGCAACTCTTCAAAAGTATACAATTTGTTAGCATAATAAAATGCAACAAGATCAATGTGTTCAAGGTTTATGTAAGTTAGACGAACAAAAGTTGTTTTGTCGACCACCACCTTGACAGCTGGAACACTGCTCGAAACATTAATAACATCATTATTTTTTGTAATGGCAATAAAGACCTTTGATGATTCTGTTACTGTTTCATTCCATGTAAGTTTAATTCCTTGTGCAATTTGAGCCTCTTTAGCAGTAGTTACTGATCTCATGATAATTTCAAATACTATTGTCGCTTCTCTTGCGATGGGAAAGTTTATTGGTGCAAACACGACCTTCGCATCAGACCTACCCTTCCTATGTGTAAGAAGATATCTCCGTCTCTCATAATTTTCAACTTTCAGTTTTTCTCTGCTATTGTCATCTAAAGCAAAGCTTGGAACAAGACTTACAATAAGCGGCCCCGAGTTAACAACCTTCCTAAACACTAAGGCACCTTCGTCATCAGTGTATACATAAGGACTAATAAATTCCAACTTTATGTCCCAGTCAATTGTGGGTGGTGGAACAGGCACAGGTGAAACCACCCACTTATTTCCCACATGTATTAAGTTGTAGGGCGAATTATTTACAGGTGGAGTAGGTACAGTAACATCACGTAGCTGACCAAGTTTAGGAATCTGTTTTTCACCGTCTTTCATGTCAACAATTACTTTCCTCTTGTACATGCCATTTGAATCAAGTTCAAAACCATATATTTCTCCAATATCTCCCTCCTTCTCAAAATCCTGTACGTCTGCCAAATCTTTCAACTCTGTTACTGGACACGCAACTGGTATGATTCTAGGCTTTGGACCAAGACCACTCATTTTTATAAACAAAAATAAAATTATTTAATTTCCAACACAACACTAAAATCATGCATAAGAACTGGTTTGTCATCCTGATTAGTTACAGATATACTCAGTGACTCAAAGAAACTAGAACCTAATTTCTTAAACTGCAAATTAGGAAATCTAACAACCACACTTTCACAATAGGGTGCAGTTCCAGTTGGTAAGCATCTCAACAAAGTTGAAGGCTTTCCATTGTGAACATTCTCAGTTGTGTTCAGTTCTTTCAAATAAACATTTAGCACTGTGTGTACTGACAAATTGACAGGACGTTTTCCAGTTATTTTAAGTTTTTTGGTCTTCATTGTTATAATACCAGACATAGCTTCATCTAAATCATCTGATCTATACCAATCTTCGTCAATATAAAATCCAAGTAAATATGCAAATCTATCTGAGATCTTTAACCAATCTTGTTTCAGAAATTCTAATGTAACAAGTAGGTTAGCTGGATTTAAAGTTGCTTTAATTTTAAATTTACTTTGAAACCATTCAGCTATAGTACAAAAGTCATAATACCCAGGTGGTATAGCTTCAGTCTTACCATCTAAATTTACTTTATTATATATATCATCCTCTACAATAAACCATTTTACTGTGTAGAACAATTCATGGATAGCTACAGCCTTGCTACCATCATGATTATCAATCCCATTAGTTAACCACACTGGTTTGCTTGTGTCAAGATTTGTTAAGGTAATAAACATTTTTATTATCTCATATAAAAAAGGATGGAATTTAAATCACCAACCATTACCACAACGAACGCATTTCAATTTAACGTGGATGCTAAATACAATGTTGCACCTACTTATGAACAGAAAATAATTCAACTAAATCAGCTTGATATTGCTGTGTCTGTACAAGATCTATTCCAAGTCAAAGTACCAAATCCGTTTGATCATTACCTAAACCCTCCAATAACAGACGACTCAACTGCAAGAAAGTGGTCTTCAAGTCCACTACAGATGTTTCAAAACCAACTCAACTTTGCAATACTATGCTCAACTACAGGCTGTGGTATTTCATTCACAGACCACTTGAATCACTCAAACAAACTGATTAGATCTGTGTATCATTTCCACACTTATTACCAACTTAGACGTATACTGTCAGAACTGCATACACCTCTACCGACTGAATCCAGTTTCAACAGGTATAACAACCCCATGGATATGAAAGCGTTTGAACGCATTTGTAATGAATTTAACATAAGCACTAAGTATGACTTCACACAAAAACTTGATGATCACCACGGCATTGGTACATTGTATTACGCTTTGAGTCACAGACAATACCCTCAAGATTATTACCCTTGTTACACTTCATTCTCATCTAAATCTGAAGTCTGGTTAGGATCAATAGAGCAGAAACAGTCTAATGCGTGGACCACATTTATTTTAGATAAATCTGACGGGTTTACTCAAGCAGGAGTCGAGCGCGTCAATGAGTCTATCAGAACATATGTCTGGTGTATACTAGGTGCACAATCACTAACAAAATCGAATATTTTGAATGGAAGTGGAAAATTTGAATCTCAAAAACAGTTTCTTGCAAATCTTGAAGATTCAGTAAATTCATCAGTTGATCTCCCATCAAGCATACAACGCTACCAAGACATACTCAGATATGCTAGATCAAAAGTTGACTTTGTAGTTGGAATCGGGTTATACATGTTACCATCTGATCTTCAACTCCAAATGGGGACAATAACAAATTATAATAATGAAATCATTGTTGCAGGTGTTGGTCAAAAACTCGGTCTTAATCAATCTGTAAACTTGGGGGCCACAACCATACATGTTCAGTCATTAAAATCATTACAGATGGTAACACCCCCGGCCCAGGCCACGGCACCAGTAACATCATCACCTGTACAGACAGTAACAGCTCCAGCTTTGACACCGGTACCCATAACGATAACACCATCACCAACCCTTGACACACATGAGTCAGAGAGAACAGCATTGGTATTAGGATTAACAGGACTAGGAGTATTACTTCTTTATCTGTTTCATTAAATAACCCACCATCAACCCTCCTACTGTAACCAAAAAGACCCACACATGTTCTGCCATAAACCCAACTACCTTCGCCGCTGTACTAATAAGCCAGCTGACAACAGAGCCAATTATATTGGGTAACGCGTCTATTGCTTTCACAGCCAATTTCTTAAGCAGGTCTGAAATGTGAGACAGTTGTTTCTTTACCCATGACTGTAAATCTTTTGGATCTGAGGGGGCCGGGGTTGGTGGGCCCGGGGTTGGTGGTGCACCCCCACTAACCCCAGCACCGGAGACAGCCAGCACTACAGTACTGATAATAAACCCAAGAGCAGTAATTAAACTAGCAATTGTGATACCCTGCTCTCTGAAAAGTGTTTTAAGTCTTTCAGCCAGAGTTGTGTCTTCGTGAAGTATTTTCTGAATAGTTTCTCTAATTCTGTTAACTTGGGTTTTAAGTTTTTCCCTCCCAATACTAATCACTTCTAACCTTCCTGATCTTTCAATCTGCAAATCATTTAATCTGTGTTGTATTCTTTCTTTCATTTCTGTGTCTGCGGTAGCCAGTTTCTCTTTTTCTCGTTCTATGTGTTTATCAAGCTCTCCCAGTTTGGCAAGATTATTAACCATCTCACCTCTTATTGTCTGCAGTGATTTATCCAATCCCATAATCTCCCTCATTGACAAAGGTGGGTCGTCTATTGTTTTCAAAGCGTCATTTATTTGCCCTTCAGTAAATGAGGTTTCTTGTATCACAGTGTTTGCTATTTCTGGTAGGCTTGTTACTGGTGCCATTTCAATTTGTTGCCCTGTTGGTAACTTTGTTTGCGTGTCGTGAAGAACACTAGCCAGTCTTGGCGTGACAGGAGACCCACCAATACCAAGTTGACGCAAGGCATCAACACCACCTTCATTTTTTATTGTACTTAAAGCCCTAAACCTACTAGGGTCTTTTTTGTTAGTCAATAGTACTTTTCCTTTGTCAACAGTGTTTAAATATAAATGACCCTTGCCATCAAGTTCAAACTGATTAGGGTCTACGTTGTCTGGGCGGCCACCAACATGATCATAAAATGAGTTCACTTTGGTTTCTAAAAGTTCGTGACGTAAATTGTAAATATTTCTTGTACCAGTCATATCTGTCATATCTGTCATATCTGTTGTATTACCAAAATCATACGTGTTATCCATTTCAAAATCTTCATGATTAAATCCTCCTGCTGCCATTGTTTTATTAATTTATTATTTTTTATTGTGCATAATAAAAATGACACAGTCTTACGGATCAAAGTTAGACCCATACAGAAAACTACGTGAGCCTCTGGGTGTTAAGGGCATAAGACAATCAATCGTCATCACAAACAATCCAAGTACCATAGACCAGAACCAAACACTTACAGTCAAGTTTCCAAACCTAGGTCCCAGTGACGTTATTGTTCCTGGCACTGCATGCCTAGCATTTAATATTGAACTTTCATCAGATGCAGACGTAAACAGAACACTGGTTAACAATCTTGGCAGAACAATTGGTAGAACTATTAAAGTAAAACTTGAAGGACAGGAAGTGTTTAGTCTTGACGACTCAGATGTGTTCTACTGTTACAAAGACCTTTGGCTCACAAGAGAAGAACGAGAGGACCGTATTTATCAAGGCATACAGCCAGATAATGTTGGTAAACTTCGAATCAATGCCGGAGACAAAACAACTACTGGGGTACCAAAGGAAGTTATTATAGCAGAAACATATGGAACCAGATTTTACATTCCACTTGAGTTTGAAATCCTCACAGCTCATTTGCCTTATTACCAAGGGGCACTGAATGACCGTCTGAGTTTTGAACTAACTTTCAATGACTACTCCAAAGTTATAAAATCATCTGCCACAGATGCAACATACAAGATCTCTAACATTTCCTTGGAATATGAAATTGTCACACACACTGAACTAGCTAGACTCATACAAAATCAGTACCAGTCAAGACTGCCAATTTATTATGACAGGGTGATTAGACATAGTTTAATACCCAAAGACAAGAGCGACCCAATGTGGAACATAAACTTAAACACACCTGCCAGGTCACTGAAAGGTATTCTTATGTTGTTTGTTGAACCAGCAGATCCATATAAATGGGATTCAGAAAAATTCTACAATCCTAAGATTACACATTTGTCCTGCACAATTGAAGGCCGTCCTAATCAAGTGTATGCTTCAGGAATGTTACCATACCAGCACTACGATGAGATCACAAAGTATTTTGCGGGTGGAAGGATTAGAGATAAACCTGCAAACATTGCGTGCAAAGATCTACATCTGTATGATGTTAGGATCGGACAATACCTTACAAACAAGTATGCACTGTGGCTAGACCTTCGTAGTACAGATGACGATTATCTTCATGGGTCAGGACGAACTGTCAAGAACGGTAGTGACGGAATAACAATCCAGATACAAAAGAAGGTTGAAACTGCTGCAGCCATAAACATATATTTGTACCTGATATATGATGCACAACTCAACATACAAGATAGTAGACTGAGTGGACACATATATTAAAATTATATTGTGTATTAAAATGAACCGTAGCTTAATGACACTCGATCCACACTGTGGCTTATTTGTTGGTGCCACAGGGTGTGGGAAAACTCAATTCGTACTTGACTTATTACAAACAAGATACATCCATCATTTTGAAAACATTGTAATATTTTGTCCTACAATCAAACACAACAAAGCTTATCACAACCGTTTATTCATTTGGACTGACAGCAACATATACTTAGTCGACCCTGAGAAAAAACTGAATGACTACCTACAATATTTTTACATGCAATTTGAAGGACAGCCAACGTTGTTTATTGTTGATGACTGCTCTGCAGAGAAAGACATTGTCAAAAAGAGAAACACTCTAGCAGAACTTGCCTTCAGTGGCAGACACGCAAATGTCAGTGTATGGATTCTCACTCAGAAATATAATGCTGTACTGAAAGATTTTCGAGAACAGTTAAAGTTTATCTGTTTGTTTTACTGTAAGGATCGTGACAGCTTTGAAGACTGTCTCAGAGAGAACGACGTCATCCCAAATAAGCATGAACGGGATGATGTAAAAAATAAACTGAAATCAACTAAGCATCTAAAGCTCATTTTAAAGACAGATCAGCCAACAGGGTATGGTTGATTGTACATTGCTTAACGTCCCGACAGCAACAAGGCTTTCTCAGGACGTGCCTGCACTGCTTGTGAAAAAAAAAAACACAAACACAAAAAAACCCAGAACATTGAATGTATGTCGCCAGCCGGTCAAATACGTTAAATAAACCTAACACATGGGGCCTAAATAAAGCTAAGACCATTTAGCAACACACATCCAATATCAAGAGCTACAGGCAGTGCAGACAGTAGGGAGAGTTTTAAAAAGGCAAATACAGGTGAATGGACAAAGGGTAGACAGAAACACATGCCCCAGAATAGAGAGAAAAACCCACCCTGTGGGGCTGACCAGGGTGACCCTGGGAACTAAAAAATACCTAACCCCACCCAAGTCCCCCAGGGCAGACCCGGGTGGGGTAACAGGGTATGGGTTAGTAAATTGATGTAAATTAATTTATACATTTGATTGTCCAATAAAAATGACAGACGGACAAATCATACAGGTGCTTGATCTCACACACCTTTTCAAAGATGTTATGCACTTTATTGACTTAATATCACCCAAACAGACTTACATAAGCCTTTCAGCACCATCAGAAATATATGCTACATATAGTGTGACTTTAGATTATGTCGATGAGCATCCAGATGTGGAGCACATGACAGTTGATTTAAAGACACCTACCTTTAAAGTTAATGATACCAACTATGATTGGTTAGGATACGTTTGTTATAGCATATTTAAACAACTGCGCAAACTAAATGTTTATATTGACAGTGTTACAGTTAATAAAGTGGTATTACACAAGGTGAGCCAGCAGAGTTAACGTTAATATTTTTTATTTTATTATTTTGTCGGTCAAATAAAAATGACGGACAATTCACAAAGCCCTGGCCCATCAAACCCTGGCTCATCTGGTTTAAGAAACGTGTTTCACACAACAAACTTACCCATATCCAATACTAATAATGTTTACGAATCAATAGAAAACTCTTTTTCTGTCATACAACAAAATCTTCTGACAGGCAGTGTGAAGATTCAGATTGTTGCTAAAATAGAATTCACTAGGGTGGACGGTGAAGTGATTGTATCGTACATATCAACAAGACAACACACAGTTAACACAAGAAGAGAACCGGAGGTAGAGAACGTGTTTAGAGACAGACTATTACCAGACTTTCTCCAGGCGATTGACAGTGCAAAAATGAAGGGGTCTGGTTGGCACGAAGGACATGTACATGAACTGCAACTAAAGCAGTCAAGGTATCATCCTATATTAGGTAAAGCATGGATACCACTGCCAACAGAGGTCGCAAACAAAAAAGCAGTTGTTAACATACAGAACAAAGACAAATTTTGTGAGGTCAAGACCTGATCGCGTATCTAACTACATCAAATTTGTAAACGAACTCAACTTTAGTGGCATTGAGTTCCCTGTTAAAATAGAGGACATAGACTTGTTTGAAAAATTAAATCCTGGTATATCTGTGAATGTGTTTGTGTGGGATAATAATGCTGAGAACAAGTTACAGCCAATTAGAGTGTCCCCAATTGCACCAACATATGGTCAGTCAGAAGATAAACATGTTGACATGTTGCTAATCGACGATGACAATAACTTTCACTACACAATTATCAGGAATATGTCACGTCTAATTCATGCACATACAACGAAACACAATGGGAAACAGGAAGTTTGTAAAAAATGTTTACAAAGATTCTCCTCTATTTTACTAGCGCACAAACATGTTTTACACTGCAGATCAGCTGATGACATACAAACTGTACTTAAGTATCCAGATCCTGGTAGTCAAGTGTATTTTAAAAACTATGGGAATCAGCAAAAGCTGCCGTTTGTAGTATACGCAGATTTTGAATCACTGGTTGTTCCGTATGAAGGTCATGTTCCAGAGTCATTACCAAAGACTATAAAACTAAGTGACCAAGTGGTGTGTTATTTTGGATACATTATTGTTAGGTCAGACGGTCTTCATTCAGAGCCTGTTATCTACAGAGGTGAAAATGCAGCTTGTCTGTTTTTAACAGAAATGAGACATCTGTATAGTCAGGTAGTACAGTATCTCACAACATGTCAGATGCCTTTGGTGATGACAGAAGAAGACAAACTGAAATTTGATACAGCTGAGACGTGTTGGATTTGTGAACAGCCTTTAGGGGGTGATAAAGTTCGTGACCACGATCACATAACTGGGCGTTACAGGGGTGCTGCACATGGTGATTGTAACTTGAAATTAAAAATAGATCCCAAGACATACAAGTTACCAATCTTTTTTCACAATCTCAAAGGGTATGATTCACACATTATCATGCAGGCTGTAGATGAGTCGTACAAAAACATAAGTTGTATTGCCCAGACAACTGAGAAATACTTAACTTTTAGGTTAGATAAATTAGCATTTTATGACTCCATGCAACATTTGTCTTTAGGATTGGCTAGTCTGGCAGAAGGACTGACTGAGTATCCAATAACAAGTAAATATTTTGAACCAGACTTGATTAAGAAAGGTGTCTATCCATATGAGTACATTGATCACTGGGTTGTGTTTGAAGAAACAAGACTGCCACCAAAAGAGAAATTTTATTCCACACTAACTGGAAAAGGTATTTCTGACTCTGAATACCAGCACGCACTTGATGCGTGGGGGAAGTTAGGGTGTCAGACGATTGGTGACTACCATGACCAGTACTTGAAAGCTGACGTTTGTTTGCTAGCAGACGTATTTGAAAGTTACCGTGAAAAGGGGTTGTTACACTACAAACTTGACCCTGCTTGTTACATTACTAGTTCTGGCATGACATGGGATGCATTTTTGAAATCCAGTAAGATATTTATTGACCTGTTGTCTGATCGTACGATGGGTGAAATGGTAGAACGTGGATTGAGGGGAGGCATTAGTATAGCTTCAAACAATTACGCCAGAGCCAACAATAAATATCTGGACGGTCATGGTGACCTTGGGTTTGACCCCTCAAGGTCAAGGTCATTCATTATGTACGTAGACGCTAATAACCTTTATGGGTTCGCGATGTGTGAGTTATTGCCCTTGAAAAACTTTTGCCTGTATGATTTGTCACAGTATGACATAACAGGGTTAACTAACAATATTATGAATCTTGACCGAAACGATGCAAAGGGTTGGATCTTTGAAGTAGACCTGGAGTACCCACATCATCTACATGATTACCACAATGATTATCCATTAGCTGTTGAGAAAATGAGTATGACAGGGAAAAAAGAAGACACTAAACTTGTACCAAATTTGAATGACAAATTCAGTTACGTTTGTCACTACCGCTTGTTGCAGTTTTACATCAGACATGGGTTAGTACTAAAGAAAGTTCACAGAGGTATTCAATTTGATCAGAGTGCTTTCATGAAAGATTACATAATGAAGAACACAACCCTTCGTGCCAGAGACGGCAACACTGCATTTGACAAAGACTTCTTTAAGCTTATGAACAATGCCTGTTTTGGGAAGACGATGGAAAATCCTCATCACAGAAAAGATGTGAGACTGGTCACAACTGAATCAGGTGCAATTAAACTTACAGGCAAGCCACAGTACACTGGGTACAAAGAGTTTCATTCATCATTGTATGCTGTGTCACTCAAAAAAAAGATTGTTAAACTGGACAAGCCAGTATTCATTGGTATGGCAATTCTTGAATTGCCAAAACTGGTGATGCTTGAATTTTATTATGATTACTTCAAACCAAAGTATCCTGAGTGTCGTCTGCTATACACTGACACTGACTCTATGATCATTGACGTGTGTACTGAAGACTTTTATGAAGACATGAAAACAGAACTACACATGTATGACACGTCTGATTACCCTAAGGATCATCCACTGTTCAGCACACAAAACAAAAAAGTGCCTGGTAAGTTTAAGGATGAACTAAATGGTGTGCCAATAGTTGAGTATGTTGGACTGAGATCCAAAATGTATTCTATACTGCACCAGAAAGGCAGTCAGTCAAAAGCCAAAGGAATAAAAAAAACAGCAATAAAAAATAAAGACATACGTCATGAACATTACAAGCAAGTGTTAGATGGTGCATTAATGCCTGATTATCCAAACAAGTCACTGAGATCAAACAAACATAATCTTGAAATGATTCAAACACATAAGAAATCACTTGCAGTTGGAGACACGAAAAGAGTGTTTCACACTAAAGAAAAAGCTTATGCACCAGGTCATTACAGGCTCAAGTTATCTGAAGACATTTGTGATGAACTGGTTGATGAATTAATTGATGACTTAGTTACTGAAATGAGTAACAGTGTCTGGGGGAATAATCTGTAATTCTTCTCTGACAAATGCCCTCTGGGGCGCAGGGTCATACAGGTAATATATTGTTGCGTCTGGACCGGGGATTATTTTTTTTATATTATGAACGGATGTGGACCAGATGGGGTCTGTCGCCCTGCGTCTGACGTCGTTCTCAGCCTCCCCTGGTTGATATAGATATCTCACCTGTTTAGTAAATAAACTTGTGTCGGGTGCCTGTGCTGACATTGTTTTTGGCTCTGTAATTGTTTTCAATTTAATAGCATCAGCAGGCTTTGGGTGTCCTTCATTGTTCATTGCTTTTATCACATGTGGTAACCTTTGTACCCATTCAGTGTTCCGGGTGTCATGCATGAGTTCCTTAGAATACTGGTAACTGAAAAGTCTCTCTGATAACTGTTTGTTAAAGTTTTCAACAATTGCCTGTGATCTGTGCACACCTGGAATGCCTCGTCTGACCAGTACACCATGCTTAGCAAATAACTGATTAACTGCGCCCTTAAATTCAGATCCGTCATCAACCTGCACTAGTCTGGGGTATCTTAAAGGGCCTCGACTATATATTTTTGATAAAGCATTCGCAACTGTACTGGCTGTTTTGTCAGATATGGGTTCAGCGTCTTTGTACCTTGAAGCTATGTCTACGACAGTCAAAGCGTACTTGTATCGTTTCTTTCTTATTGTGTCATGCGGAAGAAACAGGAGGTCCATTTGGTGCGTGTCATTGGGGGTAGTGTTCTCAAAATGGGGTCTTGTTATCTTTCTTGGAGCAGGGAGATATATCTGCCAAATTGCCTGTCTCTGTAACCATTGCTTGACTTGATTGAGTGTTATATCTCCGCCCACAGGGGCATGTAATTTCTGAATAGCGGTTGCTCCTTTATAATAGCCTGATGGAGAGTAATATATTTTCGATAGTTTATTTTCGGCTGCCATTTTTTCTAGCAATGAAAACTCCTGTAAAATAAACAAATGTCATTCCCACTAGAACAAAAATTATCTCTCCGTTTTTTTGTTGTGTGCTTGGTTGATAGTAGTCACTTAGTTTCGGTTTTGGAATGGTCATGTCTTCACCCGTGACTAAAAAATACTCACAGATTGCTTCGTCTGTATTTGAAAATGTATGTTGTGCGTGGCCTTCAAGCCTGAGTTTTTCATTGATGAAATCAAGTTTCTCAATTCTATTCTTTTCATAATCCTGTTCTGCCTGTGCTAATTTTTCTGACGCTTCATTATGGCGTTTAAATTCTTCTGCACTCTCTTCTCTACCCATTTTAGAAAAGAGATAATTAGAGCCACTGAATGCGAGGGCGTTGACCATCGCTCCTCCCACCATAATAGCTATCGTCGCCATATTTATTTTATTTACATAGAAACATTTTCGGGAATAATTCCTTGTTTAACAAGAAGGTCTTTCGTGGCGATTGATGCTGTTACAACTACAATTAGCTTAGCGCTGTCTTCGAAATCGAGTCTACTGAGGTCTGCTGATTTCATTTTGAGTAGATTTTTTCCCAGCATAGAAAACGCTACTGCTAATGCACTGATTACTGCAGAGTGATACACAAGATTCATTAAATTCTTTGAGTCATTCATTTCTTAGGCAAGAAAAAATTAAAATAATAAATTTATTACTGCATATGAAATGGGTCGACAACTTTGGGTATTGTTGGTAATGTGGAGACTTCTGTTTTTGATGATGGAGTGTTTAATTTTTTGGTCACTGTACGAGTCTGTGGCTTGTATTTTTTGTATAATTGGTAAGCTACAAAACCAGATCCGACAACAAATGCGGCAACTACATATTTTGCTGTTTCAGAATTAGACTGGGTTGAAGGTCTTTCACTTTGATGTGGGTGTGACAGGGGTGTTGAAAGTCCTGTCAGTTCCGTCAGTCCTGACGGTCCTGACGGTCCTGACAGTGTTGACGGCGGATCACTTACATGAGCCTTTTCTGTTAGCGCCTGTAGCTGTAACTTTTTCTGCTTGTTCCATTCAGCTAAACGTTTACCAGACTCAACGCGGCCTGGGTTTTTAATTTTTGTCACTGTGTGAATCGGGGTCTGGGCAGGATCCGAAACAGGGTTCATCTGTGGGGTCGTTTGGGGGGTCGTCTGTTGGTCGTCCATTTTTATCAGCAAAAAAATTTAATTTCGTGAAATCGATATGACTGCTAGTTACAATTAATGTTACCAGTGGAGCAAGCAAATTACCGAACCTGTAGAATAAAAGGCAAGCTAATTTACCAATTGCACTCGTTACAATGGGGTTACTCTCGAGGTCATTTGTGAGATTTTCAATGTCTACAGGAAGGGCATAACTCACAGCTTTTGAATATAAGCAGACAATTGATTTGCTCAAATCACGGGTCATTAGTGAAGCCATGTGCTGTTCATATTTAAAATGAAGTTTAAATAAATCAGCAGCCGTGAGGGATTGTATATCTTCAGTTGAATAAAGCTTCCCAAGATAAGATTTGGAATGACCAGAAACCACTACAGATAAAAGTCGTTCCCTTTTCGAATCTAAGTCTATGTTTTCTACAGCGCCAATATCATTTAATAATAGCAGTTCGTCTGTGTTCATTTTATAATAAAATATATTTTTAATAATAAGTGAAATAAAAAAGCACTTACCTTTGAAACGAGGAGCTGTTTCGACTTAATTAGTCTCATCAGAAAGGTCAAAAACCTTTGACAGCTAATTTTTTCTGCCTTTCCCTCAAGGTTGCCATATTGTTTTATCATGGCTGACAATGACTGTAAGTTTTTTTCATTCTCATACACAATTATTGCATCACAAATAGGTTTCATCTCTTCTTCAGTGTTATTTAAGCTTGATTTTAAATCCTGTACATCATCATTCAGTTTCTCCAATTCTTCTTTAAAACGAGCCACTCTTGCCCGACGATAACACAGCCGCTTACGAAGAAGACAGGTTTGTACAATCGCACTCTTAGCAGAGTATTGTGTCATGATTGACTGTACCTAGCTCTGGGGTTTGGTTTTATACTAGAAAATATCTTAACACGCATTAGTTCCAAGGCACGCCAACAGTTTTGTTCCTGTTCAAACCGGTTTGTTTATGCCTGATTTCGAGTGCAGAATATGAATGTGGTCATGATCAAGCAGTTTTCTCAGGTGCAAACACGGTCAGCACTTTCTCAAGTGGTATCTAATAACAGTCAGGCCCAGCACCTCGAGTGCTGTATAAACAGTCATGCAGCTTCTCTCGAGTGCTTTGTAAACACAGCCATGTAGTTTCTCCAGTGTATTAAATAATAACAGTCAACATTAAACACCCCGAGTCAGGTTCATCAGTGCTTGTAATGTTGACATAAGCACGGGCCTCTCTTTGTGAAAAGGGGTGGGGTTGTCTGTGATTTACATTAAATAGAAAGTCTAGAAGGTTTTGGTGAATATGGATTGGAGTGCGGTACATATCGTGAGGGGTGGTCATATGAGATTTCGGTTTTATCGAGCAATCTAGTCTCGTCATGAAAATGTGAATAATTGCAGCGCATTTATGGTATATCTGAATAGAGGTGGATGTCTTTCAGACAAAACATGAGGTGTTTGTGTATGTGATAGCTCCAGGGTTACCAGCATGGGGTGTGGGGGTGGGGTGAGGGGTGGGGTGGGGTGGGATGGGGTGGGGTGGGGGTGGGTAGAGGGGTGGGGTGAGGGGTGGGTGGGGGAACACAATGACTGAGTTAACCCCTTAAGTATTATTTTTGATTTTCATAAAAATGTGTCTGTTTAAATAATAATGATTTAGGGGTAACTTCCAATGGTATTTACTCTGTGCGGGGGATATGGACAAAGGAGGGTAAAAAAGATATAAATAAGGGGTTAACTCAGTCATTATGATAATGGAGCTTTAATCCGCTCATTCCCACCTGGATCACGTCAGACACGACTGACGTCAAAGGAATAGACATTTATACATAATAGACTTATGACGTAATTTAAAATATTTTACGCCGTTGCCGTCTCCAGTAGTGTGCCTGTTTCGAACAACACTAAGTAACTTTTTACTTTAGAACGTTTTGGTGATCTTTTATAGAACAAAACTAGCATCCAAGATGCGTCACAAAGAGGGCTACAAGAAGTCCGCCATTTGACGCTACAAGGCTTTTTGTAGCTCGGTCATGTGGTACAGTTTGCGCTAAAGGGATTGGTCGTGTGACATAGGGATGAAAACAATATCAGTTATTGGTAGCAGGGGTTTGCTACACGGACCCTTGTAGGTCTGCGGAAAGCCTGAGGGGTACAATGGTTCCTTTGACCTCCCGCAGGTCTACAAGGGTCCGTGCAGCAAGCCTCTGCAACCAATAACGTATTTGTTTTCATTCCTCTACTATTTTCGTAAAAAAAATCAAGAAGAAATCTTCCGACTTGGATCACGCCAGACATGACTGACGTAAAAAAAAAAAACAACAACATTTATACAATAGACTTATGACGTAATTTAAAATCTTTTATGACGTTGCCGTCTCCAGTAGTGTGCCTGTTGTTTCAGTCGAACAACACAAAGTATCTTTTTACTTTAGAACGTTTTGGTTATCTTTTATAGAACAAAACTGGCATCTGAGATGTGTCATAAAGAGAGCTACAAAAAGTCCGTCATTTGTCGCTACAAGGGTTTTGTATCACGGTCACATGGTACGGTTTGCGCTAAAGAGACTGGTCGTGTGACATAGGGATGAAAACAAACGTTTTTATATCACTCGCATGGCATTTTCTGGGGTGGATTACCAGTGTTCGATCTACCTAGCAACCTTCGAATAACATAGCAACAAAACATGGACCGACGACGGAACATGAGCACATGCTGAAGTGAAATAATGAGGCGACAAGACTTGAAATGACGAATTATAGAGCAAGGAATGCGTCGTTTCAAATGCAAAATTAGAGTTTGGCGTCACTTATAGGCTTTACCTTATCGGTGAACTTCGCATTCCGGACTCCACCAAATAACATTCTCGGTGAACACCTTTTTGATAATCCACTGGAGCCGTATTGTCTAGGCACTATTTCTTTGTTACGATGGAATTTAAGCTCTGGCAAGCATCCATTTTGGTTTAGTTTGTTTTCAGATTAGGATAAAATATGATGGATGTTGTCTTGGTGTAGATCTCATTGTACTTCATTGCAAGGTAAGCTTTTGTGTAGTTGCAAGGACCACGGAATCATGTGAAAAAAATGCGTTCATTTCGCAAACGAAATAATTATGGTTCCCCGTGAGGAAGAGGCCTACGGCCTCGTCGTTTAACGTTACCATTTCTACCAAAAATAGCCAGTGATCTCAAATGTTAATTAAAAACTTCACAGAACACTTTTGCACTTGTTCAATTCTCGACCTTGCACGTTCCAACACATGCATTGCACAGTCCAGCAGGCTCACTACTTGAATGTGCTGCCTGCCTGAGGAGACTGTCAAACATGTCAGCGAGCGTCGCTCGTCAGGCCCCTACCCCAGTAGCAATAAACGTCTTCGGGCCTACGACGGCCGTAGTGGTAATGCGGTCGTCGTGGGCCCGAGGACGTTTCCCTACTGGGTATGGCTTACCAATGGCTTCGCCTCCTTGTGATGAAGTTCTACTTGGTCCTGAGTGTTGCGCCCTGGCGGTCCGATATCAGGAAATATGCAAACTTACGTCTGGCTCTGAAGTCGGAGTGTCGCCACCTACTGATTAACCCCTTCCCTGCCAGCGGACGCAGATTGTATTTTTGAAATCGTTGTTAACCTGTTCAGCCCTGACGCACTACAGCAGGGAATGGATCGACCATGATAACTTAAGGGTAGTAGTGCCAGATTAACTTGGCGCCTGTCGGCGCCAAGCTAATCTGGCACTACTACCCTTAAGTTATCATGGTCGATTCATCTCCTGCAACAGGTGCATAGTCGATAGACGACGCCTCCAAAATTTGTGAAATACGTGCGTGGGGCTGAATGAGTTAATAATACTCCAAACAGCCCCAGCTGTCCAAGGAACGCGGATACCAACAGGGATACGTCATCAAATGTCCCCCTCCCACCTCCCCTCCCCGCGTCCGCTCCCCGTTGGATCGTGATCACGTTTCCCAAAAGTGGTACAAAGCAGCCGCACACACAACCCTCCCCTATCTGAGTATCCTGGGAATGCTGTAACTGATAAAGATAACAACGAAAAACACTGCTTTGAAGGTCAGAGGGATACACCATTGTACAAGTACCATCAGATACCGTCGGAATAGCTTAAGCTCATGTTCAGTGTCCATAACACATGCAGGCCTCGGACCAATAAGCAAAAGGTCCTCGGGTCCGGGCCAGCTAGGACCGACGTCGGCTCTAGTTGTCCCAGACCCGAGGGCCTTTTGTCACTTACAAAAATGGTAGAAACCAAAACAGTACCTGGTAGGGAGTGTGCACGGTCTGTGAAGCGACTTACATAAAGAACGGCCTGGGTCCCGAGTGTTGCAGGATGATTTTCTTGGCGCGTTCAAAGTACAGAGTCGTGCTGTAGTGACCCTGAGCAAAAAACAAACAAACAAAAAAGGCTAGCGTGCCATGTATGTATTCTGGTGTGTGTGTGTGTGTGTGTGTGTGTGTGTGTGTGTGTGTGTGTGTGTGTGTGTGTGTATGTGTGTGTGTTCTTGCATGTCTGACTTTGAAAACCTCTTCATTCACTTGGAAAAGGCCGAGAAGCTCTTGGGGCAGTAGTACCAGGTCTTCGGGCAGCCAGTTTAACTTGCCTACTTCAATCGCGTTTTGGGAGAGCCCATAGCGAAATGGGTATCTGAAATCACACGGTGGATTATCTTGGTTCATATGTTTAACCCTTTTATACCTACGGTCCCATTTCTCGAATTTTGGAGGTGTTTCATAACGTCTATGTACCAGTTGCAGGAGATGGCTTGACCATGATATTTCAAGGGTAGTGCCAGATTAGCTTGACGCCTTCAATCGCCAAGCTAATCTGGCACTACCCTTGAATTATCATGGACAAGCCATCTCGTGCTGTAGGGATCCTGGCTAAAAGGGTTAAAGATAGCAAAAACTCGTTCAGCTTGACTCCTTTTCCCCATAAGTTAACTCCTGCCTTCATTGGTAAAGTGCTTGACATGATTTTTAATCTGTTCACTGGCCGCGGACGCAGACTGTGTTTTTGAAATCCTAGCGAATTCAACATCAAAGATCTCTGGCCGTCATAGGAACTTGAATACAAAGTGGTTCCAGCAAGAAATATATATCCTCATGAGTCCACGCGACTGCAGGGCCTGATAAAGATCTATACCTCCGTTACATTTTATATGTTCATTTACAGTTTTGCACTAACCTCCCTGACAGCAGGGCGGACCTGGAGGGGGTACAAGACTGAAGCGTGTACACATACTCCATGAAGCGTCCTTCATGGCCGATCTGCTGGATGGTGGGTGTATCCATTGTGCCATCGTGCCAGCTCACGTCACCGTAGCCCACATCATCAAGGTTAACGTACACGATGTTGGGCCGCTGGTTAAGGTCACAGGTCGCCGCTTGACACGTGACTGCATACGCCAATAGCAATAGGAGAACAGCTGCGCCCTCTCGTGAGAACATCTTTGCAGGCGCAGCTTGCTGCAGGAGATTTTGTATGTCCTGTCTGACTGCAATGTTACGTGGTAGTCGTAGTCGTAGTATGATGCAATCACACCAGACACGCATGTAGGGTTTTTGTAAAGAAACTTCACTCAGCTGCAACTCGTTACACGTGGCACAAGGTTGTAGACCACACTGGAGTAACAGTTCCAACAATATTTTATTGCAGCGATGCAATCTTCGCACAATGCATCCACAAATGCATCATCCAGCTGCAAGAGGTATAGATCCTCATGAGCCCCTCGCAGTTGCGGGGGCTCAGGGGGATCTATGCCTCTTCGTGACACTACTCTGAATCCATGTTCCTAGAATAGCTATGATTTTTTTTTTTTTTTTTTTTTTTTTTTTTTTTGGGGGGGGGGGGGGGGGTCTTAAATAACGAAAATTGCACCTGAACACCGTCTGCGTCAGATGGCAGTGTGCTTTAAAATCCTTTAAAAAAGGCATATATATATATATATATATATATATATATATATATATATATATATATATATATATATATATATATATATATATATATATATATATATATATATATATATATATATATATATATATATATATATATATTTAACTCATTCTACCCCAGACACACCACAGGAAGATAAGGATCGACCATGATAGTTCAAGGGTGATGCCAGAATAGCTTGGCGAGTACGGGCGCCAAGTTATTCTGGCATCACCCTTTAAACTACCATGGTCGATCTGTGTCCTGCAATGCAATGCAGTCTTCAGAGGACAACGGCAAAATTTAAGGATTTCGGTGTTGGGGTAGAATGAGTTAAATGATGTTTGACCTCCCGTTAAGCAAAACAATTCAAGATCAAATATTCAAAGTCTCCACGGTGCGATTTAATCTCTGTTAGCGGAGTAAAGGACAGAAAAGCAAAGAAACTTAATTACAATAATGTAAACTATATATGAAACTCATTCAATGATATTTTAACCCATTCAACCCTGACGCACTACAGCAGGAGATGGGTCGACCATGATAATTCAAGGGTAGTGCCAGATTAGTTTGGCGCCTGTCGGCGCCAAGCTAATCTGGCTCTGCCCTTGAATTATCATGGTCGATCTATCTCCGGCAACCAGTGCAAAGTCATTAGATGACGCCTCCAAAATTGGGGAAATACGGCCGTCGGGCTGAATGAGGTAATATTATTAGATGGCCAGATGTCACAATTCTCAGCCGCTCGTGAAATCGACACTTTTAACCTGTTTAGGGTCGAAACAATCTGAACACTGAAATGCAAGAGGCATAGATCCTTATGAGCCCCCCCCCCCCCCCCAAGTTGCGGTGGCTCATGAGGATCTATGCCTCTTGCTGTTACCGCTGTGAATCCATATCTCTGGGTAAAAGCTAGGTTTTGATGGTGAATTAACGAAGACTGCAGAAAAAATCTCATCAACTGACACTGAACGGGTTAACTCATTGTACCCCAACACCGAACTCCCCAAATTTTGCCGTTGTCCTCTGAAGACTGCACTCTAGTGCAGGACACAGATCGACTATGATAGTTCAAGGGTGATGCCAGAATAGCTTGGCGCCCATAGGCGCCAAGCTATTCTGGCATCACCCTTGAACTCTCATGGTCGATCCTTATCTTGTTGTGGTGTGTCCGGGGTAAAATGAGTTAACAATAACATGTAATGCATAGAATCACAGTTCAAGATCAATACGAGACAAGTTCAAATATAGTAAAGGCCGAATATAGCAAATTCGCAGGGGACCACGAGTTTTGTTTTATTGTTATAAGCCAAATTATTACGAGCAATGTGTCAGACTTTCTAATGTAATAACCCCGACAGATCGACAAAGGCTGGTTTTCAGCCTTAGTGCATTCATTTACAGGGACATTTTAATCTACAATCACTTGATTCGAGTAGTTTGCAATCACCATAAGAAAATAATAATAATGATAATAATAATAATAATAATAATAATAATAATAATAATAATAATAATAATAATAATAATATAATAATAATAATAATAATAATAATAATAATAATACCGGTTATTATATAGGCGCTTTACCCAATTCTGCGAATCGGCTCAAAGCGTTGCGAACGGACCCCAACACGCACGCTCACGTGACACACACGCATTCACTCTGAATACAAACACAGTACAAGACAAACGCAGGACATTCATGTGGTGCGAAGGGTCAGTTCAGCTATTGAGGTTTCAGAAATTTTGATCGCTTGTATTTGAAATTTATAAAGTGGCCTGAAACCGGTACCACAGTGGATGGGGAGGAAGAACCGGAGTACCCGTAGAAAGAAGCCCCGACGGTCCGCCCGAATTAACGGTGACAGTTACTAGAGGAGAAAAGTCCGACACCGGAACCCGGTATCGAACCTCGTACCTTCAGCATTGGTGGCAGGCGCCTTTACCACTGCGCCACGGGCCGCCTTAAGCAGTTTATTTTGACTGATTTTCTTTTTATTGACGTTTTTCAGTAAAGGAGGAGGATAGGAATGCAGGTGTGTGTGTGTGTTGGAGGAAGAGGGGGGAGGGGGGGGGGGTTAGGAGGCGGAAGGAGCTGGTGGTGGGGGTGGGGGGGGGGAGGTTAGAGGGGGGGGGGTGGTGGTGGTGGGGGTGGATGCGAGTCGTGAACTTTTTTTGTCTTCCTCTGTTTGGGTAAGTATTATTTTTCGCGCCATTACAACAAACGTCGGCCATAACTAATTGCCAGGGAAAAAGGCTATTTTTTTTAAAAAAAAAAGTGCAGATATTGCTTTTGCAGAAAGTTTTGATTAAATTATTCGAGACGTGCCGCCTCCGGATACGCGGCTCATGCCGCGTATCCGGAGGCGGCACGTCTCGAATGAGATAAAACGTTTTGTAGTTTTTAAGAACCATACAATTATATAGAGTAACAACATCTTTCTTTAAATATTCCAAAAGTCTACTGAGTTGTGCTAAAGTTGGCCTACAAAGAATGTAATTTTGAGATTCTGCGAAAAAAATTAAAATTTAGGCACAAATGGGTTACCTGTACACAGTTTGTGTGTCCTACCAGCAACCGAAGTTGATCACAGCCGACTTTTATAAAAGACCACAACCAGAATGACCTGTACTTATAGATGCATGAACAGCACGTGGAAGTGCAAAATTAAGAGATCGTGAAGTTCTACACAAGAAAAGGGTGAAACATACGAAATATCAGTGTCTGAATGCAAAGCCGGTTTTAAGCAGGTAAATGAAAACACGCAATATCTGTTAAAGTTGGACATTCTCGTGTTCGTTATGCTGCTTAAAAATGTTAACAGTTTGTTAAGAAGCGAAGTACAAGCGGGGACTGAGTTACCACGAGGAGGGAGGGAGGGGGGGTTCAGCCTGACACAAAAGGCCTCCCCGACGCTAGACCTTCTTCCAGGGGGGGGGGGGGGGTTGGAGGATGGGGGGGGGGGGGCGGCAGGGAGGGGGTGGGGCGGGGGTGGCGGGGGTGGGGGGGGGGGTGGTGGTGGAAGGTTTAAGGAGAAGGCGTGTGCGTCAAGGCACTTACCACTCGACTGTTACGTGGTGGAGTCGTAGTCGTAGTATGATAAACACACCTGACGCACGCACGTAAGGTTCTTTTAAATAACCCTCATTTAGCTGCAATCCGTCACACGTGGCTTAAGGATGTAGACAATACTGGAGAAACAGTTCCAACAATATTTTTATTCAGCGATGCGATCTCCACACAATGCAGTTCCAAACTCACAACCACTGATACAATGTCTCTTCTGCAATGTCCACACTCTGACACAAAGTTTCTCATACACAGCGTCTCACACAAAGTACACCCAAAACGGGCCCCGTACCTACGCTAACTGAGTGTCTCTACAACTGACAAATGCAAGACAATGTACACACATGCTTCCTAGCACAAACCTTTTATAGTAACATTGCTTGGCTTGACTTCGCGAACGAAGATTTTATAGGAGTTGCCCACGACGTCTGCAGGCTTGTTCATGGCTGCGGAGGCCAATCCGAGACAGGCAGGTTCGACGGCAGTGGCTGCAGGGGAAGTAAGTCTGTGGACGTTTCCTAAAGCCTGCGCAGTGGAGCTTTTTGGTGGAGTGCAGTGTGCGCAGTACTGGCCCCACCCTTTAAACCCTTGGTTCATCTGCCATGGCCTAGCAAGCTGGGACGATGGCATCGAGGTCCTCGGGTCGTAGGTTTTATATCAGACTGTCCTTGTCCTAGTCTCTGGCTCAAAAGCCTTCCCCGGAGACACGGGGGGGGGGGGGGGGGGGGGGGGGGGGCTTTGATGTCAGGGGTTTCCTCCCTTAGCCTTTCCGCAGCCAAGCGGCCAGGCCTGCAAGGCAGCAGGCGACTCGTGGAGGGCGGGGTCGTCTATGTCCCGTGCAGATGTGAACATCTGCCCACTGCCCATTACTGAGAAAGTTAGTGTACGAAAATTGACACAGAGAAGCTCCTGATAGCCCTACGGACAAAAATCTGCCTGGAGAGTAAGAGCATTGTCTGACAATAACGCAATTAAAACAGGCACGAGAAAATGGCCTACCATCCTGAGAAGTCTTGCAAAGAGGCATAGATGCTCATGAGCCCCTGCAAACAGGGACTCATGTGAATCGATGCCTCTTGTGGAAGGGTGTTTCTATTTATATCACTCGATTACGGAAGTTTTACGAGTTGGAGTATATAGATGTATTCCTGAGTAATGGTACGGTCGCAGCAGCTGTTGCAAGGTAAGTGTAAGATGAGATGACGCTCCAGACGCTGCTAGGCTGAATTAAATCATCCGGGACTGAATAAGTGAACAAGAGAGAACTCGCGCAGACCTCCTCTATTTGCGGGACACAGATTTATCATAGTCACTAGGTGCACGAGAATTATATCACCGACTAACCACACTGGTCCTTTACTACGATAAAATAGATTGAGGGCAGCAACACAGAGATTCTGATGTGTTCAGTTGTGAGACTTCAAAAATAGACACATACACTTTTTCCTTATGACGGTTAAAGTTTCTCATGTAAACAATGTGTTTAAGAAAATCGTGCTGTGCATCTGCAAGTATGACTTCAAACTAGTTGTCTCCCTCGATTCACAAGGAGCTTGGTGACTCAGCTGCTCATAGAGCGTCAAGTCAAAATTGTCAGTTTCAGAAGCCTTTCGGTGCCCGGTCTTTGAAATCACTTTCAGTTCGTGTTGGACAAAAGAAAAGTTTAATTGTCCCTCGTTTCGCCAGTGTGGTGTGGCCAGTGTGGTGTGATTTTGAGAGCAACTGATGTTCTGGAGTGAGAGGGTGTGATTTTCGCATGAGTTCCTGACTTTGACTTATCGTCTGCTGTACTTATAGTCGACAACCAGTGTATAGTAACATACTTTCCAGAAAAATCGCGGAAATTCGTACAACACAACCAATCAGAACAAACTACGCAACTAAAACTCCTAAATATCAATGAATAATTATTACACTGGAATATTCAATAAAAATCTGGTTGCTATTTACAAGCCGCTATGTTGGGAAAATCTCGGCGCGCTACGACGTCACACAAAAGTAGGCCAGGCAGGTCACGACCTTGCCTGCTTTATTTGGAAAACACGCGATTAGTGCACTAGCACTGAACGTTAAGCTACACGCGCGCAGTAAACAAATGAATACTCGAGCTGCTTCTAGACTCTTCGTGACTCAACTCCGTGCGGCAACAGATAATCAACACCGCACTATTTGTAAACGAAAGTGAAATTCACTGAAAAGGTACGTGATTCGTAATCATGATAGCTCAAATAAATATCGGATCGTTTCCTACGATTTATGCATGACCGCTCTCACAGAACACCACAACCAAAATCGTAACATCGACAAAATATCAAACGGGGGAGGGGTGGGGTGGGGGGGGGGGGGTGGTGGGGTGGGGGGTGGGGGGGGGGGGTGATGGCGTGTGTCGCGAAACTTGCCAAAAAAGCGAAAGGGATGGAGGGTCGGGGTCGGGGGGTTCCAAACACCCCAAAAAGGACTTTGTGACAGCATTTTAAAGAATTGTGGGTGGGTGGGTGGGGGGGTGGGGGGTGGGAGATGGTGGAAGGGGTGTCCGGAGATCCGCCCCTGCTATCCGAAGTTTTGTTATATCCAACTTTGTAATAAGCGGGTTAGTTTTACAAAGACAAAGAACAAATGTGGCCGTGACCTCCCACAACGCTTTTTTAAATCCGATTTTTTCCCCAACAAAACGTGTCCGGGCCCACGACGGTCGCAGTGGGCCGTCGTGGGCCCGAGGACATTTGCTTAATTGGTTGTTATATCCGGCCTTGTTATTAGCGAAGTTGACTATATATGATGATTGATAACATGTATGATTGTATCAAAACTAATGTGCATCCTGGTACTCATTATGACCGACAGCTGTTTCACTATACGGTAAAAAATTGAAAAAGTATTGAAAGCACTTGACACCTGTATATTTGGATCTCTCTCGACGAGTTCTCTCAGATAAAATCCTGCACGATGAGTTGCTTTTCAAACTCGCGATATTACATAACAGGTGAAACACCTGCATACCAGATGACACCAGTCACATCGAATACACACCAAATACACATAAAATATATACAGTAAAATTCGGATATAACAAATTCGCAGGTGAGTGAGATTTGTTTTTTAGTTATACACAGAATTTGTTACAAACTAAATGTCTGACTGTCTAATGTCATAATTCTAACATATCGACAAAGGCATGTTTTCAGCTTAAGGTCATTCATTTATAGGGACACTTTAAATGTACAATCACTTAATTAGAGTAGTTTGCAATTACCATACGTAAACGACAGTTTGTTTTTTTAGTTTTGTTTTTCTTTTAAGTAAAATCCATGGGAAGGAGAGGACGGGGAACTTTATTCAAATCAGCTACTCTCCAAATTGGTGTCCATCATGAGCCCAACGTCCCCTTTTTTTGCGATGTGGGTGCGAGTCGTCTTAGCTTCGATAATGAAATGCGGATTTTTCCTTTTCACTGGCTTGGATAAGTATTTTTTTTACAATTACAGCAAACACCTGATGTAACAAATTGCAAGGGACCCAGCTTTTTATATTATAAGCAATGTTTCAGATTCTACGAAAGAAAGTTCTTCAAATGTCTTACAGGGACACCGTTAATGTAGATACAATTGATTAACACTTTTCCACTTTATTTAAAAACAGAAAATAACAGAACATTATATGATATGTTTATCTTGAAAACTGTTGATGTTACATGTGGTTGTAAAGTGTATCCTCCGCCGCTCGAATTACGTGCGAAACCTGGCCATTCCTTACCGAGGTCTCACTGACTATATGCCTTACACAGTTTCAACCAATTAGTTCTTTTGTTCAGCGTTGGGCCTGCACAGTTTGCTGACACTAAAGTCTATATATAAATGCGTAAAAGGCCATCGGGCCGACGTCGGCCGCCTTTGCCCGCGCACGGCTGTGCGCGGGCCAACGACGGCCGACGTCGGCCTGATGACCTTTTGCGCATTAGGATGCATTAAAGGTCCGCTACCGCCGTAACTGTTCAACGATACACCTCTGTGACAGATGGTTACGAAACGCTACACACAGGTCTAATTATGGTTCATTTAGACACAGGACAATTATAAATCCAGTTCAGCACACGTCGTCTTTATATCAAATAACCTGACAATGACTCTACTCCGTTCAAGAAGTACAACGAGTTCAGTACGAGAAACAACCCAAAATAGGTTGACACGTTAACGGCTGCGCAGAATAAACAAGTGCGATTACATGTTCTTTTGCTGTGCGTCCAAACTTCTGTTAAAGTTTATTAGGAGTGTGGACAAGGCATAATAAACACAAATTGTGCTGAAATGTTTCTTCATATTTACGCGTAACGATACTTTAATTCGTTTTTATATACACGTTTCAATGCAAACATTTCAGTAGTTCGGAAAACGAACCTTGCTGAAACTTAAAATTGCGCCCGAAATTGATACTAATCAAAACAACTGACAGATCATTTTAAGGAACAAATTTAATCACGGTTTGCTGTGGAAAACAAAATGGTACTGAGAAATCAAGCAGTACGTTGCCTTTTCCTTGTGACAAATATCCAGATCGTATCTTCGGGGCTTGCAAGGACTTCATGAATATTTATTTGCTTGTTATGCAATAAATGTATCAGTGCTCCCACCCCCACCCCTCACCCCGCCTCTCCCCCCCCTCCCCCCGCCCCACCCCCGTTGTTTTATTTTCGACCACTGGAATCAAAGTTTAGAGTCGGGAGGCTTTTTGTGTCAGGTTGAAATCCGGACCCTCCCCCCTCCACCTCACACCCCCACCAAAACCCCTTGTGGTAACTGACCCGTCCCTTTTAGTGTTCATCTAAATGTTTTTCATAAAGTTTTTACTGAGTATTGTGTTTAATTATTCTAGACATAAGAGAAAATAATTCGAATAGGCAAGGACAGCTTTTATAACTTCTCGATATTACTTTGAAAAAGCAAAAAGCACATAATATTGTCATGAGTCGATCAGTCGACGATAATCCAGGGTTCAGTTGCATGAGTGAGTTTAGTCCTGCGCCAGCCACTAAGCAAGAGGTGCTCCGCTATACTTTCTTAGTGGTTGGCGCAGGACTAAGATCACTCATGCAACATGAACCCTCAAACGTAACAAAAAGTTCAGTTCAAAATATTGAAGTAAAAAATGTATTGACGGAGTAGAAAAAGGGCTGTACGGTACTCATAGAAATTGTAATTTCGTACCGTACACTTTCACTCAACTGTTTATTCTTGTTCTGAACTCTCACTGTGTGTCTTCATAAAAGGAAGTTTAATATGCTATTGAACAGTTTTCAAATTAAAGTTTTTTTTTCCCGCTTGGCTATTTCTGTCTCAGATCCGTACACTCGCTTTTGCGTTGATACGACTTGACAACGGATCCATAATAATGTATCTTGACGAGCAAAGGAAATGCGAATTTTTTTAATCATAGAAAACACTTTGGTGTTTCAGATGATTTAAAAAATGTCGCTTTCTTTTGCTCGTCAGCATATTACGCCGTAATTATGTTCTCGTGTCAATGACCAATTCGGTCCGATATTTGGTATAAACAAAGAAAATGCTTACCGTGCTGTGAAAACTGTGTGACGTTTGGCGATGTCTGGGGTATTCAAGATTTGCCCGGAAAGGACCCTAACCCGTCATTCAGGCGCGCATATATACTTGCATTCACAGTGCGTCATCTGTGCTATCTGACTGGTCGGCCTACATGCCTAACAGGTCACCCTCAATATGCCGAAAACAAACAAGATGAGGATTTCATCCCAAAGTCTACTGTATTGCTTGGAGCTCACACGCGGGTTTTTTTTAAAGGAACATTCATATTTCATATGTTGTTCCTATTTTTAGGCTTATTATGCTGGTCCATTCCCCTTCTCTCTAAACCAACCTCTGATCAACACACATATCGGCGCACACAAATAAAGACAGACACACGGCGCTTCCCGCCATTAGTACGCTCTGTGGGCTCGTGTAGCGACATAAATCCATCTCCTTCTATTGTAACCCACTCTCTAAACCACACAAACTGCCACACATAAATAAAGACGGACACACAGCGATTCCCGCCACACGTAAGCTCTGTAGTCTGTCCTATCATAGCTATTCTGAAAAAGAATAATAGCACGAGCAGAAAAATGACGTCACTTCAAGCTTCACGTCATGGCTTCCTTAGTCCCACGACGCCGTGTTCATAGTGACGACTCGATGTTATACGTCACTCATCGAAGTACTAACATTTGACGTATTAGAGAAGCTAATTTTGCAATTTTCTTGCTGATTTTCACACCTAGTGCTTACAGGTCACAATTTGACCTAATCCTACCCCAAAGTCGGGACAAACAGCAGGTTTATGCAAACACTGTTTATGAAAAATCATGCGGGTAATAATGAGAAGATATTTTCTTTTCGTAAAAGAAAAATTAAAGTTATGTTAGCTGTTTTACAAATGACTCCGAAAAAGTGGCTCAGAAAATTGTATGATTTTCAGACCTAGGGCATACAATACAATAATACTTTATTAATCCCTCAAGGGGAAATTCACAATTGACCTAATCGTACCCTTCAGCCGAGACAAATTGTAGGCTTAATATGTAAATACCGTACATGAAAAATCATGCGATTATTAATGAGATGATTGGTTTTTTTCTGTAAAAAGGATTCAGTTTGTTTTAAGATAATAATAATAATAATAATAATAATAATAATTTGTTAAATGAATCACCCAAAACGGTGAAAATACCGGGTTTTTTTCCCCAAAAAAGTGTTTAATATCAAAAGGTTCTAGAGGTACATTGCTGGTTAACGAACACATTCAATATGTCCTTTTTATCTAGCTATATACAAGATACACGATACCTTTATTAATCCCCCCAAATTCGGGAAACTACACTGTCTGCTCCATCAAATTAACGAGGAAATCAAAGAAATTTAAGAATTTAAAAGTTTATAAGTACACATAATAATAAAGACACACACACACGTGTCTCTAGTAAGAGAGTCATTGTATAGGTTGACAGCCCTGGGGATAAAAAATTTATGTACCTTTCAAAATATCTAATAAAAATATAAAAAAAAACAGATTCCAGTGTGCATCAGCCTGTCTTTTTTGTGAAACAGCCATTTTCTCGCCAATGAGCATCTTAATAAACAATGAAAATAACCAAAAGACCCAAACGAACACAACTATGTGAGATTATTCTTTTAGGGACAATATCATACAATTTCAAGCTTGTCCGTCCTCAAACGCGGGCTCTAGTCGCTGTCACACACACACACACACACACACACACACACACACACACACACACACACACACACACACACACACAAATTACATACAAAAATGTAAAACACAAAAACAAACAATAATAAACAGCAACTATAATAATAATAATAATAATAATAATAACACCAACAACAACAATAATAATAATAATACAGTGTAATAATAATAATCTTTTCCTTTGTACAACGAAACCCGAAGGCGAAGTGAAAGCGAGGGCGAGAAAAAAAACAGAACAAAAAACCCCAAAACAAACACCTACCCACAAACACCACACACACACACACACACACACATACACACACAAACACAAACACCTCAGTAATTCTTGAATCAGTATTACACCTGAATTAGACACAGGTTTCTCGGCCATAAAACTGAACCTCCTGCCGTCCAAGTGTTTTCACTGGAACATAAATTGTCTTTACTTGTTCAGTGCAAAAACGTTTGAACACCACCAAACTACAAGAGGTCTAGATCCTCATGAGCCCCCGCAGTTGCGGGGGCTCATGATGATCTAAACCTCTTTCTGACACCGCTTTGATTCCATGTTCTTGGGACATGGGTTTTTTGGTGTGGAAACAACGAAGATTACAGAAACACAGTCTGCGTCAGCGGGCACTAAACACACAAAAGAAAACGTTTTCAGACGTACACTAAAACCTTGGCCCGGTACTTTTCTGTGTTTCTGCGCGACACCTGGCTACCGTGTAAGCAAAGGTCATCGGGACGACGTCGGCCACAGTTGCCAGAGAGCACTCATTATGCCTGCTGGGCTTATTAACTGTTGTAGTCAACAACACACCCACCACACACACACGCGCGCGCCTGTGTGTGTGTGTGTGTGTGTGCGTGTGTGTGTGTGTGTGTGTGTGTGTGTGTGTGTGTGTGTGTGTGTGTGTGTGTGTGTGCGTGCGCGCGTGTATCTAGCTGTTTTAAAGGGAATATTCAGATTTGCAAGGTCCGGGTGCATGCACATACGTACACACATACTAACATAAATAAACATACCGGATGATAAGGTCGTGACGCCTAATTTATGTTTTTAATCCTCACGCGCGCTTTCGCAAAGGCTCAGTTGACTGTAGATGTAATGGCGCAGTCACTGCCACGTGAGCGGATCAGTTTTTGAGGATGAATCATAGTGTCGTTAGAGCAAAAAACAAATCATTATCTCCATTTCGAACATGTGATGTATTTATGTCCACGGCAGGTTTATGAGCTTTCAATCCAGTGCACAAAAGGCCGTTGGTCCCACGTCGGCCTGTTGGCCTTTGCGCACTGGCAAGTCTTCTTCTCATGATTATCTCAGGCCCGTCCTCCAGAAGCATAATAATTAGGTCCACGATTGTTTCGGCCAGACCTAGAGTCCGAAATAGCTCAGGCGGTTAAACGTCGGAGCAGGAGAGCAAAGGGAATCGCCGGGTCGTGGGTTCGAATCCCGTCCCGGCCCCGGTAGCTGGACTCACAATCCAGGGGGGAAAAACGGATTTGTTTAATAGCATATCCGTTGAAAGGTCCTGGTAAATCAAAGTGGCACAGTTGGAGTGCGCCTGAGTTGATCAGTGTTCAGGTCGTACTCCATAGGCAATAGATTTCCCTGTCCCCCATAACCCGCCCGTCAGGACCGTCCATGATCACCTCGGTGCTGTGGACGTTAAACCAGAACTAACCAACCATCGGCCAGACCCTGCTGCCTGTGCGTACTATGTATTATTTGTGGTTGACTCGCGACTAGCAAAAGGAATGTCTTAACTCATTCTACCCCAGACACACCACAGCAAGATAAGGATCGACCATGATAGTTCAAGGGTGATGCCAGAATAGCTTGGCGCCTATGGGCGCCAAGCTATTCTGGCATCACCCTTGAACTATCATGGTCGATCTGTGTCCTGCACTGCAATGCAGTCTTCAGAGGACAACGGCAAAATTTGGGGATTTCGGTGTTGGGGTAGAATGAGTTAAGTAGGGGGCGTAGCAGGTGGGGTCATTTAAAGCTGAGAAACAGTCAAAAAACTCCGCCCCGCACGTGTTTTAAAAAAACTTTACAGGACCCAGCAAGGGCCCTGTCGGCGTGAACGAGCGTCTATCTTGCCCCTAAGTCGGCAAACCGGTTTGCAACTCAGTTGACTGAGTCAGTTTTCAACTGCGTTTGTCGTACTGGCAAAACTCCCGTGAAAAAGACAGGCCACTTCCTGTATGCAGCGAGCTGAGTGGGCACCGCGATCACTGATGTAAATCAGCGATATTACCACTGATAGCAACAGTAGCAGACGACACCACCCAACAGACTGAGCTGGCCATTGTTTTCATTTTACGTCAGTCTTGCCCCTGAGGGTGACCCAAACTGAAGTATGGACCAGGACGAGCTATCCGTAAGTTACACAGTACAGCCTGTATCTTTATTTGATAGAGGAAGGGGGAGAAAGGAGGGGTTATTTCATCTGGAGTGACCTACAGCGAATATTTCCCCTACTAAGGGCAGCTATTATAATCAGCGTGACCCAAGGCGACCTAAGATTGATCTCCCTTGTATCTTTTGACAACTAGTAAACAGTCGATTGTCTCTCTCACTTCTGGGTGAGTAAATGTGCTGCATTACTGTGTTGGCTGTACAATGCTTCTTCATTTATTCATTGTAGCATACCGATATTACACTTTGTGGCATCAACGAAGGTTATAATAATAATGATTATGTGGTGGGGCGGATTACAAAATAACGGACAGGGAGGCCATGTTGCGCCTTGTGAAGATGGTTTTATTTCTCCACCAAGGAGGCAGTACACCTGGAATATCAAATAACACACAATATAATTTCCATCTCAAGTGTACATACCAAATAGAAAATTGATGTTACATAAAATTGAGAGATAGGCATGTTATTATTACAAAATACTACAGTGGCTGGATAATTCGAAAGATCATCACACAGGTTCTCATACATCCACCATCCACTGATGTACTTTGGTCAAGGCGGCATTTTATAAAATAAGACAAAGTTCAACTATAATTACTACAAAACCTAAAATGACTAAAAATAATTATAAGGATATATATCATAAAGTATAAGATTGGAACATGGTGCTATATTAGTGGAGCTTAGAAGTATGAACACAGGAGAGAGAGAGAGAGAGAGAGAGAGAGAGAGAGAGGAGAGAGAGAGAGAGAGAGAGAGAGAGAGAGAGAGAGAGAGAGAGAGCAAGAGGAATGCTGTGGTCCACAATATATACACAAGCTCTAATAGAAAACGGCATTACATATCATATCCCTAAGTCCTGAACCTTGGTAACACATTTCTTCAAAAGTAAGACCCATTGCAGCAAGTATGCACGCACACCTGGCTTCGCATGCTATCACATAGTACATGTAAACAATAGCAGACGACTCAAGTCTCCCTATCAAGAATAAACTAAGGGAAGCTACTCTCCATCAGGTAAACCTCAATGGAAAGAAGTTCTATGTCCGTCATATCATAACCTGTCACGCCTGAAATCGATGACCGCAGACATTATTATAATAAAAGATGTTTAGAAAGTAACAGGTTTAATCGTAGGCACTCGGATTATGACAACTTCTTCGCGCGATCACATTACTAGCAGGTAGCGGTCACCAAAACCACACACACTGGCTGACCGACAGTCACAGCCAGCCAGCTGACCAATCCATGCTAAGAATGAGATCACGTGACCCAATCCCACACAGTGCGCGCGTGATACAATGGTAAACTACTGACACAAAGGGATACTGATGCCAGAAAATGCAACTGATCATCCTATCACCGGTACTAAGCGATCTCGAAAGAAAGCAACGTAACTGACCAAATGATCCCCAGCACCATTGAGCAAGCCCCGACTACAATCCAAACGATTGATTAAAGTTTCTTTTGGTTGAGAAAAGTGAGTTCTGAAAATGGCCCTTAGGTGCCAGAGATAATGGCAGCCATTAAAACGTAAACAAAATCATTTATGCCTAAATGCTCTCCAAGAGAGATGGTCGAACAATACCCTAGGCTTGCTCAAATTGGTGCAAAGGATCAACATAGACATAGTATCTTCATCAAAACAAGTGATCAGATTAACCTAAAACATGGTAAACTTAGATAGTAGGATCAAATCAAAACACAAGCCCCTAAGTGACCACAGCGCTCCCCTCAACCTGTCAAAGACAGACCGGTCAGTTAGAAAATTTACAAAATACATCAAAATCAGTGCATAAAATATATCTTCGAAATATGCAAAGACAACCAACATTTCTAAGTAAAAAAATAGTAAAATGTATGACTTACAGAGGTCCAGTTAGACAAAACTCGTGAAAGTAATTTGACGCTCAATAGGCCGGTCTTGCTTCCGTCGTGGTGCTACAGCAAATGCGTTCTTAGCGTGGAGACGCTACCACGAGGGGGCGCTACTGGGTCAAGGTCGATGTCTACCACTGGTCTATTTAAATGATTGGTCACTTCCAGCTAAATTTAGATGGGACGGCCAAAAGGAAAATCACTAAGACTGGGGCTAAGTAGGTCACCTCTGCCAGAACCCACACTCGGCAGCTCGGTGGCAACCGGCCGCGCAAAATCATGCTACAATGTATTGACCATTGACCAGAGGGGTGACGTAATAAAATATAATATTAACACATATGCAAAACACAGCTCGTCACATCCCCCCGAACTCTTTCTAGTAGCCGCGTCCTCGCGGTGACACGCACAGTGCAAATCATGGTACTAAACAAGAAAATTCTTTTACGTCTAGCACCAAAAATAGATAAGAGGAGAGGAGTGGCCTCACAACACTGCTACTGTACATACCAAAGTATCAAGTCACAGCAGCACAAAATCACAACACAACTGAGAGGTACGTGACTACAACCCATACATAGTCTTACTGTAAATACATCAAGTATAAAAATTCCAGCAAAACTTCAGCACATGCTTCACAAAACCTTTGTAAGCAAGTAAGACACGTATCGTCTCAACCCTTAGTTACACAAGTACAAAACAAAAACATCTTGGACAACATCCAAACCTTTAAGACTTACTCATGCCTCATGAAAAGGTTACACACAAGCAATCACAGATTAAAAAAACAACACTAAACACAACTGCAGTCTGCCAGCTCAGTCACCAGAGTCTCGGGGAAAGTACCTGGCCGAGGTTCCCTAGTGACAGCTGGCAACATACACAATGAACATGTACCAACACCCTACTAGTCAATGATATAGCATGTACCAAAACTCGCGTCGCCACAGCAGTTCAAAGTTCTCAGTCATACCATCCACCTTGGCACTATTAGAAAAATCACCACTAAACAGAATACACTACAAAACAAATTTAATCAAATAGGGCATGTAAAGTCCTGTCCTTTGCGTCTACGAATTTAAAACAAATCTAGGGACATTCTAAGCACTACATTACTACACTTCTAAGTTCTAGGTAGTTTCTGCAGATTTTTTTCTGTTTCTGCTGGCTGTATGTTCTGCCTCTGTGACCCGGTCTTCGGCTGAACTGACCACGCCATCGCCAGCAAACCGAAGCAGCCGTGGGGGGTGGGATGGCCACAGGCTGTCGCTGGCCCCCCCGCCATCTGTAAAAGCATGGGGCAAAATCTAGCAATGCACAAACAAACTAACAGTACACGATGAACAAAACCAAACACTCAACTTCAATACAAAACCCACTAAAACATAAAATGTCAACACACCCACAAATCAGTCAATCATCCAAACTTCATAAACACACCACTAAGTACAGGTTAAGACATGTCAGATTCAAACGCAAACAAACAATATTCAGTTCTGCGATGAAGAGTTTCACCTAAACAGTTCTTCAGATACAAATGCTGTAGCACAGGGATCTAAGCTACACCTGGCATGAAACGCCAAAACCAGCACACATGGTCAACACAGCGGTACAGTACATCGTCATCATTTGCCAGCACCACTGCACCATTGTCATGAGATGGAAGAGAAAAGATGGTGGCAGTGATAGTCCCATGCCAGGTGGAGGTGTAGGGAAACCAGTGTGCCGCTGAAACTCCTGTCGTCGCTGGCCATTTGGACAGTTAGCACGTCGATGACCGTTCTCATTGCAAGCCCAGCAGACAAGAGTGGGTCTAGCTTCTTGAGGTGACTGCTGCAACTGCACAGGTTCAACCTGCACCTCGGCATCTTGCACTACGGGGTCCACGGTCTCTCGGACTGGAGGGCACTGAGGCGGTGTGGAAGACACAGGAACAGTGACCTCCTCCTGGGTATAGAGGACCACCCAGTCTCCATCCTCCTCCTCGGTCACTGGGGCTGATGAGGGTGCCTGCCCTTCGGACTGGTGCACTGCTGGAGGCTCCTGCGTACTGCCTGGTATCCGTTGGTACCCCAGGAAGTGATCTCGCAGGAAGCTCAAGATGGACTCAGCAGTGTAGTCCTCATCTGGAACATGTTCCACCCACCTCTTGAACTTCTTCAGCGCTCTCCCCTCCAGTGCCAGGGCAACCCATTCTGCCAGTTCCAGCTGCCCAAGCTTCTGGCCGTAGAGGGCTTTGAGGCAAGCGATCTTACGTTCTGCCTCCTCGATGAAAACTTCGACAGGGCAGCCCTCATACCGCAGTCCCTCGAACGTTGGCAGAGCTGGGAAGGAGATAACCTGCCCACCGGTGCTGTGAGGACCCACGAAGATCGCATTGCTGGCCAGGGGGTACTCGCTTGCTGGTGGATACATGGTTGCCATGCTGCCGTTGGTTCAGTTGAGATGTTAGCACGCCCTCTACGCTGCTGTTGGTGGTAGATGTTGACTCCTCCGCCTCCTGTGCACTGCCTCCTTGTCCTGTAGTAATCCTGTCGACGACGCCAAAAGATGTGGTGGGGCGGATTACAAAATAACAGACAGGGAGGCCATGTTGCGCCTTGTGAAGATGGTTTTATTTCTCCACCAAGGAGGCAGTACACCTGGAATATCAAATAACACACAATATAATTTCCATCTCAAGTGTACATACCAAATAGAAAATTGATGTTACATAAAATTGAGAGATAGGCATGTTATTATTACAAAATACTACAGTGGCTGGATAATTCGAAAGATCATCACACAGGTTCTCATACATCCACCATCCACTGATGTACTTTGGTCAAGGCGGCATTTTATAAAATAAGACAAAGTTCAACTATAATTACTACAAAACCTAAAATGACTAAAAATAATTATAAGGATATATATCATAAAGTATAAGATTGGAACATGGTGCTATATTAGTGGAGCTTAGAAGTATGAACACAGGAGAGAGAGAGAGAGAGAGAGAGAGAGAGAGAGAGAGAGAGAGAGAGAGAGAGAGAGAGAGAGAGAGAGAGAGAGAGAGAGAGAGAGAGAGCAAGAGGAATGCTGTGGTCCACAATATATACACAAGCTCTAATAGAAAACGGCATTACATATCATATCCCTAAGTCCTGAACCTTGGTAACACATTTCTTCAAAAGTAAGACCCATTGCAGCAAGTATGCACGCACACCTGGCTTCGCATGCTATCACATAGTACATGTAAACAATAGCAGACGACTCAAGTCTCCCTATCAAGAATAAACTAAGGGAAGCTACTCTCCATCAGGTAAACCTCAATGGAAAGAAGTTCTATGTCCGTCATATCATAACCTGTCACGCCTGAAATCGATGACCGCAGACATTATTATAATAAAAGATGTTTAGAAAGTAACAGGTTTAATCGCAGGCACTCGGATTATGACAACTTCTTCGCGCGATCACATTACTAGCAGGTAGCGGTCACCAAAACCACACACACTGGCTGACCGACAGTCACAGCCAGCCAGCTGACCAATCCATGCTAAGAATGAGATCACGTGACCCAATCCCACACAGTGCGCGCGTGATACAATGGTAAACTACTGACACAAAGGGATACTGATGCCAGAAAATGCAACTGATCATCCTATCACCGGTACTAAGCGATCTCGAAAGAAAGCAACGTAACTGACCAAATGATCCCCAGCACCATTGAGCAAGCCCCGACTACAATCCAAACGATTGATTAAAGTTTCTTTTGGTTGAGAAAAGTGAGTTCTGAAAATGGCCCTTAGGTGCCAGAGATAATGGCAGCCATTAAAACGTAAACAAAATCATTTATGCCTAAATGCTCTCCAAGAGAGATGGTCGAACAATACCCTAGGCTTGCTCAAATTGGTGCAAAGGATCAACATAGACATAGTATCTTCATCAAAACAAGTGATCAGATTAACCTAAAACATGGTAAACTTAGATAGTAGGATCAAATCAAAACACAAGCCCCTAAGTGACCACAGCGCTCCCCTCAACCTGTCAAAGACAGACCGGTCAGTTAGAAAATTTACAAAATACATCAAAATCAGTGCATAAAATATATCTTCGAAATATGCAAAGACAACCAACATTTCTAAGTAAAAAAATAGTAAAATGTATGACTTACAGAGGTCCAGTTAGACAAAACTCGTGAAAGTAATTTGACGCTCAATAGGCCGGTCTTGCTTCCGTCGTGGTGCTACAGCAAATGCGTTCTTAGCGTGGAGACGCTACCACGAGGGGGCGCTACTGGGTCAAGGTCGATGTCTACCACTGGTCTATTTAAATGATTGGTCACTTCCAGCTAAATTTAGATGGGACGGCCAAAAGGAAAATCACTAAGACTGGGGCTAAGTAGGTCACCTCTGCCAGAACCCACACTCGGCAGCTCGGTGGCAACCGGCCGCGCAAAATCATGCTACAATGTATTGACCATTGACCAGAGGGGTGACGTAATAAAATATAATATTAACACATATGCAAAACACAGCTCGTCACATCTATAAATCCTAAAAGGCTCTGGGCGTGCAGCAATTGGTCATTGCGTTCTTGTTGTGTCCCCCTTGTTTTTTTGTTTATGTTTTCGTTTTGGTCCATTGTTTTGTTTTTTGTTTGTTTCATTTTTTTTATTATTATTTATTTATTTATTTATTTTGGGGGGTGGGGGTCAATACATGTCTCCGAAGCACTTTTAGTGCTAATGGATATCCGGAATGTAATGAACTGTACATGTGAGTTACCAAAAGGGAGCACTGTATAAATACTGTAATACTGATTTCTGTCACATGTGCAGGATGCTGAATTTTATCAGCTTATGACGGAGGATGAGTCACAAAATGAAGACCAAAAACCAGACTCCCAAGAGGATGAATTGCTGGATGAAATGGACGCACAAACTTTGGCTGAGCTGGAACAGGAACAGTATGTATTGTAACATATATTCAGGCAAGTGTGTGCGTGATATATATATATATATATATATATATATATATATATATATATATATATATATATATATATATATATATATATATATATATATATATATATAGAGAGAGAGAGAGAGAGAGAGACAGACAGACAGACAGACAGACAGACAGACAGACAGACAGAGTGAACTTGTTGTGAATGGGGGTGGAGGGTGGCATGTAGTGTGAAAGTATGATGGAGAGATTGTGGCACTGCAATGCAGTCAATGTACATGTGCCTGTTATTGTAGTGTGTATGTTATTGGTCCTGTGAATGACCACATTCACTTCATTATGTTGCATTCTTGCATTCATACAGTATTTGCCAAGGTGTTTACCTTGCTTATGATTTCAGAGTACAGGAAGCAAATCTGTTGTGTAGGACATGGCTGGAGAAAGCATTGGCTCAACGGCGCTTTGTCATCGACTATGATACATGTGTGGAAACTGTGAAACGCCTAAAATGTACTGTGTTTGACTGCCACGGATGCTGCGAGGAGGAGACAGTACAGCCTGCCCCACAGCAGCCCATGGCAGGGATCATGTTCCAGTTTCACTGTACTGTAAGAAATAATATTTACATCTTTCCTCTCAAGCCACACTATACTACCTCAACATGTATTTTGTACTTCTGAATGATCATGTAATGAGGGTTGGATTTTTCCATTACTGTGAAATGAATGAAAGTGTCCAAACATGTTTACTGACTGTTCTCATGGAGTGTTTGCACATTTGTCTGGCACTAAATTCTGATTGTTTCTAAACAGAATGGCCACATCCAGTACTGGAGCACGACAAAAAAATATGGAGGCAGAAGTCTAATGGGGCAGCTATGGGTCCTCATCATTCTGTTCAGTGGCCTCACTTACAGTCAGGTAATGTGAGCATATTGCCCAACAGTTAGTAGTTTTATTGGCATTGTCTAATAATTGTACTTGATAGTCAAAGCTGTACATAATTATATGTTGGCCTATAAAGTCAACCTAGTTTGAATTCCATTTGAGTAGGTAATGTACATTTTGGGGCCAGTTGGATTCTTTAGGGTCAGATGTATCAACACAACTATGTGCTTCCAATTTAGGCTGAAACTGTAAATGAAACTGTGTGGCAACTTGTTCACTGTTCTAGGTTGCACGAGCTGCAAGATTTGTACACCTTGCCATTCCCTCAGCCTCCAGCTTTTACCAGCTACAGAAAATCTTCTGTCAGCCACTCAGAGAATATGATGAAAAAGCAATGGAAAAATTCCGGGCCATGTCACCAGGACGGGTGGTGGCAGTTGATACCCGATTTGATTCCCCCGGTAATATTTTATGCGTATCTGTCAGGTTAGCATACTGTACAGGTTAGTGTGATAAGCAAAAGTTACTGATTTTTTGTTGACAGTCCCAGTGCATTGGTGAAAATATGTGTGTGCTCTCTGAAATGCTTACCCCTCAATTAATGTTTTCTCTAAATGTTTGTGTAGGCCACTGTGCCTCCAAATCGACCACTGCATTCATGGACGTAGAAAGTGGACTCATCATCCATTGCGAATTTGGTGATCACCGAGCAACACAGGTGAGACAAACAGTTATTTGAAACAGTAATATTGTTTTGATAGTAATAAGAGTAAAACACACCAAGCATAATGTGTGATTATGTGGGGCCAGATTGATAGGAGAGCGGTATGTAGACAGTAAAATATGAAAATGTTTTCCACTGTGCATTGTCTACATAGTACCCTAGATTTACTTCTCTCAATGACTGGCAAGATGGTGATGTGGACACACTGACAATTCTTGTGAATTGTGATCTCTTCCTATTTGGGTTCACAGCGCCAGGCAGCCAAGATGGAAAAGCTGAACGTTGCTTTGGGCTTGCATCACGTCACATTCTTTTACCCACAATGTGCCGAAATAGTGTCTGATGCAAGCTCAACCATCAGGTCACTTCTGGGTGAGTAAATCAAGAGGCTGACAACAATAATAATAATGAGAAGAAAATCATTAATGAATATGGAGACAGAACATAGATACCATACCAGGCCATTTGCAGTTCAGAGTAGTAAAGTGAAGGACAATCAGAGTGAATGAAACTGACTGTTGCAAGTTACTGATTATGCGACATGTTACAATGTGCACTGCACATGGACCTAGTGCACATGATGCAAATGAAGTTTTGTGCGTAAATTATAATTCCACTGTCATATATATAGTGCAGATAATTTCACTGCTGTAGTTTTCAGGGGACTTTCATTACAGCCATTGGTTTGGCAAGTGATTTTAGGTACTATGTAATTGTAAACATGTATCCTGTGTTTTCAGAAGGAGAAGAGTACGCAACTGTTCGGCATTCATTGGACGTGTGGCATAAATCCAAACACCTTGCCAAAAGGATAGTGCCCCTCAGTAAACCATCTGCAGATGGCCTTAGGAGTGTATAACATATACTATAATATCAACATATTTTTTGGTACTATCAAATATGCTGTACAAAGGAGGGAAACATATTCCATCACTTCAATGTGTACTTCTCATTCGTCTGGTAATTATGCATTCAATTTGCTTACCAGTAATGGAGAGTGATCCTTCACCATATTCATTGAATCTTGAGACACATTGGACTAAAGGGCAGTTGAGTGTTGTATTGCAGCCTGCTGGACCTGGCAAAGGGCTCCCTTGGGACTTTAAAAAAATTTGTGAAGCCAATTGTGAAGCACTTCTGGTTTTGCTGCCGCACTTCACATGGAGACCTCTATCGCTTCCACATGAAGTGGGAAAGTTTTCTGTGGCATGTTCAGGGGACACACCAGTGGCCGGGAGGGGCATGTGAGCATGATGAAGGTGTCAATTCAACTCTGCCACAATTAACACCTGACATGCCAGCTTTCCAGGCTCTTAGGTAACACTATTTCCCATGTGTTGCTGCTGTTGAGTTACATGTGCAACTGCACTTTCACTGTTGCAATTTACTGTCCAGGACAAGTTGATGTGAAAAACAATTGAGTGAAAAAGGTTTTGGACCAGTCACACATATCAATGCTTTGGCATTTGCGATGCTGACTGCCTTTGAAGTACACTACAAGTTAGTTTGACCACAGTGGACACTAGCTGAAGACCCCATAGTCAGCAAGTGAGAAAATGGTACTACATAAATATTTGAGTAAACCTTGCAGAAGGAGCGTGTAGTATGCTTCACTGCACTGCATTATAATAACATAATACACACACACTTCAGCAATACAATTGTATCACAATTGCATTGCTCTCTTCTGCCTTTTTGCAGGAAATTCTTCTCTAACCCAATGCTGCTCAGCTCCTTCGTGTACTACACGCATGGGCGCGAAACCTCACAGCTGGAAAACTTCTTCTCCCACAGTCTGCTCCTCTATTGCCCTAAACGGTAAATACTACCTGTCTCACCAAGTTCCAGTAGTTTGGATGTGAATGAAATGTTCTGAAACACTTTTTTTTTTTTACTATGTGCAGTTATTTTCTCACTAGGCTTTCTTTAAATTCCCTGTTGGTAATCATTTCTTTGTTTTATTTGCTTGTATTCATTTGTTGGAGTTTCATATCAATGGAGAGGAAGAATTAGAGCTGGGATGTGAAACTGCTATATGTTGTTCCAAAGTGATAGCCAATTCCACTAGCTGAAACCAAATTTACAGTGCTGTACATGAAAGTATACTCTTGTTCTGTTTACCAGGTTGGCTTTCTCGTTTGACATCTATATGGCACGCAACCAGCTTGCTGTAATAGATTTTAATCATCACAAAAACAGACCAGTTAGAACAGGTGCCAATGATGCCCCATACCTCCAGTGTCAGTTATCACGGCGTACCAAAGAATGGGTAGCCTTTCAGGATCTTGTTCAGAAGGATTACAGCTACATGCCTGGTATGAACTCTGTCGACCTGTCGGGTTGTCAGCACTCTTTCACACAGACACACACACACACACACACACACAAACACACACTGGTGTTTTGGGTACATATGAGCCTCCAGTGTTTGCGCGTGTGTGTGTGTTTCTGTGTTGAAAATCCGAAAAGAAACATGCTTAGAATAGACATTCACAAAACAATTTATTCAATCCTTTTATGTGGACCACAATAAAAGTTGCTGGGCATAGGCTTTTCTATATGTGGTTCTTTCCTTAGAATTTGATCACCAGTTTACATTTTTCAACTCTATTTCGTGTGTCCGTCTATGTTAGTCTCTCTGTGTATTTGGGTTTCAGAGCTTTTGCACTTGTGCATAGACCATGCATATGGACTCAGATTTGATGAGGGCATGAACAGCACCAAGTCTGACTACCTGGACATGGTGGGTGCACAACAGAGGGTCAATCCAGGTGCCTGGAAAGTCTTCATGAAACAGAAGCGACGAGGAGAAATGAAAGGTAGAAATATAATGTTCACCACCAATGTGAAAACATCCGGACACTTATTCAATACAGAACACACCGAAAATCCAGTGTGGCTTGAACAGCATTCAGAAACATAAATTGCTTGGTGATTTTCACTGTTGTATTCTTTAAGACTGTTTACACTTGTTCTCATTTGCTGAATTCTATCCACCTTCTTTCTCCTCAAGGCAGGTGCAGGCTGCATATCACGTTACCATGCCAACTTGTGAGAAATATATTCTCAACTTATCACATTGATCACATTTTTTTCAAATGACAATGTACTTGCTGAGAAAAAACATTGTATCCCCAATATGTCATTGGCCAGTCATATTTCTTTGTGTGAATAAACCATAATCTCCATTGATTCAAACTGTCAGGCACTGAAATGCTGTGAAATAAGCAATATAGCTTCTTTATTTTGTGCTTGGATGATGTCATGGGGCAAACAACTGTATGCAGGAGTTATGTAATCTCACTGGTATCAATGGCTCACCAAAAATAATCAAAAAAGGCATTCAGTTGGATAACGTCATGCACCAGACATACGAAGCACAGACGCCATCTTTGTAATCTACATCAGCATAATTGAAAACGATGCAACCACAAAAAGCCCGCTAAATAAAACATGAGAGGTTTTCAGCAACAAAATACCTATGTGCATGTGTTGCGTACGACCTGTGGTGCCAGTTTCATACAAAGAAATAAATCCACATGTGTTACATTTGATAATACCTTTTGGAGAATTTCCAAGTGTATGGCTAGTTGGTTGACAGTCAAAAACATTGAGATTTGTGTCCCTGAATTTCTAGGTCAAACGTACTAAGCATGGGTTCTTTGATGTGGGTACTTGATGCTTACACATTCTTTTGGTTGTACTTTTTTGTATTCATTATATTACGAGTTAGACTTTGCCATTGTTTCTTGTCATCTAGAGGGTCCACAGGGAGTGCAGTGTCAGAGGTACCTCTGACACTGACCTCCTTGATTGGATCCTCGAGACAACAAAAAACAATGACAAAGCCTAATTTAGCCGACAACTGATATCACACTCTGAGGAAAATAATGCAGTTGTAAGAAAGTTCAGTAACAGCTATGGCAGGCCATACTAATCTTGCAATCATTATATAATGAACGTTCTAAGAGGACTGATAGCCGGTGTATGTGCCATCCTCACTTGGAAATCTCCAACGTATTTTCGCCCGCACACATGAAGGCGGGCATTTTCGTACCCCAGGCCCCATGACACCCTCCATCCACAAAATAAAAAAACGATAAGCTTGACTGCGGAATTTACTATTTGAGTATTCAGCAGACACTCCACCAAATCTGTATGCATAGTTGGCTACACCAGCAATTTCAACAACACTTCGAGTCAAACACAACTCACTAAATGTAGGTTCGTTTGTGACACAGTGTTGCCACTGACAGCATATTCGGTGCCTCTGTACTGCCTCAAATACACAGTGGCCACATTCACACCAACCTGGTACTGGCTCGGTCTGCTCGGGTCCAATGCTGTTGGTGATAAATGGCATCATGTGCGGCTGTGTTTGAAGGATGTTTCTCAGACGTTGTCTCAACTCCTCCTCACCCATGTTGTTCAACAGGTTCTGATAAATAAATACAACAGCACAATTTTATATAATTATATATTTACTTTTTCAGCTGGTAAACAATACAGTGGTCTGTTAATATGGCCAACCTAGCAATTCACACAAATATACACAATGCTGAAAACACAATGTTAGAATGAGTGTCCTACAATTGACACACAAATATTTATGCACAATCAACAAAGGGGACAGGGATTCAATTTGGGAAAATGATAAATGTTCATGGAATCGAAATGCCGAGCACTAATTTATATCTTGAAACCAATGCTCATTGGAAAAGACAAAAGGTAAAGATGGTCATCCATCAGAAAGATATTCAAACTTACAAGTCAAAAATGGTGTGACTCCCCCTCCCCCCTCCAATAATGGGATGCCATGGGCCACTATATTTTGGGAAGGCGGTAATCATTACTTTGGGAAGACCCATTGACAGCGGTTCTCTTTGATAGACAATAATTATGTACTAACCTCTGCAGCTCGAAAATCATCTGCTGTTTTGCTTCTGTCTGCAGCAGACTCTACCTCCAGCAAGAGGTTCGCACCTGATGTGTCCCGATGGGAACCAGCTCCAAACCTGCCCTGAGATGCTTTGCCACTGGACTGGGACGGACGTGAGGTGGAAGCCTGAGGTGCTCCTTTGTTTGCCTGCTCCTCATTGGACTCTACACGGTCATCCTGTACAAATTAAAAACATTCGTGACATGACACATGGCACAGTGGATTCTGCTTTGTGTGTAATAAGCTGAATATTTGCACTTACATACCATGAGGTGTTTGTTATGAGTGGGACAGAAAATATACTTTACTACATACAGATGGACATAAATTGAATATGCCCCCATGTGTTATGCCTGAGGTCCTCCTGACTTACTGATGTTATATATCTATCACATTGATGTTTTGTGTTTGATGATTGTTGGTTTTGGGGTGTTTTGGTTTTATTCTGTTTTGTTTGGGGTGAGGGTTGAGGGGGGGGGGGGGATGAGTAACTTTGGTCTGTGCAGCTTTGGATGTCACTAATGTCCAAACTGTAGTTTAATTCTCAGTTGTATATATTGCATGTGAAGCACAAAGTATGTGTATTAAATGTTCAAACATATGAAAAATAATTAAAGAAGTCTTGTTCATTTCTTGTTTGTTGTTTCGTCTAGAATATGTGTATAATCAGTTATTGGTGCTTTTCAGGCCATATTTAAATTGTTTACATATACAGGTAGTACAGTTCCAATATAAGGTATTGCCAGAGCACCAACCTGAGGAGGGCATGTGCAAAGTTTATCAGAAGCAAAGTAATTTACATTGAGTACTGTCAGGTTGTCCAACAAAGTGTTATTGCATGCATATTTTGTAACATGCAGGTTTGATATATACAGGAATTTTAGTGTTTGTAACAGATTCAGGATCAGAGGAGTAATTATTTTGAATGTACACAAGAATCGAGCTTGGCAGTTGCATTCACATAAGTGTTTTTACTAATGCTTTAATTGCAACAGACAAACAAACTATAGGACCAAAAAGACCAAATGGCAACAACATAAACAACACACTTCACTTACCAATCCAGTGTTTTTACACAGGCCCAGGTGTGCAGGCAGACAGTCTGTGCATTGTGTTTTGCGCTGCTTGCAGGCACAACGCTGAGAACAGGTTGACCTTTTCTGGCATGGGCAACATTTGGACCCCTGATGGAAAAATAAAATAAACACAAAGTAACATGATGCTACCAAGGTACGCAAGATGCGAGGCAATACAAAAGAGTTGTGTACACATGTAATACACGTGACTTGCAATGCATCATCCGATCAGATAACATCACAAGTCCCACAAGTAATATGTACTCTATTTCACTAATGTTGTCAGAGAAAAAAGCACTAACAAGCGCGAGAGAAAACACGCACAGGCTACTACATAATACAAAGCAAATACACACAATGGACAGGGAAGGAGAAGAAAACGGCTGGTAAAACCAAATTGGGTGAACTATGCAATGCCACTTATCTGATAGCCCATTTTAGTGTAACCGGACTCAGTGACTGGGTGTAGGCGACTTAAATAGTTTATCAGATAGACAAAAACTGCCCATCTAATACAGTACTCAAGTGCCTACAGAGTTTAAGTCCGAATTCCTTTTGTGGTCTAGGGAAGGACTGGAGATTGCAGTGGAGAGTAGATAAATCTACTCTAGTCTCGCATGCGCACAACTGAAATCCGTCAGTGTTTACTCTTGCCTCGCGTTGTGTTCAAAAAGCCAAAGTTGCTTGCGCAATGGACCGACCACAGTATCCAGAAAAACCCTATTTTGACTGGACTTGTTGTTATCGTTCCTACTGAGCCGCTAGTAACGTGCGCTCGCACGATCAGTCACACCGTCATACATGCACGGACGTACACACACACAAACCTCTCGCACGTACACACGCACAGTCTCAGTCTCGCTCTCACTCTAGCCGCTGAGCATCATAAGATAGAAGTAAGGTTCCAAGATTTATTTGTACCAGAAAAGCATTCATAATAAAACAAACAACATAATCAAAATTAGTCGAACCAGTGCAAGTGCCAATCACCTTAAAACACCTTAGGCCTAACACCTATACCTTCCGACACGATACCTAGCAAACCTATCTCCTATGCCTGACACCTACAACGATGAATACGATTCCTAGCGAACCTAGCTCCTAGGCCTAACACCTATACGCACTTACCAATAAAACCTACGCGCTGTCCTAACGCATCCTAAACCCTATTTGGGTGAACTAAACCGAAACACTACTGTCCCTATAGGATAGGGCCGGGGTGGTTCGAGATGATCATTATTCACAACCGTCTCGTGGGGTAGGGTCGGGGTGGCTCGAGGTGATCATTATTCACAACCTCCTCGTGGGGTAGGGTCGGGGTGGCTCGAGGTGATCATTATTCACAACCGCCTCGTGGGGTAGGGCCGGGAAGTGTGAGAGATCATTATTCACAACCGCTCACGGGGGAAAGGGACTGGAATGTGAGAGATCATTATTCACAACCGCTCACAGGGGGAAAGGGACTGGAATGTGAGAGATCATTATTCACAACCGCTCACAGGGGGAAAGGGGAGGGTGATCATTATGCACAACCACCGACGAGACTGAGAATCGGCCGCTTTATATAGGCTCCCAGCCTCTGGGTCCGGAAACTACGTCACAGCTTCGCGCGTGTAGTCTGCTACACACTAACTAGCTAAGTCAGCAAAATTCTCGCTCACAGTGCGCCAAGCGTGCACTAAACCACTGAACTCTGACTCGCTGGTAGTAAATAGCGATAGCGTTAGCAGAGGGCTCCTCTGCTACACTCCCTCCTCCTTAAGACCTAATGTGCACGACACATTAGTCAAACAAAAGGAATAAAGTTGCACAAACTAAATGAAATGCACCAAGTTCAAGAAAATTACTTCTGGCATGCAAAGTAAAATCCAAATTCAAAAGAAGTTCAACAAATTCAACAAAATAAAATCGTGATGCATGCACAAGAAAATTCAAACAAAATCAAACCAAAGTCCAAATTAATAAAACATTCAAAACACATTTCAAAACATGATCCCTGATCATGAACACGCATGAGCAACCATTTCAGCAACCGTGATGCGCTCGTGACAATCAACAAGCTTCAGCACCACTTAAAATGCATAGCTACTGCATAAAATAATCCATAAAAAAAAAAAACAACTGCGAAACAAAGTTTCAAAACCAAAATTAAAGTACTAGTATCATCATGCGAGCTGATACACAACTATGCAACCACTGCAAAAGCATTTGTTACCAGAAATCCCAGACCAAATCAAAATCAAGACTCATTTGGTAACTTCCGAACTTAGTCCGCCACAAAACATACAAAAGCAAAAATCAGTCTCCCAGACTGTTCGGGTAACATTTGGTCCACATCTCATGGAATTCTCGAAACCCATGTGAGAAAACTGGTTCACATAACACACACCCAACATTAGCACGATTTCAAAGTGCAAATTCCTGAGGTAAAATCGAGTACAAAACCTAAGCAAAAATATTCAAAATCTTATGCCAAAAAGTTCAAAATACAGTACAAAAACAAACAACCAGTTTGTTGCTGAGGTACAAAACCTTCAAAACAGCATAGTCAGATGATTACATATTATTATAAAGAGAAAAATGATAGTTGATATGATTCAGACGTCTAGGCATGCACAAAGCAATACGACGACAACAAAATGGAAAATCAAACACATTTCTAATTCAACACACACAAAAAAATATATGCATGCAAAGGAGACATCTGAAAAGAAACAAACTTAACGGATACTCAGTCATGGCATTGTTCGTCCTTGAAGAATGTGCTTGGTCTTTCTTGATGTTTAGAGTTCTTTTCCGTTGACTCGCGTGACGTGAGAGGTTACTTGGTCAGAGCCGACCGGGCAACACTCTCGTCTTGGAGTTTCCAGTTAGAGCCACTGGCTTACTTCAAGGCAGGTACTGAGACAGACGCCTGTTTCAGGTGCATATTAGCGGACAATGTGAGCTGGGGGCCCAACTCACTTTCAAAGGGTCTCTAGGGAAGCCGACTAGAGCCAGCACGAACTTCCCCGTGAGATGCCGCCATCTCACGAAATTATTTCGGACACGTGAGACACGCGCGTGTCTCACTGACCACAATACTCTCCTGATATTGGGTCAAGAGTCGCTGCAAACAAAGTCAAGTTCAGGATTATGATGAACATGGGAAATACAGATCTTGGGGAGTTGATTTCTTTTCCCCTTCTAGTTTGTCTCTTGTCTCAGTCCTCTCATCTGGGGCTACTAGCAATAGTACCCTTTCCTGAGTAACATTTGTATCAGGCACAACGTATAGTAAACCGCCCACTACTCTCAGATTGTCCCACTGAGCAATTAGTGTTCTGACAGCTGCGCTATACTTGCAAGTTTCTGTCCAAGGAGGCTTCTCTCCTTTCTCTATCAGAGCTATTAGAATGCTAGTCACTGGATCTCTCTTTTGGAACATCTCTAAGTCCTCACGAGACCAGCTGGCTAACCAGTTGCTTTCCTGCACGCCAGGACCAAACGCAGAAGACTGAGCAGAATCCACTGTTTCCCCTTTAGACACTGAGGCAGAATCACTCTGAACCGATTCATCTTCCCTGACTTCTACACTTGACCTGTCGGTGGTAGTGTCGCCCTGACTTTCACTGATAGTTGGGTCCGCACGCGGAACATCTTCACCCTTCGGTGAAGCAGCGTTCCTCTGAGAACCGCTAGCTTTCCCACCATCAGCTGAGTCATGACCACGTGCTTGCCGACGTGTCACCACTCTCACATGCTTCTTAGCACACTGATCACACTCCTCTCTCTGACAACATCTCCTTGGGATCCTCGACAACCCGTCCGCATTTCCATGTAGGGCGCCTCTCCGGTGCTCTATCTGAAAATCGTAGGTGTCCAACGTAGCTATCCATCTAGCTACCATGCCTTCAGCCTGATCAAAGGACTTTAGCCACCTAAGGGAACTGTGATCGCTCCGAACCAGAAACGGACGTCCCCAAAGATAGTGAGAAAAGTACTTCACAAACCTCACCACTGCATACAGCTCTCTGTATGTGGTACAGTACCTCTGCCTACTCTTAGACAGAGCGCAACTTGCATAAGCAATCACTTTTTCCTCTCCATCCTGAATCTGAGACAATACGCCACCAATGGAATTTGCTGACGCATCTGTATCAAGAATGAGCTTGCCCTCTCTTGTAGGATAAGCAAGAACAGGAGAAGACACTAAAGCCACTTTCAGTTTCTCAAAAGCTTGCTGACACTGTTCGCACCAAACAAACTTCTGATTTTTCCTAGTCAGGTTTGTCAAAGGACTAGCTATCTCAGCGAAACCACAAATGTATTTTCTGTAATATGATGTGATCCCTAAGAAGCTTCTGACTTCTGAAACACAAGTAGGGACAGGCCAGTTAACAACTGCCTCTACTTTCTTTGGGTCACACTTTGTCCCTTCTTTTGAAACCACATGCCCTAGAAAAGCGCATTCGCTCTGCAGCAACGAACATTTCGAGGGCTTGAGCTTCAAATTGGCATCTCTGAACTTCTTCAAAACAACTTTGAGATTTTCCAGTGCCTGTTCCTCTGTCCTGCCTAGACAGATGACATCATCGATGTAGACTAGACATCTTTCAAAAAGAACACCACTTAAAGTCATCTCCATGAGTCTCTCAAAAGTAGCTGGACTGTTACATAGCCCAAATGGCATGACCTTAAACTGGAAAAGACCTTTATGCGTAGCGAACGCTGTCTTCTGTTTATCATTTTCATCCATCTCAACTTGGAAGAAACCCTGCGCTGTCAAGAGTTGAAAACCAACACGAACCTGACAAAGCATCGAGCGAGTCACCAATGTGGGGTAAAGGATAAGCATCTTTGCGTGTCAACTGGTTCAACTTCCTATAGTCAACGCAGAACCTAGTTGTACCATCCTTTTTCTTGACAAGTACCACGTTAGCAGCCCAGGGGCTGTCACTGGGTTCTATGACATCTTGCTTCAACATTTTGTCTATTTCTTCCTCCACTATTTCTCTCTGAGCTACGGGAATACGACGAGGGGGTAACTTGACAGGTTTACCACCTCCTGTGTCAATAGTGTGTTTCACTTTGTTTGTCCGTCCAAGTTGTCCACCTGGAGACTGGAACACATCTTGAAACTCTACGAGCGTCTCTTTCAATTTGTCTTTTGTCTCCTCGCTAACATCCGACAAAACATTAGCGATCAAATCCACTAAGTGACTAGGGAGTTTGTCATCCACATAGACGGGGGCCACTTCTTCCTTCTTTTCAGAACTAGTCGACAAAGAGTTCACTGAAAACCCAGTTTCTATGGACGCCACTACTGTATCTGGCTTCACTACAATCTCTTTATCAGTAAAGTTGGTAACAGGAACAAGGATTTCTTCTTGTGACACCTGAACCATGCACCTTGGAACTACTAGCCCTGTTTCACTCCTGAAACTCTCAACACCTTCTAACAGACCATCAGCTTTCTGTAACTGACACGGCTGAACGAAAGATGCCTTCAAAAACATTTCAGACCTAGGGGGAACCCTAGTGAGTCTACATACTTTAACCTCTGCACTTGTACCTGAACTCTCTTTCTTCAACTGAACCACCTGCTTGCGTATCATCAAAGTACCTTGCGCTAAGTCTAGCACGCCACCGTATTTCTGCATGAAATCAGTGCCTAGAATACCTGACGAACTGCCTAAGTCTGCAACTACTACATCATGCCTAAACCTCTGTCCTCCTACTTTCAAACAAAGCGTGGTTTCACCCTGAATTTCTAGAGTATCACCGCTAGCTGTGCAAAAATTCAACTTACTTTTCTTCAGAGCCGATCTTTCCATATTGACTAGCTTAAAATCTCTGGCACTAATGACTGTGACAGCTGACCCACTGTCTACTAAAAAGTCTAAGGAAACCTTTCCTATCGCTACTGGTGCCATCCAGCATCCAGTGTTTGACAGTACACATAAACGCTGCCCCTTTGCTTTCTCTAAGCAGCCGTCATCACTTGCTAATTGGGCCGAGTCCCTGGCTGCTGAGAGCTCCGCCCGCCCTAGTTTCCCTGGCCTGGCGCGTTTTCGTTACGCACAGACTCATTCCTGTCTCTGTCTTCACTTCTCTGACATTGCCTGGCATAGTGCCCCTTCTCTTTGCACTTATAACAAACAACATCAGGATTTCTTCTAGTCTTGTCTCCTGCCGACTGACGAGTCAGCGCTTTCGTTACTTTCTGAATCTCCGAAGTAAGTCTGTCACTCAGATTCTGGAAAGCCTTTGCTAAGCCTGCCTCAGCTGAATCTTTCTCTTCGAGACTTCTAACACCCTTAGCAGCAACATCACCATGTCTCTCTGGGTCTTCTGGTTTCCTGCCATCAAATCTCTCATCAAACGACTCAAATTCACTAGCCAGTGCTACTGCCTCGTGTATTGTCGTGGGATGATTGAACTGCACATGCCTTCTCAAGTCTCTAGAGGGAAGACCACTAACAAACTGATCTATGACTATGGTTTCTCTTGCTTCAGTAGGCATGCTAGGGTATGCACTACTAGCAATACGGTTTAACGCAAACCCGTACTCTGTCACACTCTCGTTCTTTCTTTTCATCCTTGACCTGAACTCTACTCTACGAAGATTCTCTTTCTCAGCGGGATCAAAACGACGTTCAAGGGCCGACCTGATAGCGTCATAGTCCTCTAGTCTCTCTAGTGCAAGCTCACCTAACACCTGTTGTGCTGGACCCCGGAGTGACATAGCTAGATTCACTCCTTTCTCGCTATAGTCCCAACCATTCCATCTTGCACATGTCTCGAAATGGCAAAGCCAGTCTTTCAAGTCTCCTTTTGTGCCAGTGAATATCTCGGGCACCCTCTCTCTCCTAGACGAGTTGCCACTATCATTCAGAAAGGATCTATTTCTCGTAGTGTTCCTGTTCATCATGCTCCTTTGCGAGCAACGACTACTGTGACTGCATGAGCTTTCCTCACTGCTGCTATCTGACTCACTGTAAACCGAGTGCCTGCTGCTCTTCGCCGACCTTCTAGGTTTACTCCTTCTTCTACCATCCTGACTTTTAGAACTACTCGACACCAACCAGCTTGGAACAAGAAGCCTAAGGAATCCTAAGACTGCACCCATCTTGTAGACTGAACCTCACTATCTGTGTAGTGAAAACGTCGCTTGTTCAACTGCGTTTCCCACGCAGACAGACTACAACACGAATCGCTAAACCAAACTAGAACCAACTTCAAACTCGGAATGTTTCCACTACAATCTCGCGACTGGTACTAATGAAAACGCTCCCTGCCGCAACCGGTACCACGCTAACGGAAAAGACGTGTCGACAGTGACACAGCTAGTCTGCCGCTGGCACAGCACATAGACTTAAACTCACAGCGCTAACTACCTTCCTCCAACGAAGTTTCTCGGTCAAGACTGGTCACGGCACCAATTTTTGTAACCGGACTCAGTGACTGGGTGTAGGCGACTTAAATAGTTTATCAGATAGACAAAAACTGCCCATCTAATACAGTACTCAAGTGCCTACAGAGTTTAAGTCCGAATTCCTTTTGTGGTCTAGGGAAGGACTGGAGATTGCAGTGGAGAGTAGATAAATCTACTCTAGTCTCGCATGCGCACAACTGAAATCCGTCAGTGTTTACTCTTGCCTCGCGTTGTGTTCAAAAAGCCAAAGTTGCTTGCGCAATGGACCGACCACAGTATCCAGAAAAACCCTATTTTGACTGGACTTGTTGTTATCGTTCCTACTGAGCCGCTAGTAACGTGCGCTCGCACGATCAGTCACACCGTCATACATGCACGGACGTACACACACACAAACCTCTCGCACGTACACACGCACAGTCTCAGTCTCGCTCTCACTCTAGCCGCTGAGCATCATAAGATAGAAGTAAGGTTCCAAGATTTATTTGTACCAGAAAAGCATTCATAATAAAACAAACAACATAATCAAAATTAGTCGAACCAGTGCAAGTGCCAATCACCTTAAAACACCTTAGGCCTAACACCTATACCTTCCGACACGATACCTAGCAAACCTATCTCCTATGCCTGACACCTACAACGATGAATACGATTCCTAGCGAACCTAGCTCCTAGGCCTAACACCTATACGCACTTACCAATAAAACCTACGCGCTGTCCTAACGCATCCTAAACCCTATTTGGGTGAACTAAACCGAAACACTACTGTCCCTATAGGATAGGGCCGGGGTGGTTCGAGATGATCATTATTCACAACCGTCTCGTGGGGTAGGGTCGGGGTGGCTCGAGGTGATCATTATTCACAACCTCCTCGTGGGGTAGGGTCGGGGTGGCTCGAGGTGATCATTATTCACAACCGCCTCGTGGGGTAGGGCCGGGAAGTGTGAGAGATCATTATTCACAACCGCTCACGGGGGAAAGGGACTGGAATGTGAGAGATCATTATTCACAACCGCTCACAGGGGGAAAGGGACTGGAATGTGAGAGATCATTATTCACAACCGCTCACAGGGGGAAAGGGGAGGGTGATCATTATGCACAACCACCGACGAGACTGAGAATCGGCCGCTTTATATAGGCTCCCAGCCTCTGGGTCCGGAAACTACGTCACAGCTTCGCGCGTGTAGTCTGCTACACACTAACTAGCTAAGTCAGCAAAATTCTCGCTCACAGTGCGCCAAGCGTGCACTAAACCACTGAACTCTGACTCGCTGGTAGTAAATAGCGATAGCGTTAGCAGAGGGCTCCTCTGCTACATTAGTATACGAGATCAGCCGATATGAAACAGCCCCCGTGTCTTCCGTAAGAAGCAGCTGCAGTTCCTTGTTCTGTTCAGACTAATTACTTGCAGCGTAAGAATTTATTCTGTACGAATATGGTCGCGTGAATTTGCCCCATCGAAAGGAGTGCGTAGATTTGACCGCCATCTTGCATATCCAAGGTAACCATTTACTCCGAGTGGCTCCCCCTGAATTTTCCCATAAAGCCTCAGTGGCGATGGCGACTGCTCACGTTTTCGTGTATTGTAACTGCAGTAAAACTGTACGCCTCCACTATGTGTACAATATCATGGACTGGATTTACGTGTGGAAAAGATTCGTTCACAACTACAAAGTGTCAGGTGTCATACTTACAGTTTGTACTGCCGTACATTCTGCCATCATCCCCAGCGCGTAAAAACTCCGTGGCAGCCGGTCAGTTTCGAAAGTGTCAAAGCATCAATTGTCTGCTGTTGTCCGATCTGCTAATGAACAGGATTTCCGTGCAACAGGAAGTGGCCTGTCTTTTCCCGGGGGTTTTGCCTGCTCTGCGTACACAGTTGCAAACACCGTCAACTGAGTTTCTAACCGATTTGACCCACTTAGAGGCACGGTAGCCTGCGGCTGGCACAGGGCCCAAGCTGGGTCCTGTAAAGTCTTTTTAAAACACGCGCTGGGCGGGTTTTTCTCATTGCACCTCAGCTTTAAGGCCACACTGATCACCACCGAAATGACTCGGCAGCAGTGCAAGCTTCCTCCGGATGGTGTCCCTTCCCGGTGCGCATTGGGGTTCTATTTGACATAGCAGCAGGGCCGGGAGTCTGGCTAGAGCAACTCGCAGACCTGGGTGTGCAAACTGGCGTTGATTAGGCGATCGGCATGAGAGGGAGACAACTGAGAAGACTAAGAAAACTTGATTTAAACAAACAAACAAAAAAAAACAAACAAACAAACAAAAAAACTACCGCCCCACTCCCAAAAAACCCCCAAAAAACCACAACCAAAAAACAAATAAAAAACAAACAAACAAAAAAACTCCCAACAAAACAACAAAAAAGAAACAAACATAAAACAAACAAACAAGAAACAAAAACCTAACCAAAACAAAACAAAACAAGAACAAGATGGGATGAACCATAACCCACAAAGTCATTTCTATATGAGAGCTGTCCTCGCTGTCAATGGTCTCTACCTTTTGTGTTTGACCTGATTCTGATGTTGAATTATCTCCTATTGAAAAAGTCAGTCTCGCAGATCTGCCAATGCGTCAGTGAGTTTTATAAGGGGCGCAGGACATACGCTTCATTGATTTGTCAAACGTCATTTGTCATGACGTAAGTATTTGTTTTTACGTAATTTTATAGTTTATGTGATATGAGTTTCACTTTCGCTTCGTAGGCTTGAGAAAATGGTGACAAAACTAGAACTTTACAGTACAATTTCAGCCTTGGTATAATTTGTGTGAAAGCAAGTTGACTGTACATAGCTACATGATATACTAAGTACTCGGGTCACTTGCATGCTCTTTTGAAAGCGCGTCCATGTGTATGTGTGCGTGTTAGTACGTGCGTGCGCGCGCGCTCCAAAAATCTCCAAGAGGCATAGATCCTCATGCGCTTGGAGGGCGCATGAGGATCTATCCCTTCTGGAGATGCGCGTATGTTTGTGAGAGAGAGAGAGAGAGAGAGAGAGGAGAGAGAGAGAGAGAGAGAGAGAGAGAGAGAGAGAGAGAGAGCCGCACGCGCGATAGAAAATGACGTCATATTTAGAGCATATGTCAGTGTCTGCGTGATGACAGAGTTGCCTCTTTTACGTCACCGCCTGTCTGACTTTCTCTAGAAGAAGTAAATTTTTTTAGTGTTTTAATTCTTTTCTGAAAAGAATTAATTTTTTTACTAAAGAAGTTGAAAGGATACAAAGCAGGCTAACAAACTCCTCCAATGTCTTTATCCAAACTAACTATATGCAAAAGTTCAAGGAAATATGAAAAAAATTACGGACTCTAATCTGGGTCAACAGACTTCCTATAAATGGTTGTTTATGTCTTCAATGAGCCATTCAATTACAATATGCTCGGAGGCTCTCTTAGCCACCCACTTAAGAAAGTATTTCGCCAAATTTCAAGCTTGTGTGTGCAGAAATATCGGAGATTCTCTTGTTTACATACATACGCACACACAACCATACATACATACATACGCACATACATACATACATACGCACATACGGAGCTTAGCGCCAAATGTACGTTCAGCAGCGACTTCCTATAAACTCTCTTAAGAAAGTATTTCGCCAAGTTTTAAGCTTGTGTGTACAGAAATATCGGAGATTCTCGTGTTTACATACATAAGCACACACATACATACTTACATACATATGCACATACGGCGCTTTGCGCCAAATGAACGTTCAGCAGCGAGGTTAGCGTAACTAGACATGACGTAATTTGTATCTTGTTACTTTAATTGCTAGAGGTTTAGCCTGCCCGCCCTTGACATCATGGACATGCTATTAAATTAGCCCCACCGCGACCTGTCCTAAAAAGTCCCTTCTATAATTAGAAGGGACTTAAAAACAGAAAATGAAGACCTCCTACCCTTGCCCCCCCCCCCCCCCACCCCACACACACACACACACACACAAAACACCCGGCTCCCCCACCCCCTAACCCATGTTTGATGTTTTATGGCTGAAAATTAATGTCAGGCAGGCTGGCGCGACCCTCTCAACGCACACATGAAAAAGAAATTCTACGCCACTGCAAAACGATTCAAATATACATATGTGCATTGATTTAACACCTTTACTGACAGTGCATGGCGAAAACTACCCATCTACAAGAGACATAAACCCTCATGAGCCCCCGCAGTCGCTGGGGCTCATGAGGATTTATATCTCTTGTTAGTCCTGTGTTTTTTAAGCCTATTTTGGGTCCCAGCTACGCAGTGTACTTTTTCCACGCGAATTTCGGGCAGTGTGCAATGGTTTGAAACGCGAAGTTGGTGATTACTGGCTGCAAAAATGCGAAAAGCATCTGCCTTTATTTCAATGAGGGCTACAATAAATTAATTCGAAACTTTGTTTGCGTGGCAAGCAAAAGACCTAATCGCTGCATGATAACATTGCGCAAGGGACGGGGAACAAATGTGTCGTGTAATGATACAAACAACAAGTCGGACGATCAGATCTGCATTAGGAACAGCTGTGTGCCAACCAACACCAAGCCTGCGCCCATGATGCGCTTTCACTTGAAACATATCGATTACTTTAACCCATTCAACCCTGACGCACTACAGCAGGAGATGGGTCGACCATAATAATTCAAGGGCAGTGCCAGATTAACTTGGCGCCTGTCGGCGCCAAGCTAATCTGGCACTGCCCTTGAATTATCATGGTCGATCCATCTCTGCCACTGGTGCATGATCATTAAATGACACCTCCAAAATTTGGGAAATACGGCCGTCGGGCTGAATGGGTTAAGTATACTCAGAGGCCATAAAAACGCGAAATGTGTCGGTCAATGTACACGCAAACGAAGATCCATCCATTCAAAAAAACATGACAATTATCTTTGTTGAATACTTTAGATGTTGAGCCGACTGTCTGAGCTACCTGCACACACGTTTTGAAAGAATTATCGCCCTTGACTGCAATGGAGGACCCAGGGTTTGAAATGAGATAAAAATAAGCAAAACTGGACACACGGTAACAAGCAAGTTTCCTGTGAGATGTGTTAACACACATGTTGTGTGGACTGCTTATGATGTTTTAAACTCCCTCAAAAGAAATTTGAATCATAAAATTCATTAGAGACACAGACTTTCCGGTGCACATTTTTTTTTTGCGGTTCGTTGATTGACAAAGAGTTGAGGAACACGCCCATTTCCATTAGATTATGTAAATATGGCCGCTATCATAACAATAAACAAACGTTAGTTTTTCGTGTTTGTAAGTTGTGTTGATTTTCTAAGTGCCTTTAACAAAAGAAAAATAGGTCAAGACCAAACAGGCCGGAGCTTCATTGATACTGACCATAATGACACTGAACATTAGTTGGTTTTCAGCTGTGTCCTCTGCAGATGATCCATTTCGCTTTGGTAGGCTCATCGATGACGCCATTCGTGTGATTGTTAAGATTAAACACTCTCTTTACACAGTCATAACACTCCTCTCAAAACATTCTATAACAAACTGCGTCAAAGTAGTCCGAAACAAAACATATTTACGAAGAAAAACGCGCCGAGGAAAATTTCGTTTTTTTATTGCCTCATTACCATTGCGCATAGATCTGAAGACACATTTCAGCACCATTTGTGTTTGTCATGCCTTGTCGAGACACCGAATGAACCTTAACTGCAGTTTGCGAAACACAGCAAAAGCATACGTGTAACCGCACTTATTTATTCTGCGCAGCAGGTGACAAGTCAATCTATTTTTTAGCTGTCTCTCGTATTGTTAGCACTGTATTTATGGAATGGAGTGGAGTCAATGTCAGGTTACTTTATGGAATGGAGTGGAGTCAATGTCAGGTTACTTTATGGAATGGAGTGGAGTCAATGTCAGGTTACTTTATGGAATGGAGTGGAGTCAATGTCAGGTTACTTTATGGAATGGAGTGGAGTCAATGTCAGGTTACTTTATGGAATGGAGTGGAGTCAATGTCAGGTTACTTTATGGAATGGAGTGGAGTCAATGTCAGGTTACTTTATGGAATGGAGTGGAGTCAACGTCAGGTTACTTTATGGAATGGAGTGGAGTCAATGTCAGATTACTTGATATAAAGACGACGAGTGCTGAACTGAATTGACCTGTGTCTAAATGAACCACAACTAGACCTGTGTGTAGCGTTTCGTAACCATCTGTTACAGACGTGTATCTTTGAACAGTTACGGCGGTAGTGGGCCTTCAACACAAATCAAGTTTTTTTTTTTTTTTTTACCTTGATCTGTGTTGGTTACCAACAAACAACAAGCCACAGTTCCTGGTGTATACTCACCCCCTTCACTGCCTAGAAAAGGTCAACGGCAAGAGACGCAGATTCTCTGCGGGGGCTCATGAGGATCTACGGCTCTTTCTGGCACTACTTTGTTTCCGTGTTCCTTGAACGACTGAGTTGGGTCTCTATGGATTTGAATAAACGCAGATTTCAGAAGCATAATCTGCGCACAATGGCATTGAGGGGGTTAATCCTGAATAAGAAGCTTCCCAGTACGCACGAGTTCATAGGGCCGATGTCGGCCGCAGTTGGCCCGCGCACAGCCGTGCGCGGGCCATCTGCGGCCGACGTCGGCCATCTGTCCTTTGCTTAGGCTTACTGGTTGGTTATCAATGCGATCTTTGTTCTTTGGCTGCCGGTAGCGTTTTTGCTCAGCTGATTTTTTTTTTGTGTGGGTAAGAATTACGCCGACATAAAACAACACTGACAGCCAACAGATTAATGTTTTACTTCCTGCGTGACACGCGGTAAGCAAAAGGTCATCGGGCCGACGTCAGCCACAATTCATGCCTGCTGGGCTTAATTATTGCTGTTTATTGCTGTTTCGCACAAGGATACGCTTTGTTGTCATGCCTTTCATGTAGGTGGAAGCATGTGTGTGTGTGTGTGTGTGTGTGTGTGTGTGTGTGTGTGTGTGTGTGTGTTTGTTTGTTTGTTTGTGTGCACGTCGTATGTTTGCTTATGTGTGTGTGTGTGTGTGTGTGTGTGTGTGTGTGTGTTTATTTGTGTGCCCGTGCGTATGTTTGCTTATGTGTGTGTGTGCTTGTTTGTTTGTGTGCTCGTGCGTATGTTTGCTTGTGTGTGTGTGTGCACAAAAGCTCTGAAATGGGTGACTGTCTTTACCATCCTTATGGAAAATGGGTGAGTGTAAAATTCTGGGTGCCCAAGTCAGACACACATTTTTTCTGAGGGTTGTTTCTGCATTGTCTTGCTTTAAGAAGTTGTAAAAAATAAAAAAATCAGTTTTTCCCATTTCAAGGTTTTTACACGCACTTTTGTGCTTAAAATGCACTCTGCTAGTGTGTTTGAACTTGTCCCAGCATTGTGTGTGTGTGTGCATGCATAAAACCTGTAAAATGGGCGTGTATGTGTGACATCACTCTTCTCATCTATAAATAACTTAATAGCTGATATGGGTTGACTGCGTCGGTGAGCCGAATTGAAACGGAGAGATACGAAAGGATGGGGGCGGGGGGGGGGGGGGGGGTGGTGCTATTTTAGTTGTTTGAGGGAGTAAATTGTCTATGTTGTTACAAAATGAGGTTTGTTATTTGAGGGTGTGGTTGTTTTGTTAAAAAAAGTGTTGTTGTGTTGTGCTTCCGGGGTGATATGGAGGGAGGTCATGTCTAGTGACAAACTTGAGAGCCATTGAGAGCCATGTGTTCGAGAGCCATGTATTCATTCGCTAGCGATTTAACCTATAGTATATATTCGTGCGCCGGTTGCTATGAAGTGAAGTGATTGTATGAGTGCGCAGTGTGAGAGAGGACCTATAGACTTTGGGTGAGGCTGCTGTTGTCTTGTGTCTTTTGGTTCAACCTGTTGCTTTGCTTTGTTTGTGGGGTTTGTTGGTGTTATGCTTTCGTTTCGACTGCAACTCCTGTCAGATTGTATGCACAAATTGATTGAATGCAAATGACGCCACACAGTGGGTGTCGTTAGGTGCGTCGTCTGCTGCAGTTGGTCGTTTAGTGCAGTATGAATAGTACAGGCTTGGATGGACCATTTTCCGATGTAATGCTAGGTCAGAGAAAGAAAACCTAATGTAGCCAAAGGGTGTAATAGTAAAGTATTGTTTGTGTGAATGCTGCCCGTTTGAGGGAAGGACGTGGCTGGAAAGTCGAGTGCTGAGCGAAGAGAGAAGGCGACAATGGGAAAACTATGATATCCAGCACTATTACGTTGGAATAGATGCATAACAGTTACGACACGCCCGTAAATGAAAACACTTTTAACATTAACAAAAGTTGAGTTTAAAGAGGTTTTAAAACAGTTTTAATAAAAACTGTTGCCCGACACGCTTCTTAAAACAACAGTTTCTTAAGGCTTCCCTACACGGAGAAACGAAATGCACAAGAAACGAAACATTTTCATTGCATCGAAATGCCTCCTCCGCACACGTAGAAACGCGGTGAAAATTCATTTCGATTGGTACAGGGGAAGTAACTCTTCACTGACACATGCTCTGGTTTGTATCGGTGGGTATCGGGTTATATTTCTGACTACTGACGCTTAAAAACTAAACATATAAGACATGTGTGCCTTCACTTACACAATTAAAGTGAATTGCCGACCATATCGAATAACCGTAAGCGCTTTTGAATGCGTAAACAAGGCTGGTTCAAGTGAATCGAGGATGCCGCCGTCTCGAAGCGATAGCCGCCATTGTGTAGGCGGCTTCGCAGAGCAGCCGATGAAAGTGGGGTTCAGAAAACTGACCTAAAATCATATGTTGGTAGTACTTTAGTGATGATACTTGATAGATTTCATTTCGAAAACGATTTCTCCGCTTAAATCTTACAGAATCGTGCGTCACATCATGCAATTCTAGCCATAATAGACCTGAATCCACGGCATCGCTTTACCGTTGCTATCCTCAGTGTTTGGGCTTGAATGACGTCAGATTGGCAGCGGACGACGCTGATTGGGTAACGGTAGAAATGTTTCGGCGAAATGTTTCGCAAAATAGAGACAAGTTCTATTTCGTGAAATGTGTCGTTTCGCATTTCGTGAAACGGTGAAATGTTGGAGAAATGTCTGAAATGCGGACATTTCGACGAAATGTTTCGTTTCGTTTCTCCGTCTGAGGAAGCCTTTAGTTTTAAACCTTGTACCGCGCCATAAACGCCGCGATTGCTTCTCAGTCTTAGCTGTCCTATAGTGTGGAATGTGGGACTTGGCCAACTGGATCCATTTGTATCCCCACCCGGGTCTGCCCTGGGGGACTTGGGTGGGGTTAACTACTTTTTAGTTCCCAAGGTCACCCTGGTCAGCCCCACAGGGTGGGTTTTCCTCTCTATTCTGGGGCATGTGTTTCTGTCTACCTTTGGTCCATTCACCTTATTTTCCTATTTTAAACTCTCCCTACTGCCTGTAGCTCTTGATATTGGATGTGTGTTGCTAAATGGTCTTGGCTCTATTTAGGCCCCATGGATGGTAGGTTTATTTAACGTATTGGACCGGCTGGCGACATACATTCAATATTCTGTTGTTTTTTTGTTGTTGTTTTTCCACAAGCAGTGCAGGCACGTCCTGAGAAAGCCTTGTTGCTGTCGGGAGGTTAAGCAATGATCAGTCAGTCAATGGATCCATTTGGTGCACTCCAAAATGTGTATTTGTGAGTGGTTTGATGTGCAACTCGGTGCGCGCCTCTGAAATGACCTACTGATTCCAGGGATAATGAAAATATTTCATTCATAAGAGAGCATTCAGCAGCTCTAAAATGAAACCAAAAGTGATGACACCCCCCCCCCCCCCAAACCTTCACCCCCCTCCCCCCCCTACCCCCACAACCCCACCCAAACAAATCATAAGAAAATCAACCAGAGGTATGTTTAATGAGGTATTTGTTCACTGTGTGTTGTGTCATTGTGCTTGATATTTTTAATGCAGGAAAAAGAAGGAATATACACTAAGTTGAAAAAAAATGACAACAATCAAATAAATGTGGAAAAGAAGCCTCAAATATTCCGTGAACTTTACCTTATTACAGACACCTAATTTTCTTGAGATGACCATGCTAAAATGAATGATTTGACGAGGACACCCATTTTAAATGTAATGCCAGTTTTTGTGTGAGAGGCACCCACTATATTGGTAGAAACCCATTTTTTCTCCATCCAGTGGCTCTGTTTCTAGAAAATGTCTATTTTATTTTAAGTTGTAGAGCTTAGTTACAAGGTGAGTTCTAAACATTCGCATCAACTCCAGAGCCCTAGCATACCAAGACCCCAGGTAACCCCACATATTGAGGGGGTTCGGTAGGGGGGGGGGGGGTGATGGCTCGCGTTTAAGTCCGGGGAACGATGACATAAAATCAAACACTATGGCCACGTAGCGTTGTGAGTTGTGGTGTCCAGGGGGGTTGGTTATGTGGGAGGAGGAGGGCGAGGGGTGGAGCTCAATGGCTATGCGGGAGAGGGGATGTGGAGATGAGGGAGGGGGGGGGGGGGGGGGGGGGGCTGCGAGGTAGAGGGGGTTTTTATAGTTGTAGAGTTAGTTTACCTACGGGATCTATTATCATCTCCTCTCTATGATAGATGTCAATCTACACATGTGAAATTGAGGAATTTTTAAGTAATCTTGGATCGGCACAGGGAAACATTATCTCAAACATGGGAACCCATTTTCACATAAAATGGTAGGTAACCCACTCTGAGGCTTTTGTGTCCATGTGTGTGTGTGTGTGTGTGTGTGTGTGTGTGTGTGTGTGTGTGTGTGTGTGTGTGTGTGTGTACGTGACAAAGTGTGTGTGCGTGCAATCATGTCGGTTTGTATGTGTGTGTTGGAGTGAGCCATTTATAAACGAAGTCGCTGCACGTTACTATAACATTTGACAAAAATATTAATCTTGCCCTTTATTTTATGACCACTAAAAGAAATTTCCTTGATAACCCGTTAAAGTATACACAGCAAACTTTAAAATGAAATTTGACACAACTGTTTCACCTACCGCTCAAGCATTCAACCCCGAAGAACTACAGTAAGAATTAAATCGACCATGAAAGTTCAAGGCTTGCGCCAGAACAGCTTGGCGCCTGGTAGGCGCCAAGCTAATCTGGCGCAACCCTTGAACTATCAAAGTTGATCTATGTTCCGCAACTCCCAGGACTGAAAACGCTTGAGCAATCAGTTTAGGACCGGTTTGACGTGATGGAATGCTGTCCAAGTTTAACCCTTTGGCTATCGGTAGCGCTTTTTGTCGCGATGATTCCTGCAGGAATCATCGCGACAAAAAGCGCTACCGGCAGCAAAAAGGGTTAACAGTTATGCGCAAAAAAGAAAAATGTCATGAACACAATGTAAACTGCAAGAATTCGTTCTCAGTATGTGAACGCCATACGCAGCGATAGCAGTAGTAAGAAAGGATACTTAACAAAATTATTACACAAAGCGAAGAACCTTTTACGAGTTATGTCCCTTAACAGCAATTGCTAACACTGTGTTTGGTAGAGCGGCGTCAGTGGTGTATACGGAGATGTCCGAGCATTGAAACAGGACCGCTCGCACCACCAACAGCTCCAGAAACTAAACAAAACAAAAAACAAACAAACAAACAAACAACAAAACTGCCCCTCTCCCTCCCCCCCCACACACACCCTAAAAAAAAAAAACCAACCCAGCTCCCCCCCCCCACCCCCCCCACCCCCCCCCCAAAAAAAAAATAAAATAAACAACAACCCCCCCCCCACCCAACAGAACAACAACAACAACAACAACAACACCCCCGCCCAAAAGACCCAGACAACAACAACAACAACAACAACAAAACACAAACAAATTTTTCAAATTCTTTGCTAACTCGACAAACACATGTGAAACCGTGAGCGGTGATAATCAATGAGCCGAAACTTACTTTTGACATACACGCTCTGGCTCAGAGGCTCTGCCGACCCGGATCCAGAATTGTGTGTTAAAAGTAAGTCGGTGCTCGAAAACACCACCACCCATTGTTTAATGCATTTCTCTCTTTGAAGACTACATGCCCGTCAAGACTGGGGAGAAACTGAACATGAAAGTTCAAGGTTGGTGGCCTAGAGGCGCCAAGCTGTCCAGATACCCCCCCCCCCCCCCCCCTTTGAACTGCCATGTTCCATCCACATATTGTAGTATTTTATCAAGAATAAATTACTAAGATGTACTTTCTTTACAATAAAATCCATGCACACAAATTTAGATATGGCTATACTACATAACCAAAGACTGACAACTAGGAAGCGTGGTGACCCGTGTCGTTTGTGGCAATACTTCTCAGACAGATCCACACAAACAGATCCAGACTCGGGGAGTACGCCACAAGTACACTTCTATTCAAATGAGATGCTCTGCATCTCCTTTGAATAGAAGTGTACTTGTGGCGTACTCAGTCCCCGAGTGGGTCTATCTAGAATAGAGATATTGTTTACGCGCACTCCCTGAATGGATCTATCTGGCCTGATTCTCATTTGAATAGAGATATTGTTTATGCGCACACCCTGAATGGATCTATCTGGCCTGATTCTCATTTGAATAGAGATATTGTTTATGCGCACTCCCTGAATGGGTCTATCTGAGCAGTACTCCCGCAAACGGTACTGCAGGAAAGCTGTTGTCGTTTACAAAGAGCTACACACATTGATTATACAAGAGTACAAGTACGTAACACAAATGACGGACAAATATGAAGCGTGGTGACTGACTGACTAACGTACTGACTGACTTCAGTTCTCAGTATCGCCAGGTGGCTAGACGCAATGTGGTTAATGCGCTCCCCATATTACCAGAAAAAAAGCAAACTGGGAGAGAATGGTGAATCATGATGCGATGCTCGTTCCTATGTTGACTTGTACATAAATCTAAAATAAACCTGTGTAATGCCGTTGGAACAATGTCAACGCAACGTGTAGAAATAAAATTATGAAAGAAAGTAAACAACATGGGAGGCAATATGCTTCGGGAAAAACGTTTATCGAAGCGGTTTTTCTTCTTTGTTGATTGTTTTTGTTTTTCACGCCCATTGGCAATCTTTTTAGTTTGGAGTCAACAAACGTTTCGTTTATTGGCCAGTGAATTGACTTGAACATTGAATTGAACTGAATCAAATGCAATGAAATGAAACTGACATAATATAATATAATATAATATAATATAATATAATATAATATAATATAATATAATATAATATAATATAATATAATATAATATAATATAATATATATAATATAATATAATAATATACAATAATAAAATATAATATAATTTTATTTTATTTAATTTTATTTAATTCACTTAAATTCCTAAACTGTATTATCCCTTAACCCATTACATGCTGCGGCTGATGTCTTAATAATTTTCTTATTGTCCTATGAAGGCTGCACTACAGATGAGGAGACAGGTCAACCATTTCATTTCAAGGGGCCTGAGGCGCCAAGCTATTCTGGCACCATCCTTGAACTATCATAGTCAAGCGTATTTAAAGCAATGGTGTCTCAGGATGAAAAGGGTTAAATGGTGCCAGTGGACGGGGAACACTAAGAACAAGATCACTGAAGAAACATTAACTCATTCGAGACGTGCCGCTCCGGATAAACGGCATAAGTCGCGTATCCGGAGGAGGCACGTCTCAAACGAGTTAATGTTAAGACGTCGTTTATTCTAAAATTTGTAAACATATCATAATACTGACATACTAGTTCTGTAAACGCTAAAATATCTAAACACCATGTTGAAGCCAGGACTCAACACACTGAACTAGAAGCAGAACACACGAAACAATAAACAAAATTGAAATCATATATACAGACGAGCAAAAGAAATGGGACATATATATAATCATCGGAAACACTGAAGTGTTTCCGGTGATCAAAACATGTCGCATTTCATTTGCTCGTCAGCATACTTAGTGCGTAGGTAGAGCGTGCCTGCGCTTCAAATTATCTGTCGATGAATATCTCAGTCTGAGTTACACCGACGACCACAAAAATGTGACATTTTTGGAATCATCGGAAACACTTTTAAAACGTATCGCATTTCTTTTGCTCATCAGTATAATTTCGTGTCACATTTCTCTACAATAACACATTATATTTAAACGACTATCTTTCACACAACGAGAAGTATTCCCGTAGCGATTCGTCCTGTCTATATCTCCAAACACAAACATCTCAGAACTGTCACTGCAACTGGCCACCATTGCCTCGAATTTTCCATCCCCTGGTGTAGTGAAAATTGTAATGCGGTAAAGAGACGCTAGTGTGCGGTTCCAGCTAGTTTCTTTTTGTGTAGGCACTCTCTTCCGGTCCAATTTTAATGTCGTGGTGAAACTGTTTGATGGTGCGGTCGTGCTGCGGTTCAGATCTGACTTTGCTAGTCCAGCCGCACTGTTCCAGTCGGTTTCTGCCAGTACCGCTTTGGTGTTCAAGTTTGTTCTTAGCTGGTTCTTCCTGTCATTGCAATGTTTCTCCACGTACTGCCAGCCCTGTTCAATCTCCACTGCGCTGCTGATGTTTTTCAATTCTAGCACGTGACACACGTTTGTGACCTTGGCCATGGCTGCGTTCAATGCTTTAACAAGACTAGCGCCAGCTTGTTGTGCAGGTGGTGATGACGCGTTGAGCGGGCGGTCGTTCAGACAAACACAGAAAAGTTGCTGGATACCAGCTTGGGGACACGTTCTGTCGGCGGGAATCTGCAGGAAAAAGTACAGTATGTAGAGTATCGCACACAGTACCTGAGAATGCAATGTTGACCCTGTGGCTGGCGCTTTTTGTTGCGGCGATTCCTGTAGGAATAGCGCCTCCGACAGCCAGAGGGTTAAAGCCAAGCAGCTGGCGGATTTTCTTTGCATTTTACACGCTTTGCAATTATCTTTCCGGGCTGGAATTCTCAACATTACCTGACGTCAAAATGCCATTACGGCATAAGACATTGAATGACTACATGATTAATTAATTCAGGCTAGCGCGTTTCTTTTGTAAATAGGTCTATCGATGTGCTCTCTTAAAATAGAATACACCTGTCGGGCCGCGATATTAAACGTCGACTTTTGCTATAAGCTTATAAATATACTGAGGAGCAAAAGAAATACGACATGTGTTTCCGATAATTCCAAAATTTCGCATTTCTTTTACTTCTCAGTATAATAGACTTTTGTTGTGAGGCTCAACACAATGTGTTCTGAGTTCCTTTGTTTTCTTACTTGTTCAGACTTGACCTATCGCACTCATAAATCTCATTACGCATTTTCACTAGGGGGGTGTAATAAATAGGAACAACTTCCTGGATATGGTTCATCCCATCTTGTGGGAGCACGTTCTGCCAAAGGTTTCTGGCGAACCGCAAAATACGTCTTCATATCCAAGGTAAAATATGGCAAATACATGTAGTAGGCAGGAAACATCGCATGTAAGGGAGAGAACTATACACTATGACTGAAATAGTAGATAGCCTCTTAAATGCATGGTAATCGCTATAAAAAACAGTGGGCAATGAAGATTGTGTTGTACATTTGCTATTTCATGGGCGCCTTATATCGGCATGTGCACGTCAGTGAGCGGACAAAGGCCAAGGAGGTGAGGGGGTAGTTTGTTTTATTTTTAGTAGATTATAAACGATGCGCTTCAGTCCCCGCTTATATTGCTCTACGGACGGTTTTTTTCCCCCGTTGTGATTTTGAGAAAGTAAGTCTTGTGGCGTTGTGAGACGCAGCAAGAAACATACAAGTCTGTACAATTACATTTTTTTATAGCCGGGTTTGAACCACAATTTGCGTGAATAAGTTTTAACCCATTGCATCCCGCCGAGAGGCTGAATAATATGTTTTATTGTCCTATGAAGGCTCTATTGCAGATTAGGAGCTAGATCCACCGTTTTAGTTCAAGGGTGGTGGCAGATTAGCTTGGCGCCCTTCTGTCACTACCCTTGGGACTAATGCAGGAATACCGGCTTGTAACTGAATGCGCAAGAAAGGGGGTGGGGTGGGTGTCAACATACCTCTTCAAAAAGACTAATCCCCACTGAATCAGGCGGAGTGCCGCGTTGCAAAGAAGAGTCCAAGCGGCGAAGACCAGCAACGTCCCGCAATGTGGCGTGTATGTCAAACGGCGTAACCAGGCGGGCGGAGTTTATCTGCACGCGCTCCAGGACATCCGGGTGTTTCTCTCGGAACCAAGTCGGGAAGACCAGAAACATGAATGGACGGTTATCCTCGAATCTGGCGCAAATTGAGCAATGCACTGAGGTGAATTTTGAAAAGTTGACGTTTGTAGATGAAGCCCTAATTCTTTATGAGCATTGGAGGAAAGAAAAAGGCAACGTATCGATTCCTAGATCTAATACATGTAGCACTGAGGAAACTAAAGCACAGCGTATCGGATCCTGGATTAACTAGTATTGAGAAAAGAAATACACATTACATCGGATCTAAGATCTGCTTCATATGCAGACTTCAACTTTACCATCGTTTTACATGGAACTCTAGAGAAAATGTGTTTATATCTCGTTCTGGCCATGAGGTGGAAATTCACAGATTTGGAAGCTGACTCCTGGACCGAAAACCCAATGCGCAAAGGCCTTCGGGCAGACGTCTGCAGCCATTGGTCCGCGCACGTTTTTTTTTTGCGCGGGCCAACTACGGCCGACATGGCCCGATGGCCTTGTGCGCATTGAGAAACAGTTTAAGCAAAATGAGTGAACAGTGAAAATTCAAGTATGGTGCGGCGCCGTCTCCAACTTGTAAGCTAGTCTGGCGTCACCATCAAGCTATAATAATCCACTGTGCAATATTTCAGCGGGTGAATCCCGTTAGCAGTGCGCATCACAAGCACTGCGTGTCGCTAGAACTGCCGCCGTTAGACCTACGGGCGCTGGAACAACGTTGCGATAGACCTACGCCTTCTAAAGTACACGAGTCAACGACGCAATGGCACTACGTGTCGATAGACCTACGACCAATGGCACTACGTATCAGGGATCATCCTCGCGCTGGGACCATATGGCGTTGAGGCGCGTCCCCTGGGTGGTGGATAGGGGTCCCTCGCGAGAGGGGTGCACCGAATGAAATAAAGTGCCGTGAACCAACATGGTCTAAGGGAAGGAGATCCCGACAGAAAACCCCTGGTCCTCCTAGTAAGGGGATTGGGCGTGGGGTAGCTTCCCCACCCTGCAAATAAGGAAATAGCTACAGAAACGCCGACAAATAGACAAACAGCTAATTCCTTTCCTCGAAGAGGAAGGTTCTTCTATCAGAAGATTTATGACGTCGTGTGGTGAAAGCCGGAAGTCTTCGGAAGCCACAGGACCGAGCCGCCTCTCTCTATCCAGGGACACAATCATGGGCACATGGAATGTCAAGACCATGTACCAGAACGGCAAGGCCGCCCAGATAGCAGCGGAAATGCAAAAGTACAACCTTTCCCTGCTAGGTGTCAGTAAAGCCAGATGGACGCAGTCTGGGAAGAAAAGGCTGTTACGTGGGGAGATGATTCTGTATTCAGGTCATGAAGAGGAGAATGCCCCCCATACAGAAGGTGTAGCACTCATGCTGTCACCAGTAGCACAGAGAGCTCTGATTGGCTGGGAACCTCTGGGGCCAAGAATTATCACAGCAGCCTTTAGAACCAGGAAAAAGATTAAACTCAACGTCATCCAGTGTTATGCGCCCACTAATGACAGTGACTTGGAAGAGAAACAAGAATTATACAACCGACTCCAGGGTGCTGTGGACAAATGTACGGAGTGAGACATCACCATCATCGTGGGCGATTTTAATGCCAAAATAGGGGAGGACAACACCGGATATGAAGAGGTGATGGGGAGACAGGGACTAGGGGAGATGAGTGAGAACGAGGAGAGGTTAGTAGACTTTTGTGCTCTAAACAGACATGTCATTGGAGGCAGCATCTTCCCACACAGAAGAATACACAAAGCAACTTGGGTCTCACCTGACCATACTACATAGAACCAAATAGACCATTATCTGCATTAGCAAGAAATTTAGAAGAGCCCTTCTAGATGTTCGAGTGAAGAGGGGAGCAGATGTCGCCTCAGACCACCATCTGCTTACCTTAAGAATAAAGCTCAAGTTAAAGAAAAGCTGCACAGACACAACAAGAAGACAGCGCTATTATGTAGGCCTCCTGAGAGAGACTGGTGTGAGAGAAGAGTTCAAACTGGTACTGTCCAACCGGTTTCAAGCGTTACAGGAGCTCGTAAACGAAGAGGAGGCGGTCACCACAGAGCAGCAGTGGAAGGCAGTTAGAGAGGCGCTGAACTCAACCTGCAAAGACACTGTAGGGTTCAGGAAACACCACCACAAGGACTGGCTGTCAGCACAGACCTAGAAGAAGATAGAAGCGAGGAAGCAGAAGAAAGCAGTTGTCAACAACAGTCGCACGAGAGCAGCCAAAGCAAGGGCACAGGAGGAATACTCGGAAGCCAACCGCGACGCGAAGAGGAGTATCAGGGCAGACAAGAGGGCCTACACAGCCTGGCAGCAGAGGCGGAAAAGACAGCAGGCAGCGGCAATATGAAACAGCTCTACATTACCAGAAGATTGTCAGGCAAGTATGGCCATACAGAAAGACTAGTAAAAGACAAAGAAGGCAAGCCTATTGCAGACGGAGCAGACCAACTCGACAGATGGGCCGAGTATTTTGAAGAGTTACTGAACAGAACCCCCCCCCCCCCCACCCGACCCCCCCCCCCCCAGACATCCAGCCAGCAGAGACTGACCATCAGCTGTGACAGACGCAGCCGGGAAGAGATCAGAAGAGCAGTGGCATTTTTGAAGAACGGCAAAGCAGCAGGGCCAGATGGCATCCCAGCGGAGGCTCTGAAAGCAGACCTAGAGACAACAGTAGAGCTGTAGCCACTGTTTGGAAAGATCTGGGAAGAGGAGATGATGCCGGCTGACTGGAAGGAGGGGTACATAATCAAGCTTCCCAAGAAAGGCGACCTCAGCAAGTGTTCCAACTACAGAGGAATCAACTTGCTGTCAGTACCAAGAAAGGTCTTCAAAAGGATCACCCTGGAGAGAATGAAGAGCTCCATCGAGCCCCAGCTGAGAGACCAGCAAGCAGGATTCAGTAAAAAAAAAAAAAACGTTCATGTACAGACCAGATCGCCACTCTCCGCATCATCGTGGAACAGTCTCTGGAGTGGAGCTCTCCGCTATACGTCAACTTTGTGGATTACGAGAAAGCATTTGACAGCGTGGACCGAGAGACTTTGTGGAATCTCCTACGACACTACGGTGTACCCACAAAGCTCGTCTGTCTGATCAAGAGCAGCTACGATGGCATGACATGTCGCGTGATCCACGAAGGGCAGTTCACCAGAAACGGCATCAGGCAGGGGTCTTTGCTGTCTCCGTTCCTCTTTCTACTGGCCATAGACTGGGTAATGAAGAGGACCACTGAGCAGAGAAGAAGCGGAATACAGCGGACACTGTGGACACAGCTTGACGACCTCGATTTTGCAGACGACTTGGCTTTACTGTCCCACACTCATCAACAAATGCAGGACAAGACCACGAGGCTTGCTGACATCTCGTCCCAAGTGGGCCTCACCATCCAAAAACAAAAAACAAAGACAATGAGGCTGAACGCAGCCAGGGAAGAACCAGTCTTGCTTGCTGGCACCCCGTTGGAGGAGGTAGTGTTCTTCACCTATCTCGGGAGCTTCATCGACAAAAAAGGCGGCACTGATGCAGGTGTCAGCACGAATCGGTAAAGCAAGAGCAGCCTTCTTTCAGTTGAAAAAAGTGTGGAGTTCCAGAGAGCTGTCACAACACACCAAAGTCCGGATTTTCAACTCAAACGTAAAAGCAGTTCTCCTATATGGAGCAGAGACTTGGAGGTTGACAAAAACAACAGTCAACAAAGTACAGATCTTCATAAACAGTTGCCTTAGAAGAATTTTGAAAATCCACTGGCCAGAGAAGATCAGCAACGTCAGACTCTGGGAGAGAACAGAGCAGATAACAGTAGAGAATGACATTGGGCGAAGATGATGGGGATGGATTGGTCACAGTCTGAGAAAGCCAGTTTCCAGTATCACTAGGCATGCATTGTCATGGAACCCCCAGGGAAAGAGGAAAAGAGTCAGGCCGAGAAACACCTGGCGTCGAGACCTCCAAGCAGACATCAAGAGACTGTGAACCACCTGGAGTAAAATCGAAGGAGAAGCACAGGACAGGAGTCACTGGAGGTCTCTCGTCGACGGCCTATACCCTGGGAGGGGTGACAGGCCTAAGTAAGTAAGTAATCAGGGACACTACGTATCGATAGACCTGTACCCTCCTAGCCGCCCTCCCTCTCCCAACTCACCCCATACTCACCCCCCCCCCCCCCACCTATGATGCGGTGATTGACAAATATGCAGTATATCATATAGATCGTTAAGTTGGTCATCGCCCCAGTGCCCTTTATTGTCTCCTAGCCGCTTCCCCCCCCCTCCCCCTCCCCCTCCCCAACACACACGAACCGCACTTACAATACATTGAGATGACACATGCAATTTCTTATAAAGACAGCTACGTCGAAGCGGGTTGTCTCCTAACATCCCCCAACTTCCCCACCAATATTCGCAGGAAATTATGTTCGGTTCATAAAGTTTTTGAATGAAATTTGAGATCGTGCTGCCCAATTTTAGTTGAAGGTATTGTAAGATCTTGAGGTACACATACTGCGCTTTTTGTTGGGGGAAAAACTCCAAATGATAACAACAAAATGGCTGGTCAGCACCTGTCGTCCTATTGCATGACAGTTTCACAAAGATGCATTATTTGTGGTTTGTGAAGTCTGGTGCTGTCTCGGTAGCCTTATACTAGCCAGCAAAGGTTCTCGGGCCCACTGCGGCCGTCTTGGGCCCGAAGACGTTTTGCTACTGGGGATATTTTACTTAAAAATGTAATTTATCAGCTTGTCAATAACTTTTAGTAGCTCAAAAAAAGATTTCTTCGGTTTTAAATACAAATGGTTACGGTTTTTATGATTTTTTTCTCCACGTTTAGAATTCTGAAATGGAGAGTATTTAAAAAAAAACAACGACACCAGAATGAAATTGGGTCAATATAAAATGACTCAATAATTATTTTTGTACATGCTCAATCGAATAACTGTAGTGCAATTTTTAATCATTTGGCCTAACGTAATTCGGCAGACCTGTGTTGAGTCCATTGAAAGGCAATTCTGTTAGTGGCACTTCCTGCATGAATGGATGGATGGATAGATGGAGAGATGGATGGATGGATGGATGATGTATCAAGTGGAGGGAAGGAACTAGGGAGGGAGTGATGTAGGGATTTTTGGATGGGTGATGGAGCGACAAGGGGGGGGGGGAGCGATTGTATGGTTGGTTATTCATTTCACTTTTTAAAATGTAATTTAATTTAATTTAATTTATTTAATTTAATTTAATTTAATTTAATTTAATTTAATTTAATTTAAATTAATTATTTCATTTATTTATCTTATTTTATTTTATTTATTTTCCCGTACATTATTTCATGTTAATGATTTCATGTTAGTTTAAGCTTATTCTACCCCAGACACACCACAGCAGGATAAGGCGCCAAGCTATTCTGGCATCACCCTTGAACTATCATGGTCGATCTGTGTCCTGCACTGCAATGCAGTCTTGAGAGGACAAGGGCAAAATTAAAGGATTTTGGTGTTGGGGTAGAATGAGACGTGATCCTACGGCCCATGGACAGACAGGATTAGCTGCTTATGTTCACTCGTCTATTCAAGATTTTATACGTAGACGACATGATTTAGAAACCAAAGATATTGAGTGTATGTGGCTTGAACTGAAGGCCCCCCAATCTCCATCATTTCTTATTGGCCTTCTGTACCGCAACCCTGCTGCGAACTTTGAGTGGTATGATGATTTCCTTAGTATGTGTGATAAATCTTGTAATCCCAACTCCAATGTCATCCTCATGGGAGACTTTAACATAGACATGCTAAAGCCTCACCATGCGTGGGACTCTACGTTAACGTTGTTGGGTCTGCAACAGTTAATCACTTCACCCACACGGATCACACAAACAACATCCACACTCATAGATCATATATACACAACCAAGCCAGAGTCTGTTCATAATGTATCTGTCGGTAATTTTAGTATCAGCGACCATTTTCCCATCCGCTGTACGTGGTCTACTAAACTCCCTAAAGCAAAGAAAGGATGCCATACGTATATCACCTATCGCTCCTTTAAAAGTTTTAATGAAAGCGAGTTTCTGTTTGATCTTAACAGCGCACCTTTTGATGAAGTATTTAGTACATCTGACCCTGACAGCGCTCTGTCTGTTTGGTATACCATCTTTCTTAAGATCTTAAATAAACATGCGCCCCTGCGGAGGAGACGCGTCAAACACGCATCACTCCCGCCGTGGCTTACTCAAGACATCATTCAAGCCATGAGGGTGAGAGATGATCTGAGACAGCAGAAGTGCTTCACTGAATTTAAGCGTGAGCGCAATCGCGTAAAATCTCTTGTGCGACAGGCTAAAAAATCTTTCATTGATCGCTTGATTAAACAAGACAAAGACATGTCCACGCTCTGGCGCGCTATGGCCGTAGTGACTGGAGGCAAGTGTAATAAATCTCCTTTAATCCCTTCTGATCTGACTGCAGACATGTTTAACGACCATTTCCTCTCAGTTGCCGAGTCTCTTGTCCCTTCAGAAGCAAGTTCTCAGCCCTACTCTTGCTCAGACAGACTAGTTGACTTTTGTAGAACGCGAACTGCAGGATCTGATCCTTTCGTGATTCCACCACTGGCAGTGCACGAAGTCGGTAGGACAATTAGTTCAATGAAGAATAAGAAATCGTCCGGGCCAGATGAAATCAGCCCCAAAATACTTAAATTAGCTATTCCTTATGTTATTGAAACAATAACCTATATTTATAATTTGTGCATTCAAACGAATATTTTCCCAAAAGAACTTAAAAAAGCCAAGGTTATACCCCTCCCGAAAACAAGAGATAATATGACTGATGTTAATAACTATCGCCCCATCTCACTATTGTCCATCCTTAGTAAACCACTTGAACGGCATATCCATAAACATCTCTTGGAATATTTAGAAAATCATACATTAATCCACCCCCTTCAGTCGGGATTCAGACCAAAGCACAGCTGTCACACGGCCCTAGCACATCTAACTGATGTGTGGCTACGCTCAATAAATCAGGGCGAATTTACCGGCGCTGTATTTATTGACTTACGAAAAGCCTTTGATCTTGTGGACCATAAACTTCTACTTTCCAAGCTAAATGTGTACTTCGGTAGTTCGTTTGGCAATAAATGCATTTCTTCCTCAATTAACTACAGCCAGAAATCTCTTTACCACCATGGCACAACTCCACTTTTTGCCTCATATCTTAGCGACAGACAGCAGCGCGTCATGGTCAATGGATCATACTCCTCAAGCGGATTAGTAACACGGGGAGTTCCCCAGGGTTCAGTCCTAGGGCCTCTTCTGTTTTGCCTCTTTATAAATGACCTACCGCTACATTTGACTAGCGACAAAATTTCATGTGATTTATTCGCTGATGACGCCACAATTCACACCCCGGACAAGAGTATTGATTCTTTAAATGGCCGTTTGCAGCAGGGTTTGAGCGAAATTTCCACTTGGTGCGCAAACAATGAAATGATTTTAAATCCTTCCAAAACGGAATGCATGACGATAGCAACCCGTCAGAAGCACCAGCTCAAGCCACTTACACTCAGCCTGACTATCCATAATGACATCGTTAATCAGGTCACGGAACACCGATTACTTGGTGTAATTGTTGATGACCAGATGAAGTGGCAATCACACATAAATGCTGTATGTAAAACTGTTGCTAGAAATGTTTTTATGCTTTCAAGTTGAAGTACTTTATCGATGTTGATGCCCGCAAGTTATTTTACAATGCGCATGTCAAATCCCACATCGATTATGCGTCCACGATATGGGATGGCAGCGGTGACATACACTTAAAGAGGCTTAACTCCCCGCATCGGAGAGCAGCGAAACATATCCTGCCTGATTCAGCCCTAACAACTGATGAAAGACTTGAAAAACTGAAAATGCTACCTCTTTAGCAAGCATCACCTCTTAAACAAGGGTGTGGTTATGTATAAAATCTGGAATGAGATTCACCCAAAATATCTTTGTAAGCTCTTTACCAAGGCAAGTTCAGGTTATTCTACTTCAAGACGAAACTTTATTACACCTCGCCCCAGGATAGATCTATTTAAAACCAGTGTATCTTTCTCAGGCGCATCTTTCTGGAACACACTGCCAACATGTATAACACACGCTAGCTCCCTCTCCTCTTTCAAGGAATGCCTCCTCAAGTACTTGTCTGCTGATACATAATCTACCACAAGTATTCGTATCAAACATGTGCTTATCGTATAATCAGTGCATGCTGCCGTATGGTTTGTGCATACTAATAATAATCGCCTAATTACATAATTCAACTTTCTATTATAATCCAAATAATTTTGCTGTCTGAAGTGAATTTTCACTATGATCCAAATGATTTGCTTCGTATATAGGTCAAGTTATCATTAGCGCGTGTCTGTGTGTGCGCGCGAGCGTGTATGTGTCAGTGTGCGCGCGTTGCGTGTACTTTTTATTTTTCGTTTGTTTTTTGTATGACCGAATGAATGAATGAATTTTGTTTAATGTCTCTTCATGTTTAATGTTTTCTAATTTTTCTTTGTGTAATTTGGTACTATTAGTATTACAATTATTATCCTGTGTTTGTAGAGTAGCAACGGCAAGTATGAAAAATGGCACACGTGCTAATTACTTTATCCGTTGAGAAATAAAGTTTCATTTCATTTCATTTCTCTCTCTCTCTCTCTCTCTCTCTCTCTCTCTCTCTCTCTCTCTCTCTCTCTCTCTCTCTCTCTCTCTCTCTCTCTCTCTCTCTCTCTCTCTCTCTCAGGCAGGTACGAAAAATGACATAGTCACTGACTGTGTTAATATCTTCACCGTTGTAAAATAAAGATTCATTGATTCATTGATTCTCTCTCTCTCTCTCTCTCTCTCACGGATCCCAATTCTGCGCTTGCAGAATGGTATGAGCTTTTTCTAAGTGTACTGGATAAACATGCACCATACCGAGAAAAACGTGTAAAAAGTGCACAGCCTCCCTTGTGGTTAAATAAAGATATCAAGGATGCTATGTCACTTCCTAATGAACTTAAAAAACACAAGGAATTTGATGCCTATCGTAAACAGCGAAATAAGGTAAAATATCTTGTTCGTGAAGCCCAAAAGTGTCCCTTTAAAAGGATCATTGATGAGAAAAGGGACACAGTTACAGTGTGGCGCGCCCTGAACACATTTCCAAAATCTAAACAAAAACCGGCATGCACCAGTGTTTCAGTAGATACATTTAATAAACATTTCCTATCTGCTGCTGATGTCCTATTACAAAGTTGTCCAAACATGTCACAAATATCAGACGTACTTGATAAATTCTGTGCCGAAAAGCTCAAGTCAAGTATTTTTAACATTCCTGTTAGAACGGTTTATGACGTTGGTAAAACGATATCTCAGCTAAAAAATAAGAGATCAACTGG